>JAODKT010001744.1:28368914-28397795 GCA_027576195.1 Cossypha heuglini
GACTGGCCTGGCTAAATAGAGCTTAGGCTGAACTGAGGAGAAAAATGAGAGTTTAAGACCTTTGGAAGAAGGGGAAAGCAGCTCAACAGGACTAAAAATATGTCACGAGTAATGCAGGGATAAAATTAGGAGGACCAAAGACCAGCTAGAACCGCCATAAAAGACAACCAAAATTTTTTCTACAAGTACATTCACTACAAAAGGGGGCCAAGAAGTATGTCCATCTCCTATTGTTTGTTGAAGGGGGGCAGGTGGTGTAATATAATGACAAGGGATAAGGAAAAGGCTGAGGTATTGAATGCCTTCCTTGCCTCAGTCTTTAAGAGGAAGACCAGTTGTCCTCCAGGTACCCAGCCCCCTTAGCTGGAAGATGGGAACTGGCAGAATGATGCCCCCATACTCCAAGGGGAAATGGTCAGTGACCTGCTATACCGCTTAACACACACGAGTCTCTGAGGCTGGATGAGATTCCCCTCCAGGGTACTGAAGATACTGATGGAAATGCTAACAGGCCACGAAGCAGATCACCCTGAGTGCCATCACACAGCATGTGCAGGACATCAAGGGGGTTGGGCCCCACCAGCCTGGGTTTGTCTATGGCTTGACCAGCCTGATCTTCTTCTATGATGAACTGAGCCATCTACTGGATGAGAGGATATTGTCTACCTGAACTTCAGCAAAGCCTTTGACACTGTCTCCCACAGAGCATTCCTGGGAAAGCTGGCAGCCCACAGCTTGGACAGGAGCACTCTGTGCTGGGTTAAGAACTGGCCGGATGCCTGGGCCCAGAGAGTGGTGGTCAATGGAGTTATATCCAGCTATGAGTTGGTCACCACTGGACACCCCAGGGCTCAGTATTGGGCCAGTCAGTCCTGTTTAATATCTTCATTCACAAGGACATTGAGTGCACCCTCAGTCAGTCTGCAGATGACAGCATGTTTCGCAGAAGCCTTGCTAAATGCTGGAGGGTTTGAAGGCTCTGCAGAGGGAGCTGGACAGGCTGGATCTATGGACCAAGAAAAATGATATGAGGTTCAACAAGGCCAAGTGCCAGGTCCTGCCCTTGAGTCACAAAAACCTCAAGCAGCACTAGAGGCTGAGGCAGAGTGACTGGAAAACTGCTTGTCAGAAAAGGGCCTGGAGGTGCCAGTCAACAACAGCTGAACTTGAGCCAGCAGCACCCAGGAAGCCAAAAAGACCAGACCAATGGCTTCCTGGCCTGTACCAGTAATAGTGTAGTCAGCAGGACCATGGAAGTCATCATTCCCCTGGTTTTGACACTGGTGAAGCCACATGTGTTCAGTTTTGGGCTTCTCTTGACGAGAAAGACATTGAATTGCTGGAGCATATCCAGAGAATGGCAATGGAGCTGGAGAAGTGTTTGGAGCACAAGTCCTGTGAGGACCTGAGGGAGTTGAGATTGTTTAGCCTGGAGAAAAGGAGGCTCAGGGGAGACCTTATTGCTCCCTACAACTGCCTGAGAGGAGGGTGTAGTGAGCTAGGGGTCAACCTCTTCTCCCAGGCAACCAGCAACAGGGCAAGGGGAAGCCCTGAAGTTGCTCCACGGGTGGTTTAGATTAGACTTGAGGAAAATTTCTTCATGGAAATGATTATCAAGCATTAGAACAGGCTGCCCAGGTTGACCTACCATCTCTGGAAGTATTTAAAAGATGTGTAGTTGTGGCATTTAAGGACATGACTTCGGAGTTGCCTTGGCAGTGCTGGGTTAATGGTCAGGCTGGATAATCTTAAAGGCTTTTCCAACCTAAAATGATTCCATCATTCTTTAATGGGTAACTTCAGCAGTGTAAGAATTTCATTTTGATCTCTGTGTTCCAATAATAGCCAAAATTAGGAAGGAATTTGTTTTTGATGGAGTAATCAACATCCCAGCAGGAAAATAAGATTATTTTATCCAATTAAATGCATTCCGCTTTCATAATAAAATTCAGAAATATATGCAATTTCAGACAAATGTCCTTAAAAGCGAGGAAGAAGTACTGTACCTAAGATCAATTTTGGCTGGGCTGTGACATCTAATCTTCTCCCTTTCTAGAGCCCTCCAGATTATAAAACCATAAAATATGACATCCAGCATCAGGTGGTTGGTGTCTCAGATTCTGTATCGTGTCATCTGTAACAGCAGTTAGTGTTGAACTGCAGAAAAACAGAACAAGGCCATCCTACACCAAACAGCTGATGGTCCCCTAACTTCCACTTCAGGATTCCAATTCAGTTGTGAAATACAGAATATCTAAGGCAGCTAGGCCAGATCCACATGAAATTTGACAGCCCTAGGATTAGGACGCAACACTGTTGCTGGGGCTTAGGAGTAGTATTCCTCAGTTCATTGCTCCCACTAAAACCACACTGGCACTCACTCCCCCTTCCACCCGCCTCTTCTCCCTACAGGTGGCCAGAGAGGAGAGTTGGAGGCACAAAAGGCAAGGATCATGGCTTGAGATAAGAAGAGTTTACTGGAAAAAGCAATGAGATAGGAAACAAACAGGAACAGCAATAATGCTAATAACAAAGTGTAAAAAGAGAGGGAGATTTACATGCAAAATTCCCATCAAACCTGGGAAAATGCAACAATGGCAAATGGACCCTATGCCACACTTGTTCCCCTGACCAGTGACATCCTCTTCTCTGGAGTGAGAGTCCCTTTCTCTGACCCCAGCAGTGATGTAAGATGGTACCAAATAACCCGAGGGTCTTGGCTGTGCCCTCATGACTTCAGGTCCCTCAACCTCTTGGCTGCTGTGAAAAATTAACCCTGTTCTTGGCTGAAACCAAGAGACACCATTGTTACTTAATGTGAAAACGCAATCTGGTTTCCCCCCACCATTAATTTTTTATATACTTTTATCAAATACCATGCATATGTGGAGTTTTTGGCATAGTTCTCTACCATCCTGCATTTTGTAAGGCCACTTCTGACTTCTGTTCTGTGAATATATAGGATTTTCAGACTAGAAAACCACAGAGTAGAGCAACATTTCTAAATAAAGAAAACATGGGCCTGTAATGCTTGGTTGTACAGTCACTCCCCTCTGACTAAAGCCACAATTCTAATAAAAATATGTAACAGCTCAAAATATTTTTCCATTACTCATCAAAATATTAAAGGAATTATAATGAGAATTATAATTAATGCAGTTCTGATTTTCTGTGAAAAAATATAAACATGTATTTTGTAGGCTGGAAATTGTTTTCTAAAATGCCTGTTTGGGTTATTGGCTTATTTGGCTTATGTTGTTGAAGAAAAAGGAAGGCAAATCTTCTTCACTACCACACTACAGGAGGAAAAGAAATAAAGTGTGCAGTCCTGACATAGACTCTCCATAATGCAGGAGGTTCCCACACTGCTGCTTTGAGTAGGATGTTGGATTAAGTTGGAATTCCTACCTAAGTCACACACCATGACCCTCTGATCTGCTGCTAACAGCTGTACTGTTTCCCTCAGGCTTTGCTTAACTCTTTGCTTCCATTTACAAATCTTTAATTTCACATGGCAATGTGGCTGCATTTTGAAGCAGTGGCCACTGAAAATTAAACTCTTAAAAGCCCTGACCAAAGAAGGAGGAGGAAGCTCCACTCAGGTTTTAGTCGTGTTGCAGTCCTTTTCATAATGGAGAAGTGAAGTTGACAGCAGAAAACCCCAACATTTTCATCCAGTCTAAGGTGTTTTTTGCCTTGATTTAGCAATTACAGCTTCATGATTCAGTTCCCTAAGGGGCCAGCTGCTCCTCTGAAGGCAGGAAGTGTTTGATACCTCCATCACCTGAGACTCCTTCTTCCTTTAACTGCTGCTTGAAGCCTCCTTTGACAACTGTCTGTGCTGAACTCTACTCCAAAGAACAGAGAAACTGGCATCCAAATTTACAATCTGAAGCCTGGTTCAGGGTTAAAATAGTTACATCTGGCAGATCTTGCTGTTCTGTGTGTCAGGAGCTCTCTATCATTATTTCTAGTGCAGTTGAGCTGCTGCATTGAACACGTGTATGAGGCAAAGATCACTCACCTGGACACTCCTTAAGAGTCTTGTGTGCATCTGACTGTGTGTCCACATTAGTGCCAGGGCTGGACAAGCAAGAAGAGTGAGGCAGGAAATTGGGTACAAGCAGATTGGACTTTCAGCAGAGTTGAACCTGACTGCACTGGCTGAACTCCATTACTGTGTCTTGTTAGGCCCGCAAATATAACCCTGGAAAGCCACACTGACTTACTATTAAAAATTTGCACTGCTGTGGGATAAAGTGTGTACAGTGGGTATCGAAGCACACAGATCTTCTGAGTATAGTGATGAGGGTTGTACCTCAGACCACAGCAGCCTGAAAAGATTTGTGACATCTCTACGGTATGGCTTGGCCAGAATCTGTGCCTCCAGTAGTATCTCCAGTTATGACAGGCATTTCATCTTCAGCCTAAGCAACAAGTGTTTCCAGTTACATGTACCAGAAGGTACTATATATGGGCTTTTCTCATCACTATATGGTATGGGTTATATGAATTGATACTGTTCTTTCGCATTTTATCCTGACAGAATACAGAGGAAAATAGCATTATCTGCCTCTCCCTGTGTGCACATACGTGCTGTGCTGATTCATTTGGGACCTATGGAGGTAAAAGCATTGGATACCTCTTTGTACAATGCTTATATAATTATCCTGATACAATCTGTGGCTATCTAAAATTTTCCATGTTCACCAGATGACTTGCTGATTACAATAATGAAATATTTCACCCAAAGTTTTGCTTTGGGAAAGTAGGATAAATTTTTATGCATACAGGATAAACAAAACATTTAAAAATAAATTTCATAGAAAATCAGCTTGCTGCCTTTGTGAACAGAAATATATTAAGAGAAAGGTAAAAAGCCCATCTCCAATGCAGCACAGAAACAGAGGCTTTGTACTTTTCAAAATCCAGAGGGCTTTTACATGCTGGTGGCAGCACAGCTCCAATGGTCTGATGAAAACAGAGCAGTTAAAAGGCACTTAAAACTGTGTAGTGAAAGTACAGCAAACTGAATTTCAATATCCTTTAAATACCTCTTGCCAATATCAGAGAAGTAAGAAGCTCAAACTTCCCCCTTGGTGGGTTAGCAGTGGTCTTGTGTCTTGCTCCTTGTCATACAATGGCTATAGGCAATTTCTGCTTCACCTCTTTGCAGAGCTCTGCTTCAATGAAAAAGAGATAGAAAAAAGAGACCTGGAATCTTAAGAGCCACAAAACTGTTAAGGCTTCTTTCACAAAGATCTCTCCATATCTGTGAGATTCTGTGACTGTAAACAGTTCTCTTTGGCCAGGAATACTCAGGTAAATCTGAAAATGCCACTTGCACACATTAGAAGTAAAAAAAACCCCACAGTTTAAAGTTCTTCTTCAGATTTATTCCATGAAAATTGAACCTTTGAAAAAAACTTCAGAATTTCCCCAACACTCTTTTAATATTTAGGTTATAAGGCAGTATACTCTACTTCTTACATGCTTATGCACGATATTGGTTACAACACATAAATGCAGTGATTTATCCTTAAAGGTGTATTTTATGTGGAAAGTCTTGCAATGAAACTGTCCATTTTTCTCATAAAATAAAATAAAAAAATGTTCATGCTTTGACAAAGATTAAATCATTCTTCAATGCTTATCTGTGTACTGTATTTGTGAATATGGATAGGTCATTGTCTTCAAAGTTACTGTTCATGCATGAAAAATTCAACATATGCATGAGCTTGGAGCCTATGCAGGAACTTGATGTTAAATAAGTGTTAGGAATGTATTGTGCTTGTATTGCAATGTCTCCTGGATAGAATTTGAAAACATTTCTATTGCTATGAGGAGCATTCACTCCCTGCCTCTTACCCTGTAATAGTTTTGTGGTCATGTAGAAGACGGCCTGCAATGAAGTCAATCTTTTAATTTTCATGAAAATCAAACAAACCTACACAGAAGTGATACGTACTCCAACATAAAAATGCTAGAAGTCATTAAATGTTAACTCCCTTATTTCAAAAATCCCCTACTGCACACTTAAGGTGGTAGCTACATAATCTATTTTTCATTCAAAACTTTCATTTTATTCAATCAAGTCAGTCCCTTATAAGATCAGAAGGTGATCACTGAATGCAGTTAAATTTTGTTAAATGAAAATATTTAATGCAAAATTTCTAACTTTGGGCCACACCTGATGTCTATAAATGCTTGGATCCTATGCACCCACCAAGTGAGATAGAAAAACCAGAGGCATTGAAAAGGAAAAGCTTAAAATCACTTATTAAATTAGTCTACACTTGGAATTTTTGCTTGTAAGAATCATTCCATACCACCGCTTAGGGGAAGCACATTGCAGTCATGGCAGATCATTTCAACAGTATAAGAAATAATTCCAATATTACAGGAAATTTAGATGGATGCTATGGTATATTGATGTTTAGAAAGGGGCTGCTATTCCTCATATCTGACAGAGCTTGAGGTCTTCCAAAGCGATTCCTAAACCATTGTTACAACTAAACGTAAATTAGACATGATCTTCTTCAGCTCTAACTAGCTGACTACTCTAACTGTAATAAACCCTTTCCATCAGTGCTTTGTAACATTTTGGAACATTACTTTGTGGAGACCTAGTGCCACCTTTCATTCCACCACATTCAGCTTCCATTGACTTCTGTGGAAAATGAAGGGCAATGGCTTAGGTAAGAATGGAAGTTGGAAACATTATTCATCACATTTTTTTCTGTTCATATAATTCCATAGTACACATTAAGACACAGAGGACTGTAGTTCTGAAAGCAAGAAGACGACTAAGTGTTAGAAGGCAAATACTGCCTGCCTGGCTCTTTCCAATCACAGGGTCAAATTCTGGTTTTGGTGTAATCATAGTTATGGGATTGCTTTCAATTTATGTAGGAGTATTGGAGACAGGAATTTGACCCACTGAGATTACTTTGTAGGCTGATATAGCAACACATCAAGATTACTAGAGATAGAAAAATTTGGCTCACAAGGCAAAAAACCCTAAGGATTTATAGTCTGACTGAGAAAAGTAAGAGTACATAGAATGCCTGATTACTCTACAAAAAGGATGTTAAAAGTCTTATATTTTCTGGTCTTCTGTTTTTACATATACAAGACAACAAAAATCCTATGTTAAATAGAAAGTAAAATGAATGTTACTAAAAAGATTACTTTGTCCTAAAGCAACATCCCACCTGTCCCAGTACATTTATGACTATGGCCAGGGTGTACCAAACCATTGTTTACACTGTCTCTCAGGTCCCAGAGTAAAATGCATTACAGGGAAATCTTAATGATGGAATATAAGTTACAATACAATAATATTTTTTCAGCTGTTCAAAAAATATGTGTCATGGTTCGTATTTCACAACTGTAGTAAAATTAACTGATAGCCAAACTCTTATGGGCCCAATCCTGGGATGTTTTATGAGTCCTGAATTTCTGCTTTTCTGTTGAGGTCACTGGGAGTCTAGAGCTAGCGGAGTCTTTTGCAATCAAAATAAGAGGGGAGAATTAGGTCGTCACTTCTTGAGACCAGGGCCAACAGCCAATAACATCAAACTGATACTGCCATCCTTAAATTAAGTCCAAGACACATCTGTATGAAACATAGTGCCAGTGAAATTTGCTCGGCATTAGATGATTTGTGTCTGTTTTTCTAACATTAACTTTGGAGGTCTCTTGGATAAACAGCAAGACAGAGTATGAAAGAAACTTGTTTTCTGCATCCCACTGGAAAAGAATCAAAAAGAACCTTCTATGTGAACTGCTGTTACAATGGTAAAAAGTTTCTAAAAGTACTTTATCTTCAAAATATTTATGCAATCTCTGGGAAAAAAAAATTATTATCTTAATCTTTACATCAGTTTTTATTTTAAAGCCAAAAAAGATTGTCTGCTTTGGGAGGATAAAAAATTTGACGATTTTCATCTGTCTAATAGATGTAAATTTTCTCTTTTCTTTTAGTGCTCTGAAGGAACAGCATCACAGCTGGACACATTTTCTGAGGACTGCAAATCCTTTACCGAGCACTCTAGGGCTGTAACCTTGTTATTTCTTTACTTCAACTGGAATATTCCACTCTACTGACACTTACAAGCTTCTTTCCACTTGTCACTCAGCCAGTCACACTTCAAGGCCAACAAGACTCCTCATTCAAGAGCTTTGTCTCAAGTAATCTCCGTACTCAAACACTGAATTGCACCCTTGAAATGGCTGATGGAAATGGGCCATTTCTTTATTTAATGATCAATCCCCTTGTCTCTCACATCATCTTGATTTCATACAGGTTGAAAAGAAACAAGTGTTTCCATAGGACTTCAGCCTGAATTTTTCCAAAGAAACTTGATTTCTTTGAGTGTCAAGCTCCCTTTGAATAATGTTTTAATGGATCATTAAGAGAAAAGAAACTAAAATCTTATTTGGTTGCTCTGATTAATTCAGTATCTATCAGAGAAAACTGCAAATCATTCCATAATGTCTCAAAAATATGAAAATATTATTATTATCTTACAATTTAAAAAATATTTAACAGAGATGATGAATGTTCACCTGAAGTCTGAGCCTACTTTCACAAAATTTAGATTCCTATGTCATCCATTTTGTCTGTAAAGTTACTAATGTGAAAAAAATTATTGCTGTCACAAGAGGTCCACTAACAACTTTACCATTAATATTCTTATTATTTCCTTACAAAATAATTTGTTACAGTGTCATCCAGGATTTTGCCTTCTGTATCAATTCAGAGTCCTAGATATTAACAAAAGGGCAACACCAAACAGAAACTCATTTACTCTCTTGCTATCCAAACACTGCATCTCTGAAAAGGGCTGTATCTCATAAAATATGGAGTCAAGAAAGTCAGTAATTGCATCATATTTATAACCAGAGTAACCTGTTTTTGCAGAGATGCAATGAGGAGGTCAAATAAAAAACTCACAGCATGGAAACTTAGCACAAACTTGAAAGAAAAATCAGGTAGTCAGATATCTATACACTAATACGTATGCAGACAGAATTAGTTATGATGGTTTGCTCATTTAATGATTCTCAAAGCTTCCTTTATTTTGTAGCTTCTGACTTTAAAAATCTCTTTTTAAAAGTCTTTTAAAAATCTCTTGGCATGTTTCTCTAAATAACTAATTTCTTTCTGGGAAAAATAAAGAAAAATGATACACAATACAAATACTACAGTCAAGAGAAATATTACTTGTATAACTGTGATGTTCTTTCACCATTTTATACAGCTTTTATCTTTCTTTGATAAAAAAGTCCCTTAAATGAACGTTACTACAGCATGGTGCAACATGACTTCCAAAAAAACCAAACAAATAAAAGCAGTGAAAGAAAAAAATACTAGTTGAATTTACATACTTAATAGTCTACCTTCATCCATTAAAAAAAACAAAATATAGGGGTTAGCTCCTCTTGTGTCATAATCATTATGGTATGTTAGTCACCTTGACCCATCTACTTAATTTGGATATGTCTTGTTAGCATTAGAACTTCCATATTAAAATACCTCTTTACAGTTATCAACATCCAAGACCAGGAGCAAAGAGCCAAACAAATTGCCACTGGCTCTTAACATTTCAATCCAATATGATGCAGGCAAATGAAATCTTAAATGTCATAATGCTTATAAAAATACGGTCTCACTGTAGTCTGCTCCACACTAAGGCTCTTCTCAGTCCATACTGGTAAATCTGTACAGATAAGAGAAATTACTTGAAAGAAAATTCTAGTGTCAGCATGTTTGAGTAGAATCCACTGTCTGAGAGAGCAATCCTCTTTATTTTTTTTTTCAATCCCTCCTCATCAAATAGGTGGAGTAATTTCAAATAATTCCCTTATGAACTATAAGTTGAGTGGGAGCAAGGAGCACAGAAATAATTTCCCTGCATAATATGTCTCCCGTTCTAACTTCAAGATTTCAGGGTCGCTAAAATAAGATGTCATTCAACCTCCCAGGTTAATCTCCTAAGTCTCTAGATCAGAGGCTGCTGGTCTTATTGACTGGTGCCAAAGTACATGTGATGGTTTTCCTGATAGACTCAACTGTCTGTCAGGGACTGAGCTGAGGCCACTAAACTAATTTCATGTTGGAATTCAGGTTTAAGGCATTTTTAAACAACATTAACATATTTCATGTATTTTCTCTCCAAAAGAAGAAAAAAACCTCAAACCCATGAGAGGCTAAAGCAGAATAGTTTCTATAACTTAAGGATATAAGGTAATCTTAAATATGATAAATGTATGATCTGCCTGTGACTTGCTGTCAATTACAGAATTTATTCCATATCAGAAGAAACAAGTTTAATAAACCACTTAAGTGTTACAAGGTATGTTTTCTACCAACATGAATTATGTATCTATCTGCAACCAAATGTACGTGTTCTATCACTCTGAATATTAAATACAAAAACCATGTTTAAATAATGTGAAGGGTCTGATTTAAGGCAACAAAAGCCAATAAATTCAAAGTTTATGCTGGCACTCTATCCTTAACTCACACAAATTGTTTCAAACAGGTATAATGGCATGAATTACACCCCTCTTACGTTTATGTTTCTCCTACCATATTTGAATTTTCTGAGTTCTGTCTATACAAGTCTTCCATGAGTGTCCTTAAATAGAGTTCTAAAATATAATTTATTAGCTTTGTTTCTATTTTTAAGGCAAAAATATGCCTTATGGAAATTTAAAAAGGCACTTTTTTTTTGTCTGAGAATGGAATAGTTCCTTTAGAGCTGTTTTAGTTTGTTGAATACACAATCTGAATGCCTAAAATATTTATTAATTACTATGAACTTAATATTATTTGCAAAATAGATGGAATTGGGTCCCTCAGAGTTTTTCTGATCTTTTGGGTCACCATAGATCTGGCCAGATATTTAGTATGCTCATTAAATAATAATTGTTATAAAATTTGTAGAGTCTTAGCAACATAGACAATAGCAACGTGAGTATCTGCAGTGTTTGCTTAAAATACTACGTTGGGTTTTAGCTGCTTTGCTGTTTCTATCTTTTTATATGTGATCATATAACTGTGAATAGGACTTTATGAACCCAAAGTAAATTCTACCCAAATAGGATCCACCTGAGAATTGCATGTAAAAATATTTGGGGGAAAAGAACCCAAATAATTAGAATAGTTCACACAAAGAAAAGTGTGATTTATATATCTATGGCAAGATTGTTAGAAGAAGCATCTGGAAGTCCTTGGTGACAAGTTGAGAATGAAGCAAGATGGCATTCAACAGTTTTGTGTCTCAGTACCGCACAAAAATGTAAATGTCAACATGTAGGCACAGATAACACAGACTTAAAATGCCATCTTAGTTGTAAATTCATCCAGAGAGGAGCATGAATTATAGTTAGGTTGGAAGCATAGATCTAATTATTAAATAGGAGAAGTTCTGTACAATAGTATAAAAAAATCTCAGACTTGGAAACTAAGTTGTAAGTTTCAAAATTAATTCCAATGTTTTGGGAAAGTCACTAAATAGTGTTCTCTCTAAAATCTCTCGTCTGCAATACAGGAATACTTAGTTCATTAGGAACTAGTTCATTAGTTCAAAGTTTTGTTCGTTATTGCTGCTATAGCACAGAAAATATATACACTACATGTATGCAACATCCTACTATAATATACTTATTACTTTTCTCTTTGTATACATGTAAAGAGGGGGTTTTTAGGTTTTTATTATGGACATCTGTTTCTGACTTTCCAAGTATTTTCCAGCTAGCTGGAAAAAAAACTGGACAGTGGTGTGTGCTGGTTTGAAAGCAAACCAGTGGGGTATCCCAAATCAGAACTACAACAGGAAAATGAAAATAAAATGCAGTCGTACAAAAACACTGACAGAGTCAGAATACAACCTGCCACCCTGTCAGTCAGGGTGTTGGTAGCAGTCTGATTAAATGGTGGCTGCAGTCCCCCTGGAGTGACAGATGTGGTTCTGTTGAAGCAGTGGTCTTGTAAAAGGGTGTAGTTTTCCTCTGAAGGTCGAGGGGTGATGTAGAAGGATCTGGTCTTCTTCTGGGAACCCAGTGGAAAAAGGCTGCCTATGGTGCTCCAATCTCAGTTTATATCCAGGTAGAAATGCTTGTTTCTTACCCCTAGGCAGAGCATCTCACAGTGGGACAATGTAATTTTATCAGTCATCAGATGACTCAATGCCCCATTAACAGAAGATATCCCTCCTGGAGGGAGGATATGTTATGGAAGAGATGAAGAACACTGCCTCACCTGGTTTTAACAGATCATAATAGAATACATACTTTTGGTTATATCTTGCACTGCAACCTAAGACACGGTGAGATCGCCTAAGCCCCAAGCATAGTGGAAGAACTACAGTGTATTAAAAAAATAAAAATAGTGTATATTATGAAATGTAAAGCAACAAAATATATGAAAATATATTTACATAGTTTGCATTGTCATGCTTAACAGTACAATATATAATTCAGATCCACATTCTTTCACAGGCTTTTTTTTTTGCTGAAAACAGTTACAATTTTTCTTGCAAATATGTGGAAGTGTCAATGACAGACGTTAATGGTTTCTTTGAATACTATTAATTCATATAGGAGACCTACTTTGGGATATAGTCTGAATATCTAAGGTTACTCAAGATGACATGAAATAAAGCTTCATTCCTCTTCCTACTTTCCAGAAAACCCCCAAACCAATGATCAAAAATAACAAAAGGAAAATTTGTAATGACCTCATTTGATCAATCTCCTGCTCCGTTTTCACCAGTCTCACACTGGCAGTTGCTGGCTCCATTCTGTAAATCTTTACATTTATATGTGAAGTGCTCAAAAGTTTTAATTTTACTCTTAGTGAGTTAACATTACCAAATATGCTAAGGCAAGCCCTGTTAACCATATTTATATCAGATGCAGTTTTCTTGTGGGGACTTTGCAGTAGCCTTCATCATAGGCTACCAGCCAGTGTGAGTTGGCTTAAAATCCATTACATTACACTCTTCTGCCATCTGGATGTGAAGGAAAATTTAATTCTCAGAACTGTATCAGCACCACAGTCATCAGTTAGCCAGGTCATTATCATTGCAATACGATGGATAAAAAACTGGCCAACATGGTAGTAGTGAAGGAGACAATTTCACTGTCTTTCTGGTAAATTGTACCTGCTGGGCATTTTGTTTAAAGCAGATGCTAATTCTCCTATTTTCCCCTTCTTCCATAAAAACACTCCTGGTAGGGAAGACGGCACAGTATCCCATGGGACTGCTGCACAAGAGGTCAAGAAGCAGTAGGCAGGAATGGACCTATTGCCAGCAGGTACTACTGAGTATTGTGTGAGTGCTCCTGCATGGTGTCTTGGTTTCACACCAGCAAACAGCCAAGTCCCTGAAAGTTGCTCGCTCACTACCGCACCAGCAGTATCCAGGAAAGAATGAGAAGCATAAAAGGTAGAAAATTTGTATATCTCAGATAAGATAAAGGCAGTTTAATAGGTAAAGCAGAAGCTGCACACACAAGCCAAGCCAAACTAGGAATTAATTCAGTGCTTCCCATGGGCAGACAGGTGTTCAGCCACCTCCAGGAGAGCAGGGCCCCCTCACAAGTAATGGTGACTTGGGAAGATACCCAAGACTCCCTCTGAACATCCTCCCTCCCTCTTTCTTGCCCCCACCTTATATCCTGAGCATGATGCCATGTGGTCTGGAATATCCCTTTCATCAGTTTGGGTCACCTCTCCTGGCTGTCTCTCCTCCCAGCCTGCCATGCACCCCCAACATCCTCCCCAGCGTGGCAGTACAGAAAACATAAAAGGCCTTGGCTGTGTGCATACCCTGCTCAGCAATAACAAAACCATCTCTGTATTATCAACTCTGTGTTCAGTACAAATCCATCATATTCAGTACATAGCCCTCTGTCAGCCATTGTGAAGATCATTAACTCTACCCCAGCCAAAACCAGCACACATGGGAAGGTCTTGTCTCCTCTACATTAGAAAGTAGTATATAGTGACATTTAGTAAAATTAAATGTATGAGAAATGCTGTGTATGAAAGGCTTTGCACAGACAGCATGTGCCCTCTAAAGTCTCAAATAAATGGTATGTGCAGTCTATACAATTATCTCAGATAAAAGGATTTTGTGATGCAAGTAACTGGTCTGGACAAGAAAATGTCAGTATATACCCCACAATACTGCACTCATTAGTAGCCAACTTCTACTTCAACCCCAAGACATCAGAAAGGAACAAAAATTCTGGGATTATATAGTTGCAGAGAGATGTGATGGCTCATCCAACAAGAGCAGAAGTTGTACATCCAGTTGTACCCACTGATGTACACCAGATGAAAAAGTATTTTAATTTTTCTAAAGAAAAGAATGGGCAATAGCTAATAAGATTAATGAGCAAGGTCACAGAGTGATTGACAAACAAAGGTGACTATGTGTAGACACTGAAAGACTTTATGGATGCTCTAAAGAACAGAGAAAATGAAGATTAAAGCAGTCCACCATCATAGGAGGGAACTGGAAGAAGACAGAATAGAGGACACTGCCAGCTTACCTAGGAACTTGTCAATACTACTGAAAAACAGAACATGGAGGGCCAACCCTGAGTAAGAGGGATGGCCTACTAAGCAACATAACCACAGGGATAAACTGGAAGAATGGTCTGATTGAAGGAGGAGAAAAACAGGAACACGTTACCTGCACTGATGATGGAAATAGTAATGAGCAAAAGGTGGTAATAAGAAATAATCAAGTTTACAAACAGCAATTTTCTAGTGTGTAAAACAGTACGTATTTTTCAGGACAGGAAAGCAAATAGAGAAAAGAATGTTCAAGGAAAGGCCTGAGCATGCCAGAATGAAGGAAATAAAAAATGGTATGACATTTCTCATGTGTCTAATGACCCCTAGTCATCACAGACACAGAGACACATACACACACTTGCTTCTGAGGGATTTTAAAAGTAAAAAGACACTATTGAGGTTCCATTGCTCAGAATGAAAGGCACTGATGAGCAGAAGAGGTATCAAGGGAAGGCTCTAAATAAAATTTTACAATAAGTATAATAATCAAAATCTAGTGATAAATAGAAACACACGGCTGACTTTTTTTAGCCATACAAAGTGAAAGTGTGTGAAAGAAAGCAGTGGACCACCTGGAGGTCAGTAGAGCTGCAAGTCATACTTTATATTGTCTAGGTATGGGCACAAGATTAGAGAAAACTACTCTCTGGTTTCATTAAGGGGTTTTGCTTGGAGGCAAAGGCAGTATGTTTACTGGGACTTGAGGCAGTGGCAGATAACTGCTATTTCAATCCAAGAGACAGCAAGTTACATAAGGCAAAAAAAAGGGAGCAAATTAGTAACATGTATGCAAACTAATCTGTGGTAATTCTGTAAACCATAATTTCTATGACAATTCCTTATCAATGTAACCAGTAGCACTTAAATGAAAATAATTCTGTAAAAAAATCACAGTAATGAAGGGTATTGTTTTACCTTCTCTTATATGTTTTTAAGTTTTTTCTACTCCCGTGAATGTGTAGATCCAGATTTTTCATTTACTAACTGAGATGGAGGCTGCATAGCTACCCAAACTTATGTGTGAAGTTAACATGAAATATATTATTTTTTTATTACTTTGGTTAGAGATTCAAGTAACAGCACTTCTGTAAGCAGCACTCTGCTGTATATAGTCTTAGATAAGTATGTAATGTCTACAAAGGAAATGTTCACCCAAATAAGCTTTAAAACAGTATTCATACAGAGGTATTATTCACTAGGAAAAGAAATCCATTAACATTATGCAAAGAAAAAGCAAATCATTTTCTCTCAATAAGTGGACCAGATAAGATGCCCGTTATTGATTTAGTCTGGGATACTGGAATACTAAATCTTCTTTTGTATCCAGGCACAGTTTATCTTTTGGAACTCCCATGGTGATGTATTTTTATGTTTAAAAAGTACAAATCCTATTTAACAGCAAAGACCTATATTCACATAGCCAGGTTTTGTTTAGCTACTGGGACAAATTACTATTTTTTTGCTGAAATTTTCTTGCATAAATATTGTCTTTTAGATTTAATATTTGTTTCCATTGGTGTCCTTCAGGCATTGAAGCATTGTCATTTCATGCCTCTACAGTGCAATTTGGTGATACAGACCTTCTAATTCGTCCTTCTATTTCAGACATTGTTTCCTATGTGTATTTACTACCTTGTAAAATATTTTCAAAGAGAGAGGTTAGCCTCTCACTACACAACGGTGGGATAGAGAAAAAGGACAAAGACTGAAAGTGTTGTCTTCCCAAAGTCAGTCAGGGGAGTGCAAGTGTGACCTTGGACCCACAAACAACATTTCATCCATAGTATAAATCAATATGATAGCTATTTCCCCTATGTTGCATGTCACAAGAATAATAGAACAGTTTCTTGTGAAGCATGAGGCCAGAACCACCCTCTAATAAATACTGAGCAATTGGGTAAGTACTTGTGTGAGACTACATTTCCTCCCTTTATTGTCATACCAAGAGGTTTCAGAATGAAGTGGGTCTCCATGACCTGGCAGACTAATGTATTACTAGCACCCAAAAAAAAAAAAAAAAAAAAAAGTTTAAAATGGTGCCTGAGCAAGCTGAGGCATTACCACCAAGCTTCCCAAATCTGTTTTTTTAAAAAATCAAGGTATTTGGCAGGAATGTTGCAATGTACCTGCAAAAAATGAATAATCCCATTAGCACAAGACATGATAGATTCTTCAAATATGCCAGATGAGTATGGCCTATTTACAGCAGACAAAACCAAAATTATGCACACAGATAATAAGAATTCATAGACCTCAAGTTATTTCTTGAGTGTTCCTGGAAATTATACAAATATTATCACCTAATCCATAAAGCTACAACATAATAAGAAGCTACCGTCTTCTGCTGCTTGCTCTGCTCCTCATGTAAGAGCTTCCGTGGAAGCCTTAGCCATCCACAGGGGGCCAGGGATGCAAAGACTGTATTTGAAGCTGCTGCTGGATTATTCAGAGGTCATTTGTCAAAAGTACTGACATCTAAATTAACTTGGTTGGATTCTCAGAAATTATACCTTAGAAAAGATAAAAGACTGACTAACACAAAGAGTTTTCTAGATCACTAAATACTGCCAGATAGCTCATGCAGAATATCAGAGCAACTCAAGAATTGGATAATTTTGAGCATACTTTAAAATAGATTATGTGGTCAGGAGTCACATGGTCAGGATGCAGGACTGGTCAGGGGAGACAGATGTCAAGCTGACACTCACTAGGAATACAAAGACTTTACCGAGAATAATGAAAAAGTAGAATTAGCTTGCAACATGAGACTGTATATTCTTCTACCTGTAGCTATACCTCATTCCCTGAAGAAAGTGGAGGACAATCAACATGTGATCTAATGTAATTGCTGTCTGGGGTTCGTATTTCCTTTATATCATTCACAGTCTCAATATATCATATTGTAGTAAGTTCAGACAACTGAAGTAATGAAAAATATTAGCATCAATTTTTTAGTATCTGTAACTAGTCCTCATTTAGCATATTTTTACCACCGTTTGGGTCATAAAAACAAATTAGCTTTTTTTAAATCTGCGGTTTTCAAAAGATATCTAGTGTTACCTTTGCTAAGTGTCCAAAAACCACTGGTCAGAGGGAAAATAAAATTATGATTTCTAATAGCTACTTATATTTGATTTTCAGTTTTTGAGCTCTTCTATCATGTTATTAAAATATGGCCCAAATAGGGACAGAAGTGCTAAAAGCATAATAAGAAACAACCCTAGAAATTCTTATGTAATCAAAGGACTCCAGAAGGAGTTTTAAGGAAAATAACAGGGATCTTCCAATAGAATTGTGAGAGATGGTAATAATTAAATTTCATTTTCTGGTAAAAAAAGAAAGTATGTAATTATTCTTGGCAAACCACTCTAACACTCTATTAGAATGTTGTTTATTTACTTTTGAATTTAAAATAAAGTGTAGCAAGAATTCTATCTCTGCTTTTTGCAAATTCAAAACTGAATATGGTTTGACAACTGCCTATCCACCTCACAAATGAGTAAGCATGAAAAGTTACCCTCAAAACCCTTACTGTCTGACTTCAGACATAATTAAATCATTTTTACATGCTTAAATCAATTCTTATCTTTTGCACATTAATCGGATACAATTGCTAAGAAAATTAACCAAAACAATCACATTTATCAAAATTCAGTATTAAAACCCCCTTGATTTCTGCAGGAATTATCTTTTGTTTTCAAATGATTCCAGGTAATATTAAATGCAGTTTTCATTTTTTTTTTTTTTTAAATACAGATATTTACGTAGTATTTATTCTTAAATATTTTCTGTCTCTGAAGGAAGCAACTCTGTTAAGTAAAAACTTTGTCAAAAAACTTAACAGATATGAAGTCTCACTTTGTTACTCTAAGATCAACCACAGTAGGGAAGGAAAGAAAAGTTCAAATGCACAGCTTTGCATTGCTGCCAAAAAATACACGAGCTCTATCTCGGTGAATTGAGTCAGTTGAATCCCACTGTGATGATGGAGTTCAGGCTGCAAGAAGAGTTCATGTTGGGCTGAGTCTGCAGTACCACCCTAGAATGCAATGTGCAGTATCTGTTTTGTATTCCCTTGGGGTGGGAATTAATAGAAAACACTGCTTTTGGGAACAGTGTTAGCAACTGAAATACTGCAGCACAAAGTGCCCTTCCAGTAACTCTTAGCCACTGCCACGGTGCACACAGATAATAAAAATAGAATCTTGTTTGTTCATCTGAAGTAGTTTCTGAATTCAAGTGATTGTAAATAACTAAGTTAAACCTAATGGTCAACTGAAAATCAGAAAACAAACAGACATTTACCTCAGAATTTCAAGCTAAAGCACTCAGCAAGGTAATTGAGGCAAGAGGAATATCATAACAAGATGTCAAAACCTCCTTATCTTAGAGTGAGAGCTAGTGTTTTTAAAAGAATATATAACATTTATTTAAGAACGATGATAAAACTATAAGTGTTTTAATTGCCCCCGATGATTTCTGACTAAACTACTAGCTTATACTTTGTTTCAATTTGTTTATTTTCCTCAGGCCTTTTTTTTTTTTTTTTTTTAAACACAGTATGAACTGTTAAACAAAGACGTGAAAATCATATGGGTTGGCTCTGTTCTGGGCAAAAACATTGCTGGGTTGTGGTTTATGCCCTATTTGGTATGTCCAGCTTTATCAATGCTACCTCTGTACACTCTGCTGTGACTTAGCCTGACCACACCTTAACCTCTCTGTCCTGTAAAATGTGGTAAGCTATACTTCCATGAATTTTGCAGCTTGGCTGAGACACTCACTTTAAAATCTATATTCAATATTATCTTACTATTTCTGAATGAAAGAGATTTGAAATGTAGCAATTTAAAATTGATTCTGAATTTCTTAATTAATTAATTGCCATACTTATTATTTGTCACCAGTCAAAATCAGTTTATTCTGGTGCATTCTGCAGCAGCATCCAATACTTAAACATACATACAAATTGTTGCAAATCTGACTTCTAGTATTAAAAATGGGTAACTTTGAGGCCCTTGCACATGTTCATGACTCTTTGTCGTATGCATGTGCATGACTGCAATGAGAGGATGTGTAGGTGTATGTTCTCAGCTGCAATCCCCAGAGTGAGGGAGTGTTCATCTGTGTCTCCTGCATACTCTAAAAAGTTTGGGTGGTCATGGACAGTGTTGGCCCTGTCAGCAGCCACTCCTTGGGTCAACAAGGGTATCATGGCTTACTTACTGAGCTTGGGTGGCCACATACTCTTCACACCCTTTCTCAGGGCGATGAAACTCAGATCTTCATTTTCCATGCAACCCTTCCATAACCAGGTGACTGTCCCAGTTAGTCTATGATACAGGCTACACACCATATGCAAGGTCAAAGCTCAACTCCTTTCTGGGGTTCAATTTACTAAGAAACACATTTACAATTAAACAATCAACTCCCAGTGCTCAGCAAAACCTATCTCTTCAGTTTACTACAACACAAGCCCAACATGTCTGTGCCAGGAGAGCCACCCTGGAATCTGCTTCCCCCTCTTAATGACCTTCAGCTGTCTGCCCCTCCCTCTCGGGCTCCTGTTGCTGGCAGGTGCTATGGGGTGGGGAAGACTTTGTCCAGGACACTGGTGATCACCTCCTCCCTCTGTGCTTTGTTCGGCTGACATGCCCTGCTCTATATTAGTGGCTTGTATTTTTCATTGCTTTGAGGCATGTAGTGCCAAGGTCTATGACCTCATGTAAAAGACAGTGGAAAAACCAAAGCCTTCTCCATGGCAAAGGTAAGTAAGTGGAACAGGACTGTGTTACAGAATCCTCTGGCATCATCATGTAGCCCTCTGTGGAATGTAACCTGCTGATTGATGTTTACCCAGCCTATAAGCAAGGCACAGGGTGCTGTAGAAAAGTATGCAGTAAACTGAAGCAATAAAATTGATATATTTGAGGCCACTTGGTTCTACCTCTTGTCTTTCCAGGCACAAATCAGACTTCTGCTACCTTACCCTCTGCTTAGGAGAATAAGATGGCACTTTTTTTTCATTGAGTGAAAAGTGCATTGTGCTAGTGGTAGAACTCCGGGCCTGTACATCAGTGAATCTAGGCTTCCACACTGACCTTTTCCAGCTCTGCTTTTCCAAAATCAGCTAATTCAATATGAACATGTTATAATAGTGGAAATGAAGTCTGAAATAGTATCTTTTATTACAAGCAGCTGGTAAATTTGGTCAAATAATTTATTTTTTTTTTTTTACAAACCAAACGGTCTATCTGTTTTCTTCGTTATGGTAGGTGATCCAATATCAGGTACTACTTCTCCTTACAGACCTTTCCACTTTAATATCCCCATTCTTTCCACTTTTATATCCCTGTTCCTCCTGCAGCCCTGAATGCATACACAAGCAAAAAACACCAATCCAACCCAAACTCAAACCTACATCACCAAATCTCCAGAAACTTTTACTGGAAGCAAGTATGTTTTGAATTCATTGTCTAAACAAGACCGAACATATTTCTGGGGTTATAATACATTCTTGAGAAACATACAAATTACAAAAATATTGAGGACATTGCCAAAACCTGCTAGAAATAATTCCAGCAATTTTGACTTGTTTTGTTCTCTGTAGCTGACAAGCATATTTCAGAAAGTACCTGCTTGATGATACTATTTCCTAGCAAACTACTGGTGACAAACATGAACAGTCAACATAAAAATCCAAGGAGAAATGCAAATGCTTTAGAATAACATTTTAACACTTTTAATTAAAATCAGGGTATTAAGGACATTTTTTGTTTAAAGGAAAATGAAAATGGTCTGCTATGTATTTACATGTCTTTACTTCTAATAATGAAGTATTGGGGATTGCCACAATGGATGGAGTAACTTTTTATTTCACATTAAGATAGAGAAAAGAAATATACAAAATATACAATCAGAAAAAAAAAGAAATTATGTGATTAGGAGTAAATGTAATATATTTGTAACATGAACATGTTTCAAAGAAAGATGTGGAATTTCCCAAGTGCAAAAAAAAAATACAAACAAAAATTATTTTTTGCTTCTGTCATCAAGGCAACCTGGGGAGCACTTCCATTGTGTAACTCTCACAGAAACTGTAAGTGAGTAAAAGCCATAGCAAATAGGTTTCAATTGTGCAATGTATTTATAATAGATGTTGTTTAGTTTTATAAAAGTGAAATCCAAAGGGAAAATTGTTTTGGGAGAGTTTAGCATAACAGTCTCATGAATTTGATAACTGTGAATGCAAGGGTTCCCAAATGTGAGGATTTGGGAGAAATATAATGTTCAAAATACTCTGATACAAGTAATTGTCTCCCAATTCACCAAAACTTGCCAGCTCCACATTTTAAGCTTTCTCAAATATTCTAAAAATTATCATGAATACTGTTTGGGGTAACTACTAGAAACTTTATTATAGAGAGTAAGATTATGAAATTGTAGGAAAACAAATGTGATGTTTGTTAAATTATATACAAAATTATTATGTTCTTAAAATAAGTATATTGCTATGGGGAAGTGTTACTTTTGTGTTTATTGTGGTAATATGTTGTGTCTACACAAATAGTAAGTACGCAAATTTCTCTTTTAAGGTTCTAAAGTTGTAGGGAATTGTGGTCTTTTGTTTTGTGTTCTGTCAGGCTTTGAGCCTAGCCCCTGTAATAGCTGAATCTTCTCAGCTCAACTTTGAATGACCTTGTACTTGGAAAATGTTTTTAAATCCTGTTTAGTCATTGTAGTTGTTCAGCAGTTAATCTAAGAACGTTGTTTTTTAAGTAAGGTTAGCTGCTTGTTCCCAAAGTCTAATAGGGAACAAATGGTCAAGGGGACAATGATAAAAATATTAGGAAACAAATGAAAAGCAAAAAACATGGTTATTAAAAGGCAGGGATGCGGAAAAAGTGAAGGCTACATAGAATCATAGTGACTGAACAATTTATGGTAGAAGAGAACTAGGAGATCCTAAAAGCAAAGAAAAAATTTAAAACGTAAACATATTAGAATTGACATGATGGTCATTATGGTTATATGAACATTTAATAACACACAAAGATAAATGACAGAAAGTGCAAGATCACAAATATGAGATGACACAATACACAATGACTGATGAACTATAAAGATTATAAAGGATGTTCTAAGGAGAGAGGTGGTATTGATCCAATAATTGTTGAATCTCCTTAGATCTCCCTATAACTGGACAGAGAAGACTTAAATGCAACCTCCCACCTTTACACTTACAGCCATAATTGTGCAGACAATACCTGCAGTAACAGTAAAAATTTTAATTGAAAAATTATGTAAAAAATCTTAGCATTGAGTGCTGTAGCCAGTCTCTTCTTCTGAGAAGGGCTCCTGGATATCAGTGTGATGAAAAAATCAACTTGCCAGGCACAGCTATCCCCAACAATGCAGGAATCTTTCTGCTAGGGTCATAGGTGGAAGGACTGGACATTTTAATGTGTGTCCTAATTCACATGGTGTGAAACCTTCTTGCTTCTCTGCACACACACACACACACACTTTTATTTCCTGTCACAGTGGTACATGCAGGGCAACTTTGCCAGAAACCACGCAAAAGTTACAATGGAAAGGAAAAGAAAGCATACTTCCCTATAAAACCAGTTATTTCTGTAGCAATATACCGACATTGGAATTTGCAGGCCAAAATATATTCTGTCCATGTTTCAACTTCTTTCTCCATTTGTCTGGGGGGAAATCTATGCCTTTTATGAGTGTTTTGCTTCCCATGTAGGCTACACAATGATTTGCCTTGGCAATGCTATTTAACTCTTTATTACAAAATCAGGTGCTCTGCATATCTGGATCTTAAACAGAGTACATTTACATAGTGGCACCAGCCGAAATATTTCACACATTTGTAAACGTTAAATCTTTGAAGACTTCCTTTGCTTTCAGTTGTAGGCTCCGAAATCCAACTCTGAAAGGGATAAACGTGAAAAACTTCCCTTCTGAAAAACAAGTGTGCTCATCCTAAAACGCTATCAAGACCTAATCTAAACCCAGGTCACTGTTTGGTTTTGAAATTGTTACTATTTAATTCAGAAGAAAAAGAAACAAACAAAGAGGAAAAGGTATGAGACATCCGACTCAGATGTGCTGGAGCCTCAGCACCTCGCAGAGCACCCAGAAACATCTCATTACCCCATCAATGTGTATAAGTGTTCTGACGGCAAGGTGTCAGTGGATGGATTCAGGCTCTGCCCGGTGGTGCCAAGCAATAGGACAAGAGGCAATGGGCACAAACTGATGCACAGGAAGCTCCACCTGAGCAAAAGGAACTTCTTTTCTGGGCAGTGACCAAGCACTGGCTGAACAGAGAGGTTATGAAGCCTCGCTCACTGGGCATATTCAAGAACGATCCAGTGCCATGTGCTCTGGAATGACCCTGCTCGAGCAGGGAGGTTGGACCGCTGGTCCCGGTGGTCCCTTCCAGCCTGACCCGTTCTGTGACTCTTGACCTCTGTGGTTCACACGTGAACACCTACGATCTAAACAGCGGCGGGATACATGTATCCTACGGCTGAGGAAGGGCAGTGAACCGCTGGATTCCCAGGCATTTCCAACATCCTTCGCTCAGCACCTCGGCTGGACCGGAGGCGCTCCTAGCCCTTGCAGAAGAAGGCGGGAGCGCTGCGGTCCCGGGGGGCCAGTGGCCAGGTGCAGGGGTGCCGGTGCCGGGGTGCCAGTGGTCTGTCCCGGGGTGCCGGTGCCGGGGTGCCAGTGGCCCGTCCCGGGGTGCCAGCGCCGCGGAACCGGTCCCGGCCGGCGCGTCACCTCCTGCCGCCTCCCGCACGGCGCATGCGCGGCCCCGCGCCTCGGGCGGGCGAATTCAAACGTGCCCCTCGCCCCTTCTCCTCGCCGGGGTAGCGGTTGCGCTGTGACGTCATTGCACCGCGTCCTCTGTCTTCCCTGCGGTTTCCGGCGCTCGCCCGCGCCATGAGTGCGGCGGAAAGTTTTCGTTTGTGCGGTTCACGGCGTCGGTTCTCTCCCTTTTCCCGAAGGCGCGGGCGGGCGGGGGCTGCCTGAGCCCGCTCCGCCGGGCGCGGATCCTCCTTTCCCCTCGCCGTCCCTGCGGGAGGAGCGGTGAGAGGCTTTCGGCGATGGCTTCGCGGGCTCGGAGGCGGCGGCGCAGCGGGTGGCAGAGCTGGAGGAAGAGCTGCGGGCTCGGGCGGAGCAGCTGAGCCGCTGCCAGGTACCTGAGCGCGGGGCGAGGTCCGGCCGGGGGCCGGGTGGGCGCGTCCCTTAGGGGACCGCGGGTTCGCGTCCCGCTCCCGGCGGGCAAAGAGGAGGAGCAGGGCCGCGGGCGCCTTCGAGACGTGAATTAAATCGGGCCTGGCTCCTTGTCCTGGGTGAAACCACCTGTCCTGAAGCTGTTTTGTTCACCCTTCCAGAAGTGACGGTTCGCTTGAATTGAAAATCCTGAGCTACTGCCTTGTTCAACTTTGGGGAAAAATGAACAGGCGGAGGCATTTTAGAGAATTTTAAGCCTTACCTATGTAGGTAATTTCATCTCTCCCTCAACCTTTAATCAGGATTAAATATGCCCAAGCTGTTTCTGGGAAGGGAGAGCTTAATGAGCTGTTATGGATGAGCACTCAAAAGTTCCTCCTCTGCGTCTTGCCCGGTGGTCTCCCTTTCCAGGTACACTTACCTGTTTTTTCAAGTTGGTCGTTCATCACTGATAGTTAGGTGGATTTATTAAAAATATAAGTGTAGTGGTAATGTGAGGTCTTGGTCTAGAAATCAGCAAAAATTCTTTGCCAAACACATGGACTACGCCAAAAGTATGTGGCAGAGAGGAAGATGATGCCTAATGCTGCAGGTAGCCAAAACAGTATTTTCACGTGGGATGTGGTCTGGTTAAAGCCGTGAAGGCCTAGGCTGATGTAACCATCAGAAGAAAGCATCCATCTGGAAATTAGTAGAGGTTTTCTGCTTCAAGCAGCATTGATGCACATGACAATTGGCGTTGGATACATGCTGTAGGTAGAATCAAGACTTCTTGAGAAAACACTGTATAGGAGATCTGTGGGGAGGAGGAGCTGCCAATGAAAATCCTGTTTGGAAATGCTGAACAATGCTAAATGCTTTGGGGATGTCTTCAGTGTCTTGTGAGAGAAGTTAAGGAAACTTTATAAAGATATATTTTACTATTCCTAGTATGCAGAAGTGCGCTATCAGACAAAATTTGGTGGAGGCAGAAGGAAGCCCTGTGCTCTGCTCATTTGCTTGTTGCACATAAACTATGTATTACTAAAACCTTGTAGCATGTAATATTTTTCAAGAGCATTATATGTACTAGAAACTTTGGAGAAGCAGTACATATCTGAATTTCTAATCGCTTTGATAACTTAATGTGCCCAAATTGTAGTTAAGTATCTGATTTCCCCTTTATATTGATTTCAATTATGTGTGCATTTCTACTTGTTCCTTGATGAACACGTTCCACACGTATTGAAGTCAGCAAACAGAAAATATTTTGAAATCTGTTTCTTTTAAGTTTCTTGCATATTATCTTGCCATTCTTGGATCTTTGTCTTTTATCAGATCTGATAGCTTTGTGTGAGTAAAGCAAGCAAAAAAAGAACAGGAAGATAGTTACTGTTTTTGGAAACAGAACCCAGTCAGTGTCCTGCAGTAATCTCTCTAGCTCTAGGTAGAATCCAATACGTACCATCCTAACGACAGGGAATGCATGTGTTCAGGATTTATTTCAGATTAATAAAATAAAAAAGAAAGCGAAGAAGCAATTTCTAAGTAGAGATTCTCTGAAAGTACTACAGTGTAGACGTCCACATGCTTTACCATTTTACTAATCCATCAATACATTTGACAGGTGTATGTTGCATACAGAAGGGGGAAGCCAGATTCTAATAAGTAAAAGAGGTAATAGCCTTGTCAATTAGGCAGCTTTTTCAGTGTAGCATTTATCTAAGGTGATTAACTTTGTAAAGAAGGTTTTGTGAAGACACTCTGAATTTGAAAGGCAACTAAAATGGCCTGATTTACTGAATGGGCTTCAGTGAGATTTTTCAAGTGGTTTGAAAGTCAGCTGATTAAATTATTTATAGGTGGTTAATCCATTTTAAGGTCATATTTCGTATGAAAACTTTGTGCAAAGACAAGTCATTTGAAAGCATAAATACGTATGGGTGGTGCTAATGTGTTTTTCTAGCATCTTTGCGGTTGAAATACAAAGTTGTTGCTGACCAGTTAATTTCTTTAGCATAATTTTATTTCGTCTACTCTGGTTTACTTAATTTTCTTTAGGTCTAAGAACTTCTTTTGTTTCTCTGCTGTCTCAGACAGAATATTTGCAGGTCTTGTTAATCAGAATTGTGAAATTTAGGTTGGAAGGGGATTCTTGAGAGCATCTATTGCACTCTACCTAGAACAGACTGCCCAGGACAGTGCCTAGTTAAGTTTTGAGTATTTCCATTCCTGGACTGCAACCTCTGAGGACAGCCTGCAAATGTGTATTGCAGTAAAAGTGTTTCAGTTTCTATTAAAATTTTCTTTGTCTTCTGTTCTATGCTTTTGGGTAGGCTTGCCTCTTTCATAGACTGCCTTAGCCAGCATTTTGGATAGAAAAGTTATGTAAATGCCTTTATAAAAGATGTTGGTGTGAGAGTGTTAACTTTTCATCCAGCAACTGGATGAAACTGCCCAGGTCCTTTTCCCTTTTCCTTCACAGGTTCATAAACTGCATTTCTGAAAAAACCTTCCCAGCTGAAATCTAGTTGAGTATTTTAAGGGTGTATCAGAACTAAAGGATTAGTCTTAAGTATCTGTTGAGCTGTTAGCCTTTTGGATATTTTTTCCCCAAAGAAAAAAAAAGACATTTATCAAATGATTCAGGTCAAAGTTTTAATTGATCCTAAACAGAATAGTTTCAGAAAACCGGTGTTTGCATCCAAAAGTGATTTAGCATCTGAATAAATTATGCCATGTTTCTCTTCTACACACCTTCTTGGACTATTGTATTCACTGTCATATAAACTCCACTTCCAAAATTAAGTCTTTCCTGGGAACTGGTGCCTGTTTCTAAGGGGTCTGTTGGCTAAATACGTGGGCACCTTCTTTGGCTAGTGAAGCTCCTGAGTCTTAGTGGAAGTATTTTGCATGCTAGCTCTGCTCTAACCTCAGGTATTCCAGGCATCTGCTTCTGAATGTTTTTCTTTTCTGTGAAAGAATTCCAGAGAACCCGACTCTTTTAGTCATCCAGGATGGTGGCCTTTATGTTCAAAACCAGGTTCTTATTCAAATTTATTATGTTACGGTAACAATTCCCACAAAGTAAAGGGACCTACAGGAGTCATGCATGATATTTTTAATACTTCCTTTTTTGTGTGTGTGTTCCTTTTTTCATTATTTTCTAAAACTGAGGTTCTACTACTAAGTCTTGACTTCTGCAGCTTGATATTTCTTTTAATACTACTCAAACCATTGTAGGAGCGTCAGTTGAAATAAGCAAGATCTTGGAGTAGGGCCTGTTAAAAGCCCAATTTTGTTGCAGTTACTCTGTGAAAACTGGTGTTGATGTATGATACTGTGGTGGAATTAGCAAAAGTAAGGAAGCCAGATTAACAAAGTAGTCCAAAGCTCCCAGATTGTCTACTGAGAAGCCTTGTATAAAGCTAAGGAGGTGTACCTCTATAGTATGCTGTTTTGGGAAAATTATGGTTGTGTCTGCAATAAAAAAACTTGGAATTATTTTTAAATTCAGTGGCTCCTCTTCTTATTTTGTTTGAGAAATACTTGAGAAATAAAATTATGCATCCTGAAAATTGGAAAGAAAACAGAAAATTGTTTTTTATTTTTAAATTTCTTGTTTCCTCTGACACTTTGTTACATTTCTGTGATAGGCTCGATGTTGTTGGAGGGTAGTGGAAAGACAGAGGTCAAATAGTAAGTCACATCACATCTTGTCTCTATTACTTGTGTTAACGGCTGCATTCTATTGCAGGGTTTTATGCTGCTGCCTATCACCTCAAAATATCAAGATGTTCAGTACCTGTGATGTTCAGTACCTGTTCAGTACCTGGTTTGTGTTTTACCTCCATCTTGTTTTCCCTTGTGGTTGTCTATTTTTAGGGGTGGAGCGGGTGGATATGCTGTTTTTGCAAAACATAGTGGCACCTGGTATGGGAAATTAGTCTGGTTTGTTTGTTTCTGTTTTTTTCCTTGTGCTTGTCTTGATTTTTACTTTTTTTTTTTTTTTTTTTTTTTTTTTTAATGGACTAAAATATTGTATA
>JAODKT010001744.1:28397895-28409210 GCA_027576195.1 Cossypha heuglini
TTTTTGTTTTTTTTTTTTTTTTTTTTTTTTTTTTTTTTTTTTTTTTTTTTTTTTTAAGGGACTCATCTATTGTATCTCTGGAAGCTCATTTTATGGTGGAATTTCTAAGCCAAGATTGCTTTCTTAACTTTCACTTTAGTCTTATGTATTTCTTTAAACCACTTATATGGTCTATAGAGATGCATAGCATATTCCTTGGTCTCCTGTGGGGAAACTTCTTGTGGTGAAAGATAGTTCATTTGGTGTGAAATAATGTGCATTGGTAAACTGATAATTGATGTCCTAGCTCTCAGGCTTTTTCTAGAACAGATGCCTTCGTGCCCCCCCTATTCTGTTACTGAAAAGACAGGCAAAGTTCTTTCAGGTATTCTGTGATGAGAAACTACAGCAAATCCTTGCTTTGAACAAGACAGTGATTCTGGGCTGGATTTTCCACATCGAACTGAGTGTCCTGTGTTGATGGTAATACAGAAAGTTGGAAGAAGCAAGCACATTATCTTCTCGTTTTAATAGCAATTATTGGTGATACAAGACAAGTTTGATTTGTTTAGCTTGTTTTTATATTTAGCAGCCTAGGATCTGTCTATGCATCGAAAATGCTGTTTTAAATTCAAACAAGTGTCTTAACAATTTACCCATTATCAGTTTCAAAAGAACCGAGACACCGTCAGTCTTCATTTTACTCATTGCAGCTTTTTGATCTCAAAGGTAATAATGACATATCTTTCTGCTAAAATGATACTGTGTTTTCCTTACTGAGAACTGACTTTTCTAACTTGTTCCTAACTTGTGGTTCTACCAGAACTGAACTACTCTTTATCTTTTTTTTAATTTTTTTTCCCTGCATAAAAATACATGTATTATTTTTAGGGAGGTCTTGTTAGTGTTATCTTCTGTAGCTCATGTGCCTTTTCTGTCAGTGATAGTTACAATGCCTAATCCTCTTCTGTGTTAAGGATTAAGTATGCCGCTGCATGGTACTCTGAACAGCCCAAAAATACAGTCTGCCAACTGGCAGCAGTTCTACAGACCATACTGTTTAGTCAAAGAAACCATACTGTGTATGGTTTTCAATTTACAAATGCAGTTTATCCACTAAAATGTAGATAGTTCACTATTAGTCAAAAAGTTAGGAACTGATCAGTAATCTCTTAAAGGTTCTGCTGTCGCACCAGTAGCGTTTCAATACTTTTGTCAGAAGGTGCTAAATACAAATGAAGAATAAAGAGATCTTCCAGCAGCTACTGCTGCTTTTGCTTCTCTTTATTACTGGGGATTGGAAAGAAATCTTGAAGAATTGACTATGTATATCTCTAGGCATTTTTATGTAAAAGAGGAATAAGAAAGGTGGCTGCTACTTTGTGGGAAGTGTAGTCACAGGGATTTCTATTGCTTCTTGCCTTGTTTCGCTGTGTTTCCTACTTATTGTGAAAAGCTATGCATAGATCAGTTTTGGTCTTCATGTCCTATTTTATGGTCTTCTTGAAGAACAGTTCTTTGTAGGCAGTGGAACTGTCTTGTTTTGATCATTTACTGTGAGAGGGAGGGTTGTAAAATGTTCTATTTGCCATCATTAGCACTGATAACAGAAAATATTTCATTAGCTGTAAGAAATGGTGCATTTAATAATTCTGGACCAATTTAATATCCAGCACACCCACTGCAAATAATATACCCATGATACTATTGATTTATACATAGTTTTAACACCCCCTTCCTTTATTTACAAGTAAACATGAAAAATACATTAACTAACACACCAAGACATTGTGTTGCTTCATAACGGGTGACTAGATATTGCAGATGCATGTGATTATACATACTAGAGATGTTTTTAAATCAATAACTGAGAATTGAAAGTAACAATACATTAAAAGACATCAAAAAACCAGAACACTAAAACATAGTTCATCCATGGTGATGTATTTTTATGTCAACTTTGTTATTATCCATCCAACTTTGTGACCAAAATTGAAATTTTTGTAAACTACCAGTATGAATTTGAGAATTTGAGTGTGTCAGTATTTCTTCTAGATAAATAGTTGATATCCATACTCTTCTTTTCGAATGGAGCAAAGTGTTTAGTGCTTCCATCCATTAAATGCTAATTTCTTTTATTAGTGATTAAGCCAAGACCACATATTTATTGGTGCCAAGGGATGCCAGCTGTTTTGTGCTTTGGATGGTTTTTTGGTTATTTTATACTCTTATATTTTTCCGTAAAGAGTGTAAATCACATGAGTTTGATTAGTACAGGTGTTGTTAATAAAGGCCTTACTCCTTTTGTGTTATATACAGAAATAGTGTTGTTGAGTACCTAAGTTTATTTTCTTCTACTTTTTTTTTGCTTCTGAAAAATTTCAGTTAAGTGTAGTGAAATTTTTTTTGTACCTGCTATTCCTTTTCAAAAATACTGCTTTAGAATATAGAAGTAAAACTGAAGATGAACTAGAAGTGGGATTAGAAAAAAAAGTATATTTTTATTCTTCATAAAGTAGTTCCCCATTTGCAGTATGTCTGTGTGTGAATATTTCAGATTGGCCCTGCATGTCAGTGGGAATTTAAAATTTGGTGTAGACATTACAGAGTTATAGCATAGCTTGGGTTGGAAAGACCTGTAAAGATCATCCAGTCCAGCCTCCCTGGCCAGGAATATCTTTCAATAGGTCATGTTGCTTAAAACCCTACCCCAACATATCTTTGAACACTTCAGTGATGGAGGATCTGCAGTCTTCTTCCGTTGCCCCTCCACCCTGTTTTCCACACTTTCCTTACATTCATTCTGAATCTATACTTAATCCAAATTCAAATATTTTTAAGTTGAAAAGGGTACAGTTTAAAACTGTTGAACCTTCTCCTGTTACTTGAGGCGCTGGTAAAGTCTGTGCAAGCACCCTTTAGGTATTGAAAGGCTGCATTCAGGACCCTTGTATGCATTTTCCAGGCAGCACAAACCAAATTCTTTCATCCTGTTTTCACAGGAAACGTGTTCCATGCCTCTGATCAGTTTTGTGGCTCTACTTTGGACCTGTGTTAATATGGCCATGTCTTTCTGGTGCTGGGGTCCACAGAACTGGACACAGTACTCCAGGTAGAGTCTCACAACAGCTGACAAGAGAGGGAGAATTGTCTCCTGTGACCTCGTGGGCCCAGGATACAGTTGGCTCTCTGGTGTGCAAGTGCATGCTGCTGGCTCATGTTGAGCATTTTGTCCAGCAGTTCATGCAAGTCCTTTTCCACTCCTCTCAATCAATTCATCCCACAGTCTGTATTGATGATGGGCTTTGCCCAGCCCAGGTGCAAGAACTTGCACTTTGCCTTGTTTCAACTTTTGAGATTTTCAAGCCTGCCAGATGTCATTCTCTCTGGATGGCATTTCTTCCTACTGGTGTAGAAACTGCAGTGCTCAGCTTGGTATTGTTTATATCATGAAGATGTAGTTAGGAAGATACTAAACCCTGGAGGAACACCACTTATGATTGGTTTCCGTGTGGGCACAGATCTGTTAGCTGTAACCCTCTGGACAGGGATATAAAGCCCATTCCTTATTCATCTAATAGTCCATCCACCAAACCCATTAGTTCTCCAACGAAGTGGCAAGAATATTGTGGAGGGCTGTATCAAAGACTTTATGGAAGTGTAGGTAGGTGACATCCATAGCTCTTCATTTATCCACTGATGTAATCACTCCATTTACAGGACCATTAGATTCATGGTTTGCCCTCGGTGAAGTATGTTGCCTGTATCTAAGTGCCTTCTTGTCATCCATGCGACTTGCCATAGTTTACTGGTTTGAAAGCAAACCAGTGAGAGATTCCAAGTCAGAACTACAATTTAATAAGAAAATTTAAAATAACGGCATTTGTATAGAAAGAGTGGCAGAGTCAGGATACAACCTGACACCGGGTCGGTCAGGATAGTGCTAGCAGTCCGATTAAATGGTGGATGTGATTGTGTTGAAGTGGTCTTCCTGTAGAAGGTAATCCAGTAGGTAGGGCTGCTTGCAGTGTTCCCAGTCTCAGATTATATCCAGGTAGGAATGCTTGGTTCCTCCCCCTGGGTGGAGCATCTCACCCTGAGATGATGTAATTTTTGAGTCATGCAATGAGGCCTTGATTGCCCATTGGCAGAGAGAGCCCCAGAGGGAGTTATCAGGGATGAGTCTTGGAGGAGGTAAGGAACACTGCCTGTTTTAGCAGCTTATGAAGATGGTAATAAAATATGCATGCTTTTGGTTACATCTTACCTTGTAACCTAAGATACATATCTTCCAGTGATTTTACTGGGCACCATCCTAATGTTTACAGGTTGGTGGTTCCCAAGATCCTTTTTACCGTTTTTAAAAAAAGACATGAAATTCCCTTTCTTCCAGTCACTGGGGACTTTGTCTGACTGCCGTAAGATGGACATGAGTGCAAAAAATACCTATTATGGGAACAACAAACCACTGCTTTTGTCAATAAAGGAAGTTGTATTTTATGTGCAGAGATTTAGGCTCTTGTAATTTTTCCAAATGCACTGAGGAGGCCTCTAGAACACAGTTTGATTTCTATGTTTACCATGTTGTTACAGATTCATCATGGAGGAGAATGTAGCTGGTGTAGTTTTCCCATCTAATTATTTTGGTTTGGTAGGGAGATATACTGTTGGAGAGTGACTTCAGATAGCCTTCTTGTCCTTTGCTATAGGGAGTGCACTGCTTCAGCTATTTGAAGTTTAGCTCACAGTTTAAACAGTATGCAAGTATTCTCCTATTTGTCCACAATTGTACAGGATTTAGAAAATACTACAATGTCATTTCAGGTGCAGTTGAAATGTTGGACCCAAATTGCACTCGGTTAGTCATGGTAATACAGGGGGTATATACCAAAATGTATGCATATGGTTATATTGTCTGTAAAATAAAATTATTTATGCATTCCTGTGTTCTTGGAGTAAAAATCACAAGTGCATTATGATTACATTAATCCAGAGCATTACATTTAAACAAAACTAACTCTAAGAACTGTGTTGGAGCTTTTAAATTATCCTGTGCTCTCAAATAAGTGGTGGAATTGTTACAATAACTCTCAGAATTGTAGTGCTTACAGAAAGCAGTTGTGTGACTTAGAAAATTCATGTCCTATCCAATTCTGTGCATCTTCTGTCTAAATTACTTCTATGACTTCAGTTAGTTTTAATTGAAGTAGTTTAGAAGGTTATAGCTTGAAATGAAATCTGGCAGATCACTTATCCCACTATCCTTGATCTAGAAAGGGATTAAAAGAAAGCTTTTGATTTCTCACATTTTCTCCCTTTTGAAAAGATTTCCTAAATTCATCAAGTGCAACATTTCCAATATTGAATGCTCAGAATAAAGCAACCGCTGGGCAGAAGGCTGTTCTAGTGAATGAAGGGAAACAGAGCATCCTGTGTGCTCACTGAAGAAGAAAGTAGTTTACTTTTTGGTATTCAGTGAGGGTGACATTGTGTGTACTAGGTCCATGTCTATCTAATAAGTTCTGTCTACAAGTGAATTAGTGTTTATTTTTGTCCCTCACTTCTGTGATCGTACTGGTCTGCCTTCAGTGATGTTAATTTTTTGACTATGCCATGACCGGGAAGTACCTTGTATTTCTTGCCAGTTGATGCCACAATAAGTCAGTTATTTATGCCAATTAAGAATGTATTATCAAATTACACAGTTAAGTGCATTGCTGTCTTTCTGTTATGCTCATGAACTAATCTGGGAATATATTGATGAAATCATGTGTAATGACAGCATCTTTTAGTGTAAGTTGGCTGGTATTTTTGCTTAGAGCACTGTTAGGGCATCAACATTGTAACAGTGACAACGCTGTATTACTTTTATGGTGCTTATTTGCATTTAGCAGAGTAATGAGTAAGGATTCAGTTTCTAAGGGAGTTTGTGTGTGAAGGGGTGTGCGTGTGGATGTATATTTGCACACAAGTGTAAGCAAAGCAGTATACTACATTGTACCTTTTTTGAATCAAATGTCTGTTTATTGCAAGAGCTACCAACAGAGCCAAGATAGCAGGAATTTCTTTGAATAGAAAATTATACGTGGAATATACATGAAACATTTTTTTTTTTTTACTATAATATATTTACATGTTGATCATATCTCATGCTGCAACATTAAGGAATTGAGGGGACAGGGGAAATAATCTTGTTTGCTGATGACATCTGTTAAAAAAAGCAGCCTGGTCAAGCCACCTACAGCCCTCTTAACACATTTTTGCTTGTTAATTAGATGTTATCAGTGCATACTGTCTGTGAGTGACTTCTGTGAACTTGAAAATAACACCAGTATTATTTTAAGAGCCTGGGGTGTCAAGTTTTCTTGTGAGTTACTGATCAGTCTCCTGGTGACATTTTAGGTTCTTGAAAAGCACAGCACCTCGGATTCTCTAAAGAGTAAAAGTATTTTTTGTTGTGACTACTCAGCAGGACTGTTGTAAAGAGAATATCTCTTATTTAGGAATGTAATATGTGACTGGAAAACACAAAGAAACATTGGCACAGTAGGATCAAGAGAGTCTGAACTGACAGTATGCAGCAGTGTAAGTTTAAAAGTCTTGTGAGACATAAGAAAGAAGCAAGTCTTGTCACTTGAGTGTGAAGTGTATATGTCAGCTTGGTAAAAGACTTCAGCTGCTTAGTTGGAAGTGTACTAGTCTATCCTAGATGTTCGGGGATCCCAGTACAGTCCACTGAAGAAAATTTCTTGCAGGTTTTTCAGTGCTTATGCCAGCCAGGCAGGTTATTTAATGTGTTCCCCTGCTATGTAGTATTCTGATTTTCAAACAAATTTTTCCAGCCTGGCAATCGTGTTTTGAAATACTCAATTCATAACACTGAAAATTATTGCTATGTGATTATTATAGAGTTCTTACTAAAAATTAACAGTAAACCAATTGCACCTTCTGTCTTCCTAGCTATTTTATTTTCCCACTTGGGGATGTGAACTGATTAAAGAGCTAGAATGAGGGTTTGTGTCCTGTATTTTTGTAGTGACAATTGGAGAGGCTGTTTGGATTGAGTGTGGAGAGATTGGGGTTTGTGGGGTTTTTTTCTACTCTGGAGGTATTCTCTTCTAGATTTGAGGAGATGAATAATAATAATGCTAGAAAGATTTAAGATGTGATAGGAACACTTATCAGTAGTTAACGTGCTTAGAAATAAATACAGTGGAACATCAAAAAGAGTACTCATTTCAATTGCAGGTAACTGAGATGCTTGATTTATGAATTTATGTTAAAGAGGGGAAGTTTTTCAGTTTATCCTTGTTCTCAACACAGTGCATGATACACATCTAAACAAAAAACTGAGCTTACTTTTAAATTTAATACCCAAAGTGTTATGAATGTATAGTTTCTGTGAGATTAAAAGAAAAAAAATGCTGCTTATGTTTTTGGTACTTGTTTCACTGCTAATTTAAAAGTTTTACTTTAATAAATTTAATATCATTATTTTAAAAAAAAGATGTCAGCTAATTCTCCTTCACAAAGCGGTATAAAAAAATGCAAAAGATTCTATGGTTCTAAGTTTCCATTAGACAAATAACTATAATATTGATACTGTTTTAGGTACTTCTGATACCAAATAGGCAATGAAATGTTTATGCTTAGAATTCCCTTCCAAAAAGAAGATAAAATGTTTTAAATAAGAATATTTGACTTTCCCTGCTTGTAAGTCAGATGCTTTCTTTGTTTTTTGATGTTTTGGAAATTCACAACTTCACTTGAAAGCAAATACTCATGCTGTAGCTAGTTATGCTGTGTAACATTTGTTAGTGGCTTTTGTCAGTGTTTCTGAGTTTGCTGCTGTTAGAAATCAGTAAGAAAAAGTCCAATTTACTTTGCAAACAGCACATTCAAAGTCTAAGGTAGTCTGCATTTCTGTTTGTCTTTCAGTACGATGAGCTACAATCACTTTCACTGTGGGATAAGGGGAAAAATGTCACTTTTCAGGGAATACACAATGTGCTCTTTTTTTTTTTCAGAGTATTTTTGTTCTTGCATGCAAACTTAATTGCAGGGTGAGCATCTTTATCTGACATTAGATATGTTGTATGTAATGAGTAATTTTTGCTAGTTTTCATATGACATCTGTATACTGCCTTTATATAAGATCTCAGCTGTTTAAGGTACACTCTTGCTGGCCTCTTGAGCTGTTAATGTGCACTTGAGTAGGCTGAATGTTCTTTGGGTAAGCTGAAGATTGATACATCCCAGGCCTTGACAGCTGCAGAGTTTTTCTGTGCCAACTTCAGACAGTGTAAGTAAGCAGTCTTTTTTTCCATAGAAATTGTTTGGCTCCCAGGACTGTGCAGGGAAAAGCTTTGCCAAATCCATGAATTCTGCCAAGAGCTTAAAAAGACTGTTTAAACTTCTTTTCATCTTAAACCTTAATAATTTCTAACTAATACTCATTCCATTATACAAAATGCTTAATTAATCATATTACTTAGATTTAAATGCAATAGCTATTAAAATGTTTGGCATGTTAAAGATAAGGAAGTCACATATGGTAACTTAACATTCTTTGACTACTTTCTTAGTAATATTTTGTTGTCATAATGAAAATTTTTGTACATTTCTGTGTAAACTTTCTTTTTGTGAAATAAAGTTCTCATATTTTTAACTTTGGATGGAGTTGTGATTTTTTGTTCGTTTGTTTTTGGTTTTTTTTCTTTACTGGTAACATTATTTGAAGATGCATTTGCATCCTTATTCTTTTGGCAGAAGTACACTTAGGCAGGGCATTGCTTGGTTTTGTGTGCATTTAGAGAAGTTAAAGTACATATTGAATACATAGTGAAAGGCATATGATGATTTAATTTAGAGTATCTTTTGATATAATTGTGGCATTGCTTTATAGTTCCATGTGCTCATTCATAATTTGCACTAGTAACTTTAAATATCAGTTTGTCATAATGTGAAATAAACAACATGTATTGAAATATCATTGTTTTGCGATTTTGAAATTCCAATGACTTTTCACTTTCCATAGGGTTTGTGAAGGCTTTGGTTCGTATTTTGTGGTCGTGGTTGTTGTTATTTGTTTATCATTTAATGGACACCTTTTACACTGTTCGGTGTAGCTGTTTCTTTGAAGTTTGCTTGGTGCGCATTCAATACTCCTTATTGCAAAGAATATTTTTTATTCTACAGTTAGGATGAGTTTGTAAATATTATTTCATCTACTGTGTTGTAGATGTATTGTAGAACTTAGTTATGTAGGGAGTGGCAATTTCACTAACATGAGTACAAGTTTGTGGCTGATTTTACTCTTCTTTGTACAACTTAAAATAGTCTGTGGAATAGTTAGAGGTTAATTTGAACAGCAGTTAAAAGAGATGGTTTGTACCCGAGTGTTTGTGTTCTCATTAGGAATGTTTGTTGAAACTTCATATTTTGTATTTATATTATCAAAGGGAGATTTGGCAAAGATTAGGTAGAAATTCAGTTGTCAGAGGCTCAATACATGCTGTATACTGAGCAAAACGTATGGGAGGATATGAAGACCTCCCTCTTATTGCACATATATGTAGTACATATTTGTTCATTAGGAGCAATTCAATACTTTTTGCTGTTGTTTTCTGTTTTTTGGCTTTTCTTTTTGTAACGGAGGACAGCTATGCTTAGAAATATTGTCTGAAGGTTGTGTGCTCTTCCATGTTCTTAGGATGCCTCAAACTATTTCCTACTGGGACCTGAAATGTTTACGAATCTGCGTGGTAGGACAAAAAGCAGACACCGCTTCTTGTAGGGAGTCTCATGGTGTTTGATAGTGCTTCTTAGAGTCATATGGAAACCTAAGGGTCTCAGCTCTTCTAATATATATTAAAAAAAAAAAAAAAAAAAAAAAAAAAAAGGCAGAAGACCCAACAGCTACTTCTGTGGTTTTGTATTCAGTATGGTAAAGGGGAAGGTTAAGGAAGCATGCTTAAAAGCAGATCCAACACTTCAAACAGGCAAACAAAACTAACTAAACATAGCTCGTGAGGTCATCAGTCAGCGTAAGAAACTTTTGGCTGTTTGCTTGACTCAAGATTTCTGAGTGTTTTCAGGTAGAGTACTATTAGCACTTTGTTCTATTGGGTCTTCTCTCTGCAGTAATATCTTTGTCTTTAGACAAAGTCTTAGTGATTTATGGTAGTTTAGTATAAAATACATAGTGGATTCTGTATTAAATATGCCAAAATGCTCAAACACTATTACCATGTCATTTCTGCTCTCCATATTTCTGATCAGTTGAGCAATTTGAATCACAATTATTTTAAAATTGAAGTAGAGACAGTGGTTTATTCCTGCTATTATGATTCAAAGATTTTCTTATGCTGAAAAGCAGCAAGGCTGGTGAAGGGTGTAGAACTCAAGTCCTGTGAGGAGTGGCTGAGGGAGCTGGGGGTGTTTAGCTTGGAGAGCAGGAGGCTCGGGGGTGACCTTATCGCTTTACAGCTTCCCGGAAGGAGGGTGCAGGTGTGAGAGGGTCAGTCTCTTCTCACAGGCAACCAGCAACTGGACAAGAGGACACAGGCTTAAACTGTGTCAGGAGAGGTGTAGGTTGGACATCAGGAAGAATTTCTTCACAGAAAGCATGACTGGGCATTGCAATGGGCTGCCCAAGGCGGTGGTGCAGTCACTGTCCGTGAAGGTGTTTAAGCCAAGACTGGATGTGGCATTCAGTGCTGTGGTCTGTCTGATATGGTGGTGTTGGATTATAGGTTGGACTGCATGATCTGAGAGGTTGTTTCCAGGCTAGGTGATTCTGTGAAAGTAGTGTTGTTTCGGCTAGAAGGACTACTGATTTAATATCCCTTGAAATAATTAAAAATAAATCACATTTTCTTTGCTATTGTTTAGAGAGGTTTAGTCTGGCTTTTGTGGCTTGATTTTTTGTGTGTTTGTTTTGTTTGTTTACTGCCCTGACTTACCAGCATAAACACAAGATGTTTTTAGATGTTAAAATTACTCTGAATCTGGCTTCTTGTGGATCCTAATGCTTTTTGGAAGCCTGCAGCAGTTCTTCCAAATCTGGAAAACATTTTTATTTTTCGTTCTGTTCCTGCCTGAGAAGAAGCAGTAGGTCATGCCTGGTTCACAGTCTGCACACATTGTAACCTTCAGGTGGTCTGGCAAGGCATTTTTGGGAGATGGTGTCTTTTATTTTGAGGACATGAAACAAGTGCACACTTTTTATTGTCCTTGTCTCTGATACATAGAAGTTCAGTATACTAAGTGTGTAAGGTGGTAGCATGAAATGAGGGGTTGTACTTTTTTTCTTTTTATTCAGTAACCCAATTAAT
>JAODKT010001744.1:28418593-28431670 GCA_027576195.1 Cossypha heuglini
TTTTTTTTTTTTTTTTTTTTTTTTTTTTTTTTTTTTTTGTTTGTTTGTTTGTTTGGTTTTTGTTTTTTTTTTTTTTTTAATTCAGCAATTTGTAAAACTGAAAGGATGTATTCCATGAAACATGTAAACAGCAAATTCAATTTATTAGTTGAATTTATTTTCATTTAATTGATGTAAATGTGACATAATTATATACAATTCTGTTACTTTTTCTTGGCGAATGGTTAAGTGCTTGTTCAATTAAGACCTGTGGTACAGTACCGGATACCTCTTTGCTCATATTATTTTTGCTGAAGAATTTAGGAAGGATATTGTTTTTAGAAACTTGAACAGACTTCTGTTTTTCAAAATATTAAGGTTTTTGCTGTTTCCATACCTCATTAATCGATAAATATTTCCTCAAAGTCTAATGTTTCATTTCTAGCAAGCCATTAAGATGGTGCCAAACATCAGGAACATTGTCTTGTTGTATAATTGAGTAGGGTGTAGTGCAGGAAGAAAATCGTAACAGAGGAAATGTGTCAAGCTTAAGAATATTTTATCAGTTTCTTCATTTTTGTAAGAAGCTGAATCTTGATAATCTTTGTAGCTAAATGCATCTGTGTTAAACATTTAAAATAGGTAGTACTCATGGGAAAACTGATTGGAGCTTAGAACTTGTACAAATTGACAGCCTCTCTTTACTCCATTTTTCATCCTAAAGAAGTCTGCAAATATTCTTAGCTCACATCATTATTGCTCATCAGTGATTCTAATTAGCTAAACAGGAGTTTGTCTCAGTCATTGATCATCATCAGCTTCTTGACAGTGCTGGAATTTTTCCCCCTGATATTCCAATGAACTTTTAAAAATACATTTTAAATAGAAATAGCTCAATGACTGAAGTTGTTTGAAGATTTTTTTTTCTCAATATTTGTTACCCTTTTAAAAAAGAAGAGATAATTACTGCAATTTCTGTCAAGTCCCGTTTTAAAGTGTGACAGCAGATCCAAATATGATATGTCAATTCCAGTCAGATATACTACCTTGAGTGTCTGTGGGGAGTTATCCTGCAAGAAGCATGGGAAAACGTCCAATGCCATCTGGAGAAATTGCTGATAAAGTTGTGTATGAGGTTTCAGTTTATACTTTAGGCTTCTGAAAACTTCCATCGTGTACCTAACTGCTAATAATTAGAACTTTTTTCTTTAACTGTGGATGGTTACATGAGAAACTATTTTGGGGGGCAGTAGCAAGCATATGGTATCTTAGAGAGCTTGAAAGAAAACATCATAAAGGCAAAATATATTAAATTTATTTAAAATTTTGCCACTCATTATGATGATGATAGGTCTGTGTTTATAAACTATATTCTTTGACTTCTTTCTTTGAAGGAATGTTTTACCAAGCATTGGACAGGTAGAAAATATTGCATTTAACTAGAAATGCGTTGTGAGCTGTTAGCTAGTCTGTAGCTCTGTTACAGGCATGTTTTTTGCTTTAACAGTGATCTGTTTCTTTTTTTTTATCTCCAGTTCCAGACTTTATTCTGTGAACCCCTATTTTGAAACCTTGTCCTGAAGTCAGAGGGCTCCACAGATTCTTAATTACCAATAATAAATCAGAATTAGCTGTGCATACTGTTTTTCAGAGCTGTTTGTTCTTTTACTTGATTCTTGGTTCACTTACTCACTTTCTCTGTTTTCTCCCTAAAATAAATTTTAAAAAATTAACCACCCACAACTGTAAAGTTCCTTAGGGAGACCTATCTAACTTACCAGGTTTTCAGATCAATTAATGCATTAGAAAACGAGATTAATAATAATTTTCAAGTGATGATTGCACAGTTGAGTTAGAAGGCTGTCTGATTATACAGTTTTTGTGTCTTGACTGGGTCTTGCTTTACAAAAGACTGACTTCGAGAGAAGAGATAGTGATTAGAGTTGGGAAGATGATGGGATATTGTGGGTGGTAGACTTAAGGTCAGGATACTTCTGAGGGCTGGAAGCAATGCTGTTCAGTGCTTCATGGGGCTTTTGTATGGTTAGTGGTATGATTCTTTCTGTGTCTGCACTTGACTCTTAAGTATTTCGTAGTAGAGACTTACTTTCCTTCTTGTCTCCTAAAGCTCTTAGGATTTAGGATCAGCTAGTTTTTGGTGTATCTAATCTTAAATTCTTTAGTTGTCTAGCTGTAATTACGACCTGAGGAAACTTTGAATGTTACGGTTCTTACAGTTTAGATCAGTGTAGGTCTGTCACTTCCTCAGATAGATTATGGTGCGGCATACTTATGGGAGAGTAATAACTTTCCTCCCCAAATATTTGGGGTTTGATTACTGCAGCTGTTGTCTTTAAGAAAGGGTATTTGTTGATGGCCATTTAGGATCCTGCAGTAGAATAATCAAGTATGAAGAAGCATTAATATTTCTATATTGGAACGGTTTTTGTTTCATTTAAGTTGTACCTGTCGTGGAAATATGTCTCTTTCAGGAACCTGCACAAAGTTTTGAGTTAAGTATTATACAAATACACTATTCAGCCACTTTTGCATTTTTGCTTACTGACTCCTGTTTTTTAAGGTTTCTAATATCTTCCAGTACAAAGTTTTGTATGCTTACCAGGAAGTCTTTCACCATTTTTTAAAACGTGTCTGAGAATGTGACTTCTGTTAGCTAGATATAAGCAGGGTAAATTGTTTTCATGACTTGTCATGTTCTGAAACCTGTTTGTTGTTTTGGCTCTGGTGCCCCTTGGTTTTTTTTTGTTGTTTGTTTTTCTAAGGACATCACAGCATAACTTCTGGAATGCATTAAGTAATTTCATATTTGCGTGAATCTCTGTAATCACAGTCTACTTAGTTCTGTTCTTGTAGGTTTTCAAAGATAAACTGTGAAGAACTGTGCACTATTTATTTTACTGTTTATGGCTTTCTAGCAACCTGTCATGCAATGGCTTGATCATACTGTTTGCAGGTGGTCAGATGCTTTAAGGTCAGTATCTAATGTTAATTTTTCTGTATGTTTCTGTCTCTCTTAAGATGTTAAATGCATTTGAGATATTAAATGTCTTTTGGAATACTTTTTGAATATTCATCAACTGACTTCACAGCACTGAGTTATTTCCTTTATGAAGCAGATTTTTTTTGTGTGTGTGATACAACTGACTAAGACTGCTTCCCATATATTTTAATTTTTCTTAAACTAAATGTAACTTAAATGCTTACCTTTTCAGGTAGGTTTTTCGTAGTTTTCTTCAAGTCCTACAATATATAATTGCTGCTATATTTGAAATAGGAGAGAGCTATTTAGAGTTCTGGTCTGTTGAGACCTGAGTTTCCAAAACCCCCCCCTCAAATTCCATTCCATTCTTCTTCAATTCTTTGTTCACTGAAGATTGGATTAGATATTTTAGCAGTCATAGGACTTTATTAACAACCACCACGGTATTGGATGGCCTGTTATGGCAGTATAATTTAGCTTTTAAAATCTCTCGTAGCATTAGACTACACTAATACTTGATAGTGGAGAAAAACAATCCTTCATGTATCTAGTATCCTTATTGGCCATTGTTTCAAAATGCTTCAACATATTAAGCCTTTTGTGTACAACTGGATAATTTTGTCCACTTTACATCAGATTTACTGACTCATGTGTACTAGAGTTTCATTCCCTTCCAACTCTGAAATATTCCTTATTTGGTAGAGGAAGAGTTGCTCAGGTAGGACTCTGTAGCTTCCGTGGGTGATTGATACCAGCATGGTGAAAGTTTTAACTGTATTTTGAGAATAGGGATTAGCTGAATGAGTTTCCCCTTCTGTCACCTGTGATGCTGGGATTACCTGAAATGTTTGGACATTTTTAGGGAATATATATTTTTCAGCCCTTCAGTCACACATGTGATAGGAAGTCTGACTTGTGCTAAGGAATCTGAATATCCTTTCTGTTGCAACATTTGTTTCTTTTCTGCCTTGAAGGGAAGCCAGCTGGGGCCCCAATGTTTGACCTCAGTTAAGAAATAAGATAGCAATGAGATGAGGTACTTTGTTAAACAAAGCAAAGTGTTGCAGAGGTGATAATAGATGTTCACTTATTAACCACATAGAGTGGCCCTGCTCATCCCCCTTACTCAAGCTTCTGAGCTCTCTTTTTTTCCTGCTGGTAAAAGTGACGCATTCTGTCCCTGTGGACTGTAGTAAAATAATTATCCATGATGTTCAAAAGTGTTGTTTCAGACAGAAAAATGTCCTATAACTGAGATAAGGACTTCACCAACTCAAGTAGCTTGGTGATTCTACATTGCAAAGAAGGGGCAAAAACATTTTGTTCGTTCTATGTTCAAGTACATTTTCTGCATTTAGGAAAGAATGAGAGACAGATACTTTGAGCTGCTTTTAAAATATTAAGATCTCTTCTTTCTCTTTCTTTTTGAACAAAGCTGTGTTAGATGTTTACAAATGTAATTTGCTGTCACTTGCCATATGCTCCCTGATTAATTCTGCAGGGCCTGTCAGCTTCAGATAATTTAATTCTGTGTGCTTTAAAATGACATTCATTATCAGGACATGAAAAATTCAAATGATTAACTGCAAATTATGACTAATAAAGAGTCTATTTTTTTGTTTGTTTCCAGAGAAAAACAGAAAGCTGAAGTCAAGGACAGAAGAATTTTAGAGATTTTGTAAGCCAAAGACAGCAAAATAGATTCTCTAGAACAGGTTTGTATTATGTTTAAATAGAGCAGTTAAGAAAACTTCTCATTGACAACACATTTATGTTTGTTAAAATGAGAAAATAGTTTGCTATTGTGTCTTAAGAAAAAAGTTGCAGGTGATTCAGAGATTCTGATCTGCTGATTCTGATCAGAAGTAATACTTCTGATGAAGTATTATTGGAAGTCTTCTGTATTGTTCAAACAGTTGATCTGTTACCTAAAACGTTAATATGATTTTAGATTAAACTTTTTGTGAAAAATATTGTCAGTTCATTGCTCATCTTACCCTGTGGTCTAACTTAAACTTGGATTTAATTCTAGAAGACCTCTGACTGTGTTCAAGTTTATAATGTGCCCATGCGCATCTTGGTAAGATTTGCCACTCTGAAGAGTACAACATAATTAGCCAAATGCACCTTCTGCCTGACAAGAAACACCGCTGAACTGATGGTGTTTGTCCTTCTATTTATTTTTGAATCAATTAATATTTAAACAAATATATAGAAAACATTTTTATCTTATATATGATATAAAGTACAATAGCTACATTGTATTTTATTATATAATTGTTTACTATAGAGACTGTATAATGTATATATAGTATATTATCTGTATCCCATATATAATCTATATTATATACTTTAGAATTATATCCAATATTTAATATATTAGATGTAATATAATGTATTACATTGCATATAATATGTAGATCTATGAATGATGTAATTATCTATAATATAATATAGTGAATAAAATAAAAATGCTGTTTATTTTTAAATAAACTTTTATTTCATATTACAGCAATGGCTGAAGTTTCCGTGTCATGTCTCACCCTCATGGCTTTAGGTGCGATGTGTAATGTGTTTGGTGCATACGCACACATCATGTTCAGAAGCCAGCAATGTATGGTTCCTCTGTTTCTCTTCTGTCCTTATCTGAAAGGCAAAATACCTGTGAAGACCTTTGCAGGAATATATGTGCAGTACTGTGCTTTTAAGAAGGCTGCCTGCTGTGGCAGTGTCTGAACCTGGGATGTGCATCTCCATGAGGTTGCTCTCTGTGGTTTTGGATCAATTTCAGAAGCTGAAACTCTAACTGATCAGAAATCTGAAATTGATGGTGTAATGCATTTACATCGTTCATGTGGAAATGGGTAGAGGCTGGTAAATGTAACTAGAACCATGGAAAATTGGCAGCCAGGAAAGAAGAGTTTGTGAACATAATGGTAAAACTCTGGATATTCATATGAACTTGGGAGTTATAAGCTGGAGAGCAGCCCTGCAGAAAATACAGAGATCCTGTTCAGAGAAATTTGAACATGTGTCAGCAGTGCCAACCCTGTCCTGGGGGGCATCAGGGACAGCATCACAGCTGGGCAAGGGAGGGGATTGTCCTGCTCTGCTCTGAGCTGGGGCAGCCCCACCTCCAGTGCTGGGGGCTGGTTTGGATGTCACAATGATGGAGATGGTGTGGGGCCTTGAGGGGAACACAGAAGCGACTGAGGTTACTTGGCTTGTTCAGCCTGCTGAGGAGGAGACTGAGGGACAATCTCATTGTGGTTTATGACTTCCATATAAGGGGAAGAGGAGCGGCAGACACTGGTCTCTTCCCTCTAGTGACCAGTGACAGGTCCTCAGGGATTGACTTGGACATGTTGGGTAGGTTTAGGTTGGATATTAGGAAAAGTTTCTTCACCTTGAGGATGGTTGGGCACTGGAACAGGCTCCACTGGGATGTGGCCATTGCACTAAGCTTGCCAGAGTTCAAGAAGCATTTGGACCATGCTCTCAGGCACATGGTATGATTGTGGAGGTTGTCCTGTGCAGGGCCAGGAGTGGGGCTTCATGATCCTTGTGTGTTGCTTCCAAATCAAGATATTCTGATTCAGTGATTCTAACAGATGATGAGAACAGAAGTTGTTTTGATGATCATCACAACTCTAATGCAGCCCTTACAATTAGCTTCCCTTAGAGTATCATTGACTTGGGGGGGGAGGTTGTGAAAGGCACCAGATGGTGCCAGTGTTCGTATGAAAGCAGTGTAGAGAGGTGATGTCATTCTGACCTTCTTGCTGTTGGCTGGGATGCTGTAGAGTTGGATCAAGAGAGGGATTGTTTCCTGAGTGCAAGGTTTTAATTATTTGGTATCAAAGAATGGAGCTAGCTTAAAAAACAATGTAGTATTCTTATTGATTTTGTTTTACTGAATGTGTTCCTTCTTTGTTCATCTAAGGAAGAAAAGATACTATTTATGTAATTAACATGCTAATAGGTTGCTTCTGAAAATGTGCATTTTGACAGTAATGGAAATGAATTTTCTTTTCTGTGAAGTACAGACAGGAAGATTTGAAGGCTGTGTATTTCAGTCTACTAATTTTTTATGTCTAGTAAGTTGAGATTAGCCACTTACGTCTTCTGTTGTTTTTCTCTTCCCCTTCATGCATCATACAGAAAAACCAGTTGCAACGAGATAATTTGTTATAGGGTTTATTGTCTGGGAATTTCTGAGTGGCCACCAAAAAGCTGATTGTGTAAATCTATGCTGAGTAAAGGAAAAAAGAAAAATCAATGAGCAATCTCATCATTTGATAAAAATGTAAGCTTCTATTGCTTCTAGAAATAACAACAAAACAGTGTAAGGAGAACATGAGCTCATATTTCTTGTCTTGTATTGTGCTTAGACTTTATCCTGACATGCCTAAAAGGACTTTCAAAATTTCTGTAAATATTACAGCATATTCTCCACAGCCTAGATGCGATGCATCTGTGTAGTTAGCTCATGCTGAAAGCTAAATGAACTTAATTCACAATGAGATATTTAAAATATTAAAGAGGTTTCTATTTTAATGGATTTTACTGAAAATCTAATAAAATAATAAATTTGATTTAAAAGGAATATGGTCTTCAGTCACATTTTGTATAACCTAACAGTGAAGAAAAGTGCTCAAATACTCATGAAAATGGGACTTGTGGCTTTAGTTTATGAAAATTATGAAAAATCTTAATTTTTCAAAACTTTTGCTGTCCAATGTCTTTGGACTAGAGTATATATGTTGAAATTCTATTTACTTAATACAACTTCAGTTTTCCACCTCTCCTAAATTACGGTGTTGTAATCTTCAGTTTTATATACATGAATAAGACGTTTTTCTTGTAATGAGTTTATTGCATAACTTCATATTGTGTTAAACATTTAAAATATGAATTAATGTGGAACATTTCATGATGTGCCATTCAAAGATTCAAATAAATTTTTTAAACACTTAGGATTAACGATTATTCTTGTTTATTATTGCACATAAATTCATCACGGAATGAATTGTATTTGAATTTTCCTTTGTACATTGACCTTTGTGCTTTTTCTTTTTTTTTAAATCGGTTTATTGGTAACTTTTGGACCTGATTGTCACAACTGGCCATCGTCTGGCATATAGTTATATTTCTTCTAAATGCTGTGTGGTAAAAAACTTATTCCTTAGTAGCAGTGTCTTGATTGCTGTACTGATTTTTTTAGTGTTATTTTTGTTCTATGCAGTGTCTCAAAACTCTTTTCTCAGCACTTGCATATCCCTGACATATATGCATCACTTCTCTGTTTGTTTCACGGAAAAGAATTTCTAACTGCTATATTAAGTAGCTAGGACACTCTATTAGAATTTTATTTCTTCTGAAGACTAATAGATACTTTGCTGCAGAAATCTTTTAATTGCTTTTTTTATTTGGAAACATTTTTAACTTGTTGTATTTAATTTTAATAATTGTGTATATCTTGAGTAGATCACTGATGCTGTTTTTTCCTTTAAAAGTAAGGTGAGGTTTTTTTAGAGGAATGTGTGAAATTTTAAAATTCAAACAATTAATTCAGCAGATAATGTTGGAGCAGAGAACAATCTTCTGCCATTCACACAGTAGATAAATTAAAATATCTTAACCTGTTTTCTTTAGAACATGACATTAAAGACATGTAAAAATAGCAGTAAACCTTTTCTTATAACATTGTTAATTAATTAGGTTTCAATTTTGATCTGGAGGAACTAAAGCTAATCTTTTTGTCCTAGACCTTGTAGCATTTCAAAACCTTATCAACTGATTATACTCTAGAGGGGTTAAAATAGTACTAGCTTGCCTCATTATCTGCTCTTGAAAATCTTCAGCTTGCTGTGCAAATCTATATTAAAGCCCTTTTAATGGGTCCAATTGAAAGAAGCATAATTCTACCTTCAAGCATTAATTAACACTGATAAATTTTTCTTAACTTTTGTACGTTCACCTGATTATATTTTTCTTTGTAATAAAATACTTTTATTAAATTAGGACAAATGTATACAGACATTATTGCCATCTAAATACTTTATTTTCAGTAGCATGTAAGCTTGATTATTCTTGGGTAATGAGGGACATGAGGATAATTTTGGTAATAAGGAGTTCAGATGAACGTGTCAGCAGTGTTGAGATTATGTGAATTTTATAAACTCTTTACAAAAAAAGTTTGTTCAGTGAAAAAGATATTGCTAACAAAGCATGTTGAAGGGGACACTAACACAATTTTTTTTCTTTAAAAAAGAAGTGACTCAAGTTGTACATTGGAAAAGGGATCAGCCTTCATGGGGCAACCTGTGTCTTTTGTAGCACCATTGAACTGAATCAGTGAATTATCATATGTCTTTTTGCCTTTCTGTTTGACATCTTCTAGTTAGTTTTCTCATAAAATTAAGGGAAGGAAACCTTGTTAAGGAGCTGATCTCGGTGAGAAAGATGGAAAGAAAATATACAAGCAGTTGAAAATTGCTGATTTTGGTTTATTGATAGAATGTTACTTGAGTTAGGTAGTATGATGACTATGGCTGATACCTGTGGGCTTTTTTGACTGAAGAAATTAATAAGCTCTAAATTACAGTGTACCTTTACAGCTCATTAGTATTTTTGTAGGAATTCCCAGTAGGAATGTTATTTCTACCAGTTGAAAATGTGTTTCTGTGAGGTAGCCTACTCCATTTTGAGGAAAGTTTTTAAACTTAACTTTTTCCTACTTAATTCTGCAGAAAAGCTATATTGGGTATTTATATACGTGTGCTGTGAATCTGTGCCTTACTTCTTCAATAATTCATATGAGTAGCCATTCCTGAAGCTGGCTAAAGCTTCTGGGTCTTTTATTACTCAGCCTTCATGTTCTTAGTGGTGTTTTTACAGAGATGGTACCTGCACTTGGATTAGACAGAAAACTGAACAGTAAGTAAAGAAATGTGATGTCTGTTGTCCTCTGCACAGTACACTAGTTTGAAATGCATGATTTCTTGAATATTGAGCAGAGATCAGTAGTCAAACCTAGAAAGAAGAGGGAGGATATGTTTGTGATCAGCTAGTGTCTAGTCGGGAAATTTCTTTTGCAGCCCAGAATTGTTATCATGTAGCCAGTGAGAGTTAAAGCAGAGTAGCCTATTATCTGAGCTAAAAGTGATTTCTATAGCCAATGGAATCTGCTTTTACTGTATAAGAGATTAACTTATTTACTGTTTTTAGTACATTAATTGGTCATTGCAGTGACACAGTTGTTTTTTTTTTTGAGTTCCAAAGTCAGTATGGTTTTAAGACGTTGGGTTTTATTCACTGTTTAAGGACATTTGATGAGGAAATTTTTCATAGATCATGACTCCTTACTTGAATACAGGCAGATTTCCTGAAAGTCAAGAAAATGGCTATACTTTAAGGATCAGGCAGCAGAATGAAGCAGACAGTGCCCTGTGAGATTAGATTCTGGCCTTATGAATCTGCTGACAGCACTTTGGAAGGAGCTTGTTTAGAAGAGGTGATCACAGCAACAGCTGTTCTTTGTTTACTACACCTGATCTGGCAGCATTGATGTACACAAGTGTAATGAAGTACTGCTGTGTCAGGCATAGATGCTAGTAGGTATCGATTCCTGCAGATCTCAGATCGTCTTGCGCTCTTCCAGAGGCTAAGTCACTTTGAGGACCTTATATAAGCCTTGCTGGAGAGAAAAGCATAGGAAAAAAAATGTAAGCCTGGTTCCACCAAGATTGTGCTCTTCAATGAAGATCAGAGAAGAGCTCACTTAGTATTGGTTTTGATTTGAAATTAGTAGACAGAATAGAGGATAGAAAGATACTTTAGGCTTTTTGTTTTCTAACCTAGAAGGTTTTACTTGTACTACTGCTGTTTCAAAGTAGAGCTGCTAACAAGTGAGGAAAGACCAGAGACTACATTTGTTAGGCAGTGTTGTTGTACAGCACTGTGTTATGGGTTGTATAGAAAATCTGATCTGTCCTGGTGCAGAGAATCACTAGCTGTGGAAAGACTGTCAGATTATATTGTCAATATTTACTGCAGCTTTCCTGAGAGCTCAGAAGAGCAAAATCGACAGTAAATTTCTAAGTGTAGCAGATGCATTACTGCAATACCTGATATGCTGCTTGGTATTGATGCTGGGTTTATTATGGAGCTACATGTTTTTTGTTTTGACAAAATGCTGTCTGATTTACAAATTAGAAGTGTGTTTTTGCAAAAAACTACCTCTTAAATATTTCTCCTTTGCAGGACAAGGAGCTTCTGTATTCCTTGTTTCAGAGATGGAAAACCAATTGTGGAAAACCACATGTGCCAGAAACAGTATGTGGCTCTCTTGTCCGTGCAAAAATGCAGCTGCTGGCAGTGCTTGCTTGCATTATACCTGTGCAATAGAAGGACCGGAGAGGAAGGGATACAAAGGATTGTAAGATATTGAGGAGAATATTAGTAAAGCTTTGTTTTAGTGAATGAGGGAAGGAGCATGCTGCAGTGGAGTTGTAAGGAGCAGCATGGATGGAAATGCGGTGGTGCACATCATAAAAAAGTTTTCTCCATGCTATGACCTGCTCAGTAGGGTGCTGGTAAGAGACAGCTCCATTGCTACTAGTGAAAATGCGTGCTAGAGTTGCATAAAGCCACAGTTTATTTCCACCACACGTTCAGGTACTGAAAAATTCTATCAGATGTTTTGATTAAGATAGCAAACTTTGCTGAAGATACCAAATTAATCACACCAGACAAGTCCAAAGAGGGCAATATGGAACACACTGTCTATAAAAGATTCTGCTGTTTGACCCTTCCTTAATCTATGGGTCAGATGAGAATTCAGGAGCAACTCTGACTAATGGTAGAGTAGTAAGTACATATTTACCACCTACAGGATGAAGTCATCTGCTCGTATTTCTGGTCTGCTTCTCTGTAGAACCATTTTACTTGATCCTCTTAAAAACACTTTGAAGAATCTTGACTTTCTTTTCTACTGCCTGCAAAACAGACCTGTCCGATTCCAACAGCACATATATGGTATGAAAGCACATTTGAATAGAAAATGTTTCAAGAATGTTTTTCCTTGTATACATCTCTAAGTTACGATGTTGTATTTCATGTCTAATATTGATAGAAATAGACATTGAAAAATTCTCATTCATTTTGGGAACAACAGATTTATAGACTCCTGCTTGCAGGTTAATACTTCTTTTTCTCAGAAGCCAATTTTTAAATTGGTTTATCTCAGGGAATCCTGGAGAGCATGGGATTGGATGAGGAAGAACAAACTTTGATGGTATGAAAATCAAATTAACTTCCCTACTTCAATTCCTCTCTATTTGTGGTTGCGTTTTAAATTTGTTTAAGATTGTTCTGGCACAAGGTTAGGAATGAAAAGTAATAAGAATTAAAAATGGAATGTGCACTCAAAATACTGTTACATGTGTTACATTTAAATCCTTGCTATTTTTTATTGGTTTTTTCATCCTTTTAAATAGTCAAGCTTTAAGTAGAATATTTAGCTGCGAATACAGGTGTTCTCTGGGATCTATCTGTTGTAGAATCAGGTAACACTGTTGGTGTTTTACTTTTAGAGAGGTATGGACTTAAAAATAATTTTTATATCGTAACTTGCTGTTGTCATTCAGAATCTGAAAGGACACTGTACAGACTGCAGAATGCAGCTGATCACTGTCATAGCATATGGTTACCTTTTTGTGAACTATTTGCATTGAACTTCTGTTTGTCCTGTGTCTGAAAATAATTTAAGAATCTTAAGTCATGAGATGAAAGAAAGTGAACTTCTTTTGTTAGTTTTTTTTTATTTTGGAGGACTGTGAGACTCTGAGTAGCAATGCTTTTCGTTAAACGTGCACATGGATGTTCAAGAACTGTGAGGATTACTAAAGGTAAAAAAAATCGAGAAAAATTTAAGAAAGCTTAATCAAGGAAAGGTATAAAATGTTACTGAAGCATTCTTTGTGGTGTATACTTACTGTTAAATTCCTGCTAGAAATGAAGACAGGAGTTGGAAGGAGAGAAGAAGTTTAAAGTATGGTAAGTCAACTTCAACTATTTAATGAGGAAAAAGAGAT
>JAODKT010001744.1:28431687-28464187 GCA_027576195.1 Cossypha heuglini
ATGTCACAAAATGTTGAAGTAGAAATTCTGGGGAGAACTTAAAAATAAATTATATTTCCACATTTAATTTTTAATAAAATAATTTCATTACTTAATTAATTTTGTTTCTACAGAAGATGTCAGGATTTCCTCAAATTCAGGAGGAAAATACTTCAATTTTTCATCCGTTTGTGTTCATTTTAACTTTTTTTTCCAAGTGGTATATTAGAAGTAGATAATGAAAGCTTCTGATAAAGAATGCAATGAAGAAAACAGAATTTCATCTTTATGTGTTACCCTGAGTAACGTGTGTTAACATCTTCACATGAAATAAAACACACACTTGCATTTCACGAGCATGTGTAGAGGCAGCTATGCAATACTGATTTAGTAGTGCAGTCTGATTGACTTCAAAATGGAGAATTAGGGGTTAGTTTTTCCAAATTTTTTTGCTTTGACTCACAAAATATGAAATTTGGGAAGTACTTAATGCAATAATAACGTGTGTTGCTGTTGTTTCTTAGTTCTTTCCACATGCTTTTTGTGTAGCAGATTGAAAAATACTTCACTAAAGACTGGAATTTCAGTGATATATGCAATATCCAACAGTAGTAACTTCTGGTAGTTGTATCCTAACTCACTTTTTTTTTTTTTTTTAAATTAGACTTTAAGAGTTAAAGAGTTGCTTTTGGCACCACTTTTACTGTCTCCATACAGTACTATAGTGTCTAAATTCACAATGGGTAAAAACGAGGTTTTAATTTAAAACTTTTATTTGTGTCTATTCACATGAAGCACAGACAGATAATTTTAACATCCTACTGCCATGAAAAGATTGATGTGTTCAGCACTAAGACAAAAAAGGGCTATTGTCACCTTTTGGTTTTGATCTGTTGTTTTCATAGCAATTTTTCTCTGTTTGACTTGGTATGTGATTTTGCTGCTTCTTCAGATTAACGTGAAGGTATTTAGAAAAGAAATAGTATTTGCCAGTAAACAGTGGATTATGGGAGAAAAATCGTATTTTTCTGTAGGTAAAGAGATGCCATGGGAAAGAATGAAAATGAATTCGAGAATGACAGTCCTCTGAGACATCAAAAGGTCTGCTCCACCAGGTCACACTGTTTCTTTCTATGTACTGTTGCCTGGAGCACTCTGGGCTCCAGTAGTATACAGGGGATACTCTTTTGATTCTTCCCAGATAAATAGAAGGGTTTCTAAAAAGGGTTTCAGAATCAGTTTCTTTTGGTTTTCATTGGAGCAAATTAACTTTAGAATAGTTTTCTTTCTTGGAAGTTTGTCGAAGTCTGCTTTAGATGCCTTAGTTACATGAGGATTTTTTATGGTTCTTGACCACCAAGCTGTCAAACGTTGTATTCAAACAAGTATGACTGAGTCAACTCAAAGTGTAAGTTGAGATTGTTCTTGTGTAGTGTCGGACTGTCTTTATAGTATCTAGACAAAAATCAGTAGATACTATTGGGAATAGATTAATTCCTTATGGGTGTTTTGCCTAGTGAAATCTGTCAAAATAACCTCATGTAGGAGGTTGCCATGTGTGTTAATCAGGTATGTTTTTTTCCCCTGCTGTTTCACTTGCCTATCAGAATAGGGTAGTTTTTTAGGAACACTGCTTGTGTTCTCTGCAGTAAGAAATCAATCTTTACCCTAGTATCATACAAAGTAATATATAGGTTATATAGGCTGAGGAAGCAAAGTATGAGAACAGCTGCACAGGACAGGGCAGATGATAATTTACTCAATTGTCTGTATCTCAGAAATTCCTTTTTATGATCCTTATTTCTACCCAGTCATGGCTCCCCAGTAATACTTCTGATTTTTTTCCCCCTTCTTTATAAGTGTGTGAAACAAGCAGATATGAGAGTAGAAGTTCAATTCATTTAGAAGGAAAGATAAGAGCATGCAAAGTGATACCCTAGGATTTTTTTCCATGCAAGCGTAACTCACCTAGATAATGTTCACTACTGCTGCAGTAGATGACTTTATAGACTATTCAGGAGAGTTTTCCGCTTAGTGATGGATGTAGTGTATTTGCCTTTTGATTGGTTTAAAGTGTTACGTTGTTTAACAGGTCTGTTGTGGAGATAAGTAATTAGTGTACAAGTCTGATTCAGGATAACGTGTCTGACTATTCTGAGTATTCACATTAAGTAGTTTATTTCAGTTGGAAATTTCATCTGAGCAATACAGAACATTTGAAATAGCTAGTTTCACTTTTGTACCATCCTGTCTCCATTCATTCTCTAAATTGCTGGAAAACATCCCGTTTAAAACAGAATCCAACTATCTCTGATTTCACTTCACAAATATACATATGCTTCCCAGTTTCTGCCTAGTGTATAATGAAACTAAGTAGTAGTATGGTGTACCTGTGTACTCAGAAATTAGATGCCTTAAAGAGCTGGAGCTTTTATAAAAATGTGTGTTTGTGAATTTTTGGCTCAGAGTCAAGAGTCTCTTTCAGATAGGTGAGTTTTTTAATGATGTTTTAAGGATGTCTCCAAGTACAGACTTTTGTTTTGATAAATGTTAAGTAAGTAGTAATGAGCCAGAAGGAAGACTCAAAGGAGCCGCTTACTCCAATTCCATGAGGACCTGAAGAGTGGGAGGGTAACAAACAAAATTACTGATGCTTTCCATAATAATGTGGATACGTACCTTTTTAAAGATTCAACTAAATAATTTCTGCCAGCAACAGTTTATTTCTGTAAGTGTAATAATATATCCAAAGAACAAATGTTTTGTCTTTTGAATGGTGAAGTGTGACTTCAAATGTACTGTTCTGCCTGTTTTTCATCAGTGTATTTTCATTCTTTTTTATGTCTGACATACTTAGGAACCAGATGTAAGCTTTAGACACTGAAAACTCTCATATATATTATCAGATATATTGTAGAATGATCTAGAGAATTATTGTCTTTTTGATGATTTTTTATGTTTCTGTACACACTTCATTTTAGCTTGTGTATTAAAAGCAAAGCAGTTATACTTCAGTACTGACATGAAAGTTTCATCAGTTTGGTGCCATAGTTATGGTGTCACTGCTAGGAAAATATTATATATTAAAGCCCTTTTGATTTAGAAAGAGATGGGACAAAACAGAATGTGGAATTTAAGCGGACTCCTGGAGAAAAACACAGAATTCTAGTAGGCGTAGAAGAGTGAGGGTGTTTAATGCAAGTGTCATGAAAATCAAATGAAATTATCACAGAAACTTGAAATTCTTGTTTTATGGCAGTGAGATTTTTCTATATATGGATGAACTAACCCATAGTATGTGTTGAGCAGTGTTGTATTGTTTTCCTTGAGCTGCAAATTCAGCCAGACTTAACTCTCTTTGAAAGTATTTTGTATCATAATCATTTTGGTTCACTCAACAGTCATTTCTATTTAGTCTGACAAATTCTGGAAATTCTGGAGAATTTTGAATTCATCTGTGGCTTGATTTTTGATGTGCTAGAAGTGCAAGTTAAACAGTATTCTAATGTATTCTTAATCCATAAACACAGGTATAACTTTGGTAAATGACTGTTTTTGCATAACCTTCACTGAGTAATTTCCATTCAGTGCTGCATTTATAGGCTTCTTTGTTCAGTAGCAGCAGGATATTTGGTTCCTCATTTGCATTACTGTGTCTTACGGTCATTCAGCTTTGAGTATGATTAAAGTACTAATGGAATTAAAATAATGCTGTAAAAACTGCATATGCCAGATAGTTAACTTTCATAGGCCTTAAAACGTAGACCATGCATGCTCTTTTGCACTTGCCTTATGTCTATGAGCAGGCTTTTTTGTTTTTTTAAATAGAGGCTCACAGAACAGCAGCAAGAGATAAACAGCTTAATGCAGAGAAAAAGTGCTGTGGATGAGGAAAATGCCTTTTTGAAGAATGAATTCAGTAACTTTAACCGGAAATTTAAAGATAAAAGCCAAGAACTTAAGTTATATTGACTTGTACATAGTTTCATAAGACTGTAGCTTTGAAGTAGTTCTTTAAGCAGTGTCAGCCTTTGTGGCACAGAAAGTGACAAGCTTGGAGAAAAAATTGCCTTAGGCCTTGCTGTACCTTACCGTTTTCTCACATACCAACTGAGAAAGATGCTTTAAAGCCAAGAATCCAAGCTTTATAACTTTCAGATAAATAGTTAATGATGGAAATGGAGCAAAGAAAGTAGAAGTGTGAAGATGTGGCTTCTTGTAATTAGATTCTGATGGGACTGGCATTATTAATTGATAAAGCTGAGGTCTGGGAGGATATGTCTGTGTGGGTCTCAAAAATAGCTGGGGACAGCATCAAAGGCAGCTTGATCAATTAATGGGCTCTTTGCAAATGTGTAATCATCAAAGCTGTCATCCAGCTAAAAAATATGACCCTTCCACCTGCATGAAAGAGGCCAATAAAAGTACACAGGTGACCTTGGCCATCAAATATAGAAGCTGCTGTGAGGGTAAAACTGCACAGTTTATATTTGCTGATTAGTTCTCACTTTTTTGTTTATCGGCCCTTGTGGTACTGTTCTACAGGACACTGAGGAGTGTGCACAAAAGAAGGAAGAGCAAAACAGACTGGTTATAAAAAACCTGGAGGAGGAAAATGAGGGATTAAATAGATGCTGTGCTGACCTGCTAAGTGACCTGGAGAAACTGAGGAAGCAGGAGGCGCAGTGGAGAAAAGAAAAATCTGGCAATGATGCCAGAATAAAGGTATGAGGTGGAATGGACTCCTGAATGTTATTTGAGAATTAACTTCTCCAGACATTTCACTACAAGTTATTTTCTTTAAATAGAGAGTTATATATTCAAATCTACCAGTGGGGACTTGCATTCATTTACATTCTATCACTTAAGACCCACAGCTTTTTAAAAATTGATGCTGCAAAGCAGGAATCTAGCTTCAAATAGTCATCTTGAAATGTAATCATTAAAAAATAAAAGATGTTGTACTTTGAGATAATATATATATATTTATATGAGTGTGAAAAAATAAAAGCTTAAAAGTATTGCCACATTTTTTTCTTTATTTGTAATTTACTTACCTATAACCTTGTTGCAGTAGACTTAATCTTTGTTGTTTTGAAAGAACAGTAGTTCCAAATAAATTGCGTCCTGTCCTCCAAAGGTCTCTATTCTGTGAGGGGTCTTATTATTACGTATAATATATTAAAAAGTTGTTTTCATAGTTTATGATAAAGCAAAATAAGGAAATAACCGAATACATGGTACAGTCTTTTTCTCTTTTATTTAAATGTTACTTTTTCTTTTTTCCTGGTGGAAATTGGCTAGTGTTTTTTAAATTTGTCCAAGAAATGAGCCACAAACATGGTTTTTCTTAGCAAGAAACATGACTTTTCTTAGTTCAACAGCTGCATGTGTACATATCTAGGTAGTGGATTCTTTTTGTTTACATGACGAATATACACTTACCATGCTGTGTTCTTTTACGTTATTGAAGTACATTCATTGCAATAACTTGTCTAAATAACACCTCACCCCGAAATGCCTTTTTTTTCTTCCGCTAGCAATTTTGGTGATGCTTTGGATTGTTGTGTTGACGGAAACACTTTTGCAAGAGCTAAATTCAGATCACTTAACGTGAGAAGTAAAGTTCTTGCAAACTGACTTCTTCAGACTGGTTATGATGGAAGGATTATAGGGTTTCCAGGACAAGAAATTATTTGTTGATTCTTGGGAGAGAAAAATCTAGTGTGTGCCAAAGTGATAAAATAATTTTTAAGTTGTCAAATGTAACATTGGAAAAGTTATTGAAAATCTGTTACCCATCCCTTCAATGAACACAGTCAGAATAACTTTTATGTCTCTGTCTTTCTCGCTGATGAGGCATGCTGATGACTGAGAGACCTGGGTGATTGTAGGGATAGGAATTAGTGGTGTTGGTGTAGTTTGGGTCTAGAGTGTGAGAGAGGGTATCTGTGGGGGTGGGTGTTCGCTGAAACAGCTAGGGGTGTCACAGAGTTGGATTTCCCATTTGCAAACTAGGAAGAACTGGTTAAGAAGGTAATAATCAGTTTCAGTCTTGCCTAGAGTGACCATGAAGTTGTCAAGGCCAAGTAGTGCCCTGGATTTAAGAAGCGGAGTCTTTAGCTGATCAGGGAGCTTATAGGTGGAACCCTCTAAGAATCAGTTTTGAAGGGTAAAGAGCGCAGGAAAAACTATGATGTCTTTAAAGACAGCTTTCTCCAAGCCCAAGTATGGTCCACTTGGGAAAAAAGTGGATGTCTCAGGAGATCAGCTTGGCTAAACGGAATTCACCACTAGGCTTGAGTGTAGGCTGCAGGTAGAAAACAGTATTCAGGAAGTGGAAACAGGGGAAGCTGTTGAGAGAGAGTTCAGAAACATTGTCTGGACACTGAACCTACATGCAGCTGAGAGTTGCAAATAGTGACTGATAAAATCAATTTATTGAACTGCTTCCTTCTTGAAAAAGGAATATTGGGGACTGCTGCTGAAATGGAATGATTAATTAATTACAGAAGTTAATATATACAGCAGAGATACTAAATACTGTCTTTGCCTCAGTCTTCCTCAAGAAGTCCCCAGAAGTTTTCACCTAGAGACAGACTTTAATGTGATGTACCAAGAGTGGATGTGTTGGAAGATACCTGAGAGAACTTGACTAGTACACAACCATTGGGACAGCCTGAAGTGAACTGCATCTAGGGGTGCTTAGAGTGTTGGCTGCGTCTCACCCTTTAATTTGGGAGTTGAATCAGCATCTTTTTGTACATGCTTTTCAATAATAAACTGTGGACACTGCTGAGGGCCTAGGCACATTTCAGCCAGGCCTTTTTCCAGGTTCTGAGTCTTTTTCTCAGGCTGTGAAACTTTCTCAGCTCCAGCCAGGATTTTTCCCAGGCTAGAGACTTTTTCTTTACTGTAAATATAAGAGAAAGGATCATAACAGAGATAAACACCTGCTGGATCCATGGGAAAGCCAGGGAGAAGAGGTGTTTCTTTCTCTGTCCAATGAACTGTCTGTATTCTGTTTTTCACGAACTATCTTATTTAAAGCCATGGCTTCCTTCAATAAATTGCTCTCTATTGCACCAAAGAAGAGAGTGCCTTGTTGCTGTTTTTTCTCGCTGCTCCGTAACCCTTCATATGGCAACAATAAACATGGCATTTAACAGTCTTAAAGATGTTTTCCATGTTAGCCTCCTCTGTCTGAAAGAATAAAAAGAATCCTTATGAAAATAAGCTAGACCAGCATTGCTTTTAAAATGTGTATTATATGGTAGAAATATGAGATCTAAATCAGAGATTGATTCTTTGGAAAAATGGTCACCTGTACAAAGGCTGAAGTGGCATTAGGGGGTTGTTTGTTTTTCCTTCAAACCATTTCCATTGAAGAAAAGTGCTGCTTCTCACTTTCAAAGACTGGTTGCTATTGTAACTTTCTATAACTGGGTATAAAATTCAACTTCTTCAAATTGAGAGAAAGGAAAAGCTGCTATGGATAGTTTGTCCTTTTAAAGAACATGTCCTTAAAGTCTTATCGTATAAGCTGAAATCAGAGTGAGGCAGGTTAACAGGAGGATGCATGATAAGGTGGCTAAAAGGCTGACAATAGTGTTTTATTATTTGTGTTTTCCATATGTGTGTTCATATAAATAATGTACAGAAAGTTGACTTAAGTCTTTGCTTTCTGCCTAAAGTAGTTCTTGAGAACTTTTTGTGCTTCTTTTGTGCTTCCCAGAACTTATGTATCAGATTTCTATATATTCTAAAAGTACAAATGGAAAAGTTGTCAATCAGCCAGGTGTCTCCCTGTCTAAGCATCAATTAGTTATTTGAGTTATTTGGTTGTTCTTTAGGAGGAGGTTTTTAAGCTGTTGTTTAGTTATGAATGTATTTTTCCCCAAACTTAAGTCATAAAAGGCTTTGTATGTAAATGAAAAATGTCAGACTGGCAAATTTCAAGTCTAGGTGAAGTAAAAGATAGTGGAATTGCTTTCCGATGGATTGTTTGTTTGTTTTTCTTACTTCTTTGTTAGCAGAGTACTTCTTAAAATTTCTGAAGTCTGAAGGTCAGAACTTTCAAAGAAACAGCCATCTCTCTCAAGAGAAGCCTGGGATTTTAGTTCCACTGAAAAATGAGAGTTTTATTGAGATGGGACCTTGAGAAATTACTCTCACTTCTGTCATAATATATAATAGGAAAAAACGTGAAAACAAAGCTGCTGTCTTTGAAACTGACTTTCAAAGGGTTTGAAGCTACGAATAACAAAACTGTGGTGTTAATTCATAGTGACTCCGTAATGGGCATAACTGTGCTTCCTCGTGCCTTGATTTTTTTATGTTTTTCATGTTTGAAGTTCTTTTAAATTCACCTTTTCTTGCTGTCTTGTACTGTGTCTTCTATAAATATGCATTTTGTTTCTCATATAACTGGATTATTCAATGTTTTGACTTACTGTTTTAAGTAGCATGTTTTTAATAGGCTTTAAAAGCTTGAATTTTAAACAGTCCATTGAAATGGACTGTAATTTAAAAACCTAGATTAGGGGTATTTGTACTAGATAAATTCTAGCATATTTATGCAATACATTTTTTGGCTACTATATCAAGAAGAAAGGAATGTGATAAATTCCGTATGATCTTAAAAATGCGGATACTTGGAAATTGAGTGTAAAATATTATAGGTTATTTCATGGTCAAAAATATGATGTTAATGAAAAACTAAACATGAGCCAGCAATGTGCACTTGCAGCCTAGAAATCCATGTCATGGGCTGCATTGAAAGATAAGACCTGGAGCAACCTGACCTATTAGGGAGATCTCCCTGCCCAGGGCAACGGGGTTGGAACTAGATGACCTTCCAGATCCTCCCTAACCCAAACCATTCGGTGATTCTGTTTTTGATTTCAGTCTTCAGCTGAGCTTTTGTGCATCAAAATATAGTATTTCAGTAGCTAAGGTATTTGTATAACAAGTTTTTCCTTTCCCTTTTTCATGTTTTACTCTTTCAGTAATGCTCAGAAAAACTTGAGCTTTCAAAGTATGTTCAGAAGTTTGGATTAATTTCTTACTTGAAGTCAAAAGCTGAAGTCAAATATGTCACAAATTAAGTACTGAAAGATACTTTTTTTCTAATTTAAAATTCTGCCATTAGATACCTTCTGAAGTTGTATTTATTATGAAATAATGTGTTACATATTCTTCATATTGTTCCCTGCAAGAGATGTGGGAGCTTAAAGCATTGGCAATGTTAGATTTTTTTCATCTCTTCCATGGAAAACATCTGCAGTTCTATAGTTGGGATTAGAAATATGCAAATAGAATTTATTCACAGAATATATGAACTATTATGCAATACCTTTAGCTGCAGAGAAAAAAAATGCTGAAGAGAGACCCTACAATTATTTATCTGCAAGTTATAAATACCTTTTTACACTTAAAAAATTTTATGCGTTGATAGTGAACTGTCTCCTATAATTTCAAATTTTTTCATTATTCAAGGAAAAGTTAAGTTTTTCTACCTAGCCTTTGACACTGAATGGTAACTCATTTGTTGGGTACACTAAGTATATTTGTCAAGAAACAAATTAATTTCCTACCTCATTCATTTGTGAATTTTGCTATTTCCTTACATCATTGTTACTGTTATGAACAGGACATGATAATTCTCATACTATTTCAAGGAATTCAATTGTAGTACACTTCTGATACATCTAAATACCTATAAGACATTTTTTGCAAATTTAAGGAATTATTTAGAATTATTCACTTTTCAGTTATAGAAATATTTTTATAAACTCAGTATTTGAGGCATCATTGCTGAAAGGGAAAAATGCATTTTCTTATTTCTTTAACTAAGTCTGTATGTAAATAGAAAACTAATATACTCTTGGCAGATTAGGGATGATATTCTATGAGGAGGCTTTTATTTTAAATTATTAATGACTCATGGAATATTTGCCTTACTGAGAATGAGTGATTGCATCTGTGAGTAGCATAATACCAATGTAGGTCTAAGGCTGTTGCCACCATCTGAAATTCTGTTCTAGATATTTCTGTAATATTTGTATTTTCATTCTTGCCTCAAAACACTCTGGGGAGAATAGTCATATAAAGCTTCCTAAGGACTGATGTTTTCTTCTGAGAGAACTCTAGCAAGGTTTATGTAGAGATTGAAGTCTTGTTTGAGTAAGCTGCCTTGCTGCTGTGTTTCCTGGATACACCTTTGCAGTTTGCTGACTAACTTCTACAGTAGGGCTTATGGTAAAAGGCAGACCTTTGTTTGTTCATATTATTTTCAGTGAACACTTTCAGAAATTTTCTTGCATGCTGTTTCTTTTCCTGAAGAAACTATTCCTTGCATTGAATTATCAGTGCATAATAAAAGCAGATTTAATGAGCAGTCTCAAATGAATCTGTATCTATGATTCTTAGTGAATGATACTTGTGAATTTTTGTGAGAGCTTAAAACAATGAATGCATGGCTGCTTGTTTTTAGGAGCTTCTACATAAAAACAAGGTTTAATCAGTTTAGTAGTTAAATAGGGAACTACTGTTTTGCAAAGATTTGATTCAGAAGCCTCCTTCCATATCCAGCAACTGAGTTAAGGAAAACTTACCAGAATGAAGAAGAGGTAGCCACCTAAAACTTGAAATGCGCTTTTTTTCTGGTATTTTGCAGTTTTCATACATGCTCATCCATTTTTATGCATTTGCTTAGACTGCAATAAATGTATGCATGTATCTCCGGTGCATCCATATATCTGTATATATAGGTAACTTGCATAGTAGATTTTAAGTATTTCTTCACCATTAATCCATTTCAAATGCTTTCTTTGCAGAATTTGGAAACTGATTTAGCAGAGACAAGAGAACAAATAAAAAGTTGCACAGTATGTACAGTAACTTATCATCTCAGGTAGAAGTGAAACAGAAAGAACTTTTCCGAAAAGTTCTTGTTGGAGCTAAGTAAGTATTCAATAATAACTTTAAATGTGAATCCTCTCAAAAAGACTATTGTTCAGTTTAGTGGTGTGTTGTTCCACAAAGTGTCATGCATTAGAGATACTTTTGTACAACATTTTGTCTCACCATTTTATTCACAAGATGTAAGACTCTTGGAAGACTACCAGTTTATGTAGACTCTTCATGATACATTTTGACTCTTAGTATATCTTACCTGTTTTTAAGTAGTGATAGACTTTAGAAATTACATTTCTGTAATTTGCGTTGGGTCAGAGAGCTACCAAGCTCTACTGAAAGTAACAAAGTAACAATATGATTAGTGACATACGCGTTAATTAGAGAAGCTAAACACCCTAAACTTGAAAAAGATTTAAGTCTAACTTTTTAGATTCAAATCTGACAAGTCAGCAAAAGTCTACATAGGCCTGTGTTAAAGATTTGAAGTGCAGTGATTTACGCTTTATCTTAGGTGTCACATACTATTTTTTTCCACTGAATCCATAAGATTAGCGCTGCATTATTTGTGTCTCGGAAAAGAACTAAAGGACAGAATGAATTATATGAATTGTAAAGACTACTGAATTCCCCAGAACGAAGGTAATGTCAGAAGATAATTGGTAACTCTAAGCTGATTGTCAGGAAATTGTCCGTGTTTTACTTCTTAATTTCAGAGGCATACACAGTACTTCATTCCTGTCACAGTTAAGTCGAGAGGGACAGGGCTGGTATCACAACCAGCCCTTTAACTGGCATTCCCACCAGTCCTTTATTCACAAACTCTACATGCCTTCTTTTACAGACCTTTTTCTTACACAACTCTGACTTCTTCTTTCATAGACCTCTCTCTGATAATTCTGACTTCTCCTTTTACTGGCAGCTTCACACTGTGCTGATTCCTTTTCTTATAGGCAGTTCCACATAGCTCTGACTCGTTCTTTCATTCTGCATAACCCCAAGCTGTCCCTTTCTTGGCCGCCTAACCCATACTGTCCCTCACACAACAACTTCTTAACTTATCTGTCCCTTACCTCCTCACAGCACAGGCAATAGCATCCTTCTCTTACTCCAGCAGACTCTTGGTCTCAAGCTTCAATTGCAAGTGCCTCTAACTGGTGGTCAGCTAACCCACTCCTTTGTATCCCCCAAACTGATTGGCCAGACACAGATGTTTCCACTCCTTGGTAATCAGTACAGCTGCAAGTCAATGGGGGAGATTCCTTCCTGCACTATCCTTTGAGCTTAGCTCTCCACAAATTCCCCCTTTTTTTATTTAAGTAAAGTAAATTGACATTATAATACAATAAGGTCACATTCACATTTTTTACTTAAGACCAACAGCTACATAGTTGTGTGGGCAACACACTATAATAAAGACATATACTTCAAATCCTAGTTTCACAAATGCCACAAGTATTTGGCCTAATTTTACTTTGACTCTTTCTTTCAGCAAGTTCTCATATAAGATAAAATTGTTTCTATGCTATAGATTATCACATAATTCTTTTAATTTAATTAGATATTTACCTTTTTTCGGAGCCAAGAGTTTTGTTTTGATATTAAAATTTCTCTTCACGTATAGCCAATTTATTCCAGTTTTATTACTCAAAGTGAAGGTTTATAGTAACATAACAGCCACATTCAATTTATTCCTATTAATTCTTTTTCATTCTTTTCTCACTGATTATTAGCTTTCTCTTATTGTTTAGTTTAGTTTAGTTTGGCTATCAGTGTAGAATATTAACTTAAGGATGTTGTCTTAGCTTCCTCTTTTCCTCTTATTCACAAATACATTTGTGAATTAAACTTAATTCATTGCTCAGACTCATACAATACATACCATTAAAGTTTTGGAATTAAAGGCTGTGATTCATAAATACAATATATATGTTTTAACATTAAATCAACACATTGCACTGTACAATAGAACTATTTTGTCTTCAGCTTCACCTCTATCTTATTACTTTAATTACGTCACTTGCTACTGATTAGCTTAGTGGCTTTTATAAAGTTACATTAACGAACTGCTGTGTAGGACTAATATATTTTGACTCACCACTTAATACAGTGTTTTGGGGACACAGAAACTATTTCAGCAGGCTCTGCTTTAGGGACAGGCACATTCTGAAGATCATTTTCCTGTTTTTCTGAATTAACTTCAATTCCTTGCTTTGCTTTTTCTTCTGACTCCTACTCTGTTTATCATTCCTTTAAAGTCTCATAGAGTAATCTTCAGATGGTAGTGAAATCTGTAACTGCCTTGACCTCTTCTGATAGTCTCTCTTCGTAGCTGCTGCCCATATCGCAAGGCTACCTCCTCCCGTGTTCCAAGAAAAAGACAGTTTGTAGCAACAAAGTTTGCAATATCTATTTATCATATTTTATCAAACTTCTGCAGCTCTTCTCTCGTTTAGATATCACATTCCATATTTTTTTTAATGTCTTTCCAAGCACTAAAGGCAGTGCTCCTTGGTATTTAAAGTCATCTGACAGCCCCCAACAACATGCTACAAAGGGCATATTTGCTGCTTTCTACACATCTGCTTTCCGATAAGGCTTTCCCTGTCGACAGGACAACACTTTCTTCACGTAATACATTACTTCCCATTTTCAGTCTGGACCCAGCAGCTTCCCTGCTGCTCTCTGCTTCCAGCTGTACCTCACCCTACAGCCCGATCACGTCGGGATCAGCATTTGTCACAGTTAAGTTGAGAGACAGGGGTGGTATCACCACCAACCCTTTGACTGGCATTCCCACCAGTCCTTTATTCACAAACTCTACCTGCCTTCTTTTACAGACCTTTTTCTCACACATCTCTGACTTCTTCTTTCATAGACCTCTATCTGATAATTTTGACTCCTCCTCTTACATTCCTATGTTAGATAAATAATATTCTCTTCAGTATTCCTTTAAATTGTGGTTTTTCCTGAAGAGCTGCAGTTGGGAAGTAAAAATCGTTGATATGGGTACTCCTCTTAACTTTCCAAGAACAAATAATCCTTCTATAGGGAGTGAGTGTAACCAAAAAATATGATTTTTGATGCATCTGACCTAAGCTGTCATCTTGTTGGAATCTCTTCAAGAAAGATGGTATCTTTACAAGAAAAAATATTTTCACATTTAAAAGAAATAATACCAGTTGGATTTTAAAAAGTCAATAAGCATGCATAAGCTTATTGGGAAATTGTACTGAAAGATGCAGTCAATTTGGGAAATTCAGCAGTAGACTAATAGAATTTATCTCCTGAAATTATTCTCAGAAAAATACATATGTGTGAGGACTAGGGACAGCAAATAAGGCATTTTAGAGTCAGGTAATCTAGTTTGCAAAATTACTGCTTGCTGGTTTCAGCTTACGATATTGCCATCTGAGTTGGCCAAATCTTTGAACTCCAAATTTCTCAAAATGTATCCTTTGTTATTCTTTGCAAAAAAATCTCTTAGAATTTGGCACAAACGCTCCATTAAAATATGGAATTAAAATAAGGACATTTTTGAATGCAAGATATTTTTTGAACATGAGGTAATAAAGAGAACCATACTTGTTTTAAAGTCTTCTTCTATGTTTTCCTATATAACCAGTCCTCTAAATTTATGGAAAACAGTTTGATAAATTGATCATACGGGCTTTTTTGTGTGCTTTAATGTTTTCCTTCTTAGATATTTAGTGGTATTGCAATAAGTAATAGTATTTTTCAATATCCCTGGTGTGTGAGTTATGCTTCACATGTCTGTATATGTTTGATCAGTATCATTATAATTAATTGTTTGCTAACTTCTGTCTGGTAATCTTTCTCAATGAATTTCAGCTACAAATTTCTTTTTGACATTTCTGTTATGAAGAAAGAGGGCTTAAGCTTATTATGTAGACATCAGTTTCAGTAGTTAGCAATACATACTAAGAACTGCAAATATTCTGTACTTTTATGGTACAGAATACTGAAATTTCTCCTTATCTTCCTAAGATGTAGAGAAAGTTACTTTTCTGTTGTTTCTCAATTAAAAAGAAATAGTCAAAATTATATTTGTAAAAAAAAACCCTCTTATTTAAGTTAAAGTAACAACTCCCCAGTTAAAGAAAAAAATCTGAGGAGAAGATAAAGTCTTCCCATCTTCTTATCTTCCTAGGCCAAAGTCTTGCAATTGTTTTGAATTTATGATTAAAGCATTTATTTTTTCCTGTTTATGGTAACTGTTTGGTTTTTTTTTTAATCCATTTAAAATTTAGTCTTATGAAAGTATCACATTGAATGCTTGGATGTCATTTGATGTTTGCAGAAAATTATTGGACAAATAGTGTGGAAAATACTCCATGCTCCTTAGTATCTTCAGTTTCCCATCATCAATTTCAAACTTCGGATCTGAAAAAGACAATCTGGCTTGAAAATACATCTGTTCTCTCCAGGGCTCTGTCTCCCTGTTTGCTGCCTTCTACTTTCCCCACCCTCTCATTCTTTGAAAACAGAGCAGGAACACAATTGAAATTGTTAGAAACAAGCTCTAGAAGAAGAAAGAAAGAAAGGCAATTGGCTTCTGTCATTTGATGGATTCTTTCATATACAGCATAGGCACATTCAGAAAATTACACCTTCTGCTGACATCTTGGTAATGCTGTCTGAAATTTTTACAGTATGTGCTAAGTTCAATTGGAGAAGGAAGTCTCCAAGAGAATATGTACATACTGGGCTAGTGCTCTGTTTCTTGTGCATTCTCAGCTTCGTGTGTTGTGCATATCTGTCAGCTTGTTGGCAAGAGGTTTTTTTAGTTTAACAGTAGATGTGTCTGTAGACATCAAGAGGATTGTTTTCTTCAGTAGGTTAGCAGAGATCAAACTTCAAAGAAATACTCCAGTGCACTCTGAATCTACATAATAAGAAGATGTTTTTGAAAATACTGCTGTGTGCCAGTAAAAGTTGTCTACGTACTTTTGAGGTGTGGAAGATAAATTTTCTAGGACCAATGAACAAACAGTATTTACAGGATGCATCCTGCATGGTGAATGTCTTCAAGAAGCCATTGCCTTTCTTTCTTGGCTAAATTTTTGCAAGGCACCTTTCACTTCACTGGGTTTAATTTCAAACTTCTGAATTACCTGTGAAATGCACTTTCTTGTTATATTTTTCATGTTTTCATTCAGTACAGATTTTCTAGATCTCTTTAGCTCCCATGGAAACCTTTCCATTTTCATTTTATTTTTGGTTTAGAAATACACTAGATGCCAAGGTCTAGAACTTAGTTGTCTGACACAGAGCTCCAGTGGAGCTCTGAGCATCAAACTGGAGAGGTTTGCTTGACTCACTGAGGCTTGAGCCTTGCTGTCACAAGTATCCAGGAACTATTAAACTGTTTACAAATATAGTAAAATCTATTCTAAAATGAATTTGAATTTCTTACCTCAGTGTTTTTAGTGGAAATGTGGGCCATGACTTCATTCTTTTGATTCGTATCTAGTCCAAATCTATCCCTGATGATTTTCTTACTGCTTTTTTCTATAATAATGTTCCCATTTATACTCTCACATCCTGTGTACCCTCACCCTGCCCACCACCCTTTCCAGTGCAGTTGCAGTTAACTTGTGTGCTGTAAATTATGAGGCACTCAGATTTTTACATAAGTCTTGTTTTGCTGCTCTTGGATTTTTCAGGTTATTTTTTGCTGTATGGTGCAAACCCTTTTTTGAGTATTTATGCCATTTCCATGAGAAATCATCGTTTACAGGCCCTGTCACTGTGCTGCATTTTTAAGCTACAGGAAATGGAATATTGAGATTTCTTGAATTACCCCAAACTATCTTGTATTCCATTGGTAACAGGGGCAGCTGAGGTCCTCAAAGTCCCAGTGTATTCACCAGAATTGTAGTGGTCAAACAAAGCTAAGAACATCACCTGAAGTGATGTGTATGTTTTTAATTCTGTTTGTAGAACAGTTATATAGCTTGTGGAATGACAATAGCTATTAATTTCATTTACATCTCTGGGAATCTGCAGGTTACTCTAAAACCATTGGTAGGGGCATACAAGGCGCCTTGCCCCTACAAGGACGGAAAGGTTTTATTTAATTTTATGTTTTAGGGATAGAAGGAAATGTCTGTGAGCACCAGAGCTGTCTCTACCCTAAGCAATGGTAGTGACTTAAATACTGTTACTGGTCAGATAAGTTGTCAAATGATTGATTCTTGCTACTGTCTACTTCGTGGTGTTTTCATGTACCATCGACCTTGCAACGCTAAAAGCAGAGTCTGCTAAGGTTACTGTACCAACAATCTTACTTCAGGGTTTGGAATAATTTAGTAATGTTCTTCTATTTTGACCTGAGAAATACCAGACTGTTTTTCATAGTACAACCTTTCTTGTTGCTTGCAGAGTGTACGTCAATTCCTGTAAATTTCCTCATTTTCCATTGTATTCATCTTAAGGTATGATGTTAGAGACACAGAGGTATTTTTGTATTTCTCAGTACTACCTCCTGACTTTGCTCTTAAAGAAGTTAAAAGCTCTCAGTGTATCACAGCATGTTAGTTTACGGGAAGTTTGGGATGGTGGAAAAAAGTAGACTTAAGTGTTGCAGTTTGGGTTTTAGCTGTCAGTGTTGTTTTTCCAATTACTGTTGCTCCTGGTGACTTTGTTCTTAAAATTGTGTTTCCTGAAAGTATATAGAATTTTGAAACATTATCACCATGTGCTTATATTTATATATCTATATGTATGTATGTAAATATTTACATATAATCTATATATTTTATATGTAGTATATATTTATATATATATGTCTGTATGTATGTATAGATGCCTGTATAACATATATGGATGTGTATGATATCTCTTACATGTTAAATGCAACTCATTATACTTGTTACATTCAATTAGTAGTTTTTGGTTATTTCTTCTGTTGCATGCTCACCTCAGTATTTTTTCTGAGGACTTGACATCCTTATCCTGCCGCAGTGATGGGATAAGGTGTCTGTTTTGTGGAGTGTTTCTTTTTTGCTGCTTAGAGTAAGCATATTAATAAATATTTTGAGGTTGATTTTGAATATTCTGGGCACAGGACAAGCAAATTAGTAACAGAATCACAGAGAATCACTGAGTGGCTGAAACTGGCAGACACCTCTGGAGATGGTGTAGTACCCTCCTTTAGCAGATCCAGCCCTCTGCTCCTGGAGTGTCAGCTACAGCAGACTGCCCAGTACTGTGTCCAGTCTGGTATATGTCTAAGAATGCCTCTCTGATTAGGCTCTTCCAGTGTCCGGCCACTTTCAATGGATAAAAATATTTTTACTATGTTTAGCTGGAATTTCATCTGTTTTTTATTGGTGCTTATTGCCTCTTTTCCTGTCACTGACCACTACTTACAAGAGTCTGTCTGCATCTTCTTTCTAGATTGCCATCAGGTGTTTATAGATGTTAGTAGTTCGGATGTCACTGGGCTTCGCTTTCTCCAGGCTGAGCAGACCCATCTTTCCCAGCCTCTCTATGTATAGCAGATGCTGCAATACTTAAATCATCTTTGTGGCTCTTCATGGGCTCTCTCCAGCTATGTCCATGTTTCTCTTGTACTAGGGAGCCCAGAACCAGACACAGCACCAAAAAGTGCCTTAAAACTTCTGACTAGAGGGGTAGGATCATCTCCCTTGCTCTGCTGGTAACAGTATCCTCTGTGCAGCTCAGGATGTCATTGGCATTTGGCACAAGGCCACATTACTATCTGATGGCTATTCAGGTGTCCACCAAGATCCCCAGGGTATTTTCTCACTAGGTACCTTCCAGCTTGTCTGTTCCCAGATTCTGCTTTTACACAGGATTATTACCACCCAGGGGCACTAATTTGCACTTGTCTTTGTTGAACTTCATGAGGTTCCTGTCCAGCTGTTTGTCTGGTCTGTCAAGGTTCCTCTCAATGGTAGCCCTGACATCTGTTGTACCATCCCCGTTTTTTGTGTCATCAGCGAAGTTGCCATGGTGCATTCTGTCCCATTGTCTGGATCATTAACGAAGATGTTGAAAAGTGGTGGCCCTGATGTTAGCCCCTATGCTACCCCTTTAGTGCCTGGCCTTGAACTGACCTTTGCATCACTGATTGCAACTCTTCAAACCCAGTATTCTACCAGTTCAAGGGAACTTTGCTGTCCACTTATCTAGCTTGTACCTCATCATTCTGTCTATAGCATTTTATGGGAGACTGTGTCTACTGCAATCAAAAAGAAGAGCATCTGGTGCTCACCCTTTATCCACTGAGATAGTAATTCCCTCGGAGCAGGCTGCCAGGCCAGTTGGTCAGAGCATAGTGCTAATAACATCAAGGTTGTGGGTTCAGTCCCTGTACAAGTCATTTACTTAAGATTTGTACATGATGATCATTGTGGTCCCTTTTGAACTCACAATATTCTATAAATCTGTAAATATTTTTTCCTTTTATGACTCCCAGTGATCATCTTCTCCATTACACGGTCCATTACCTTCCCAGGGACTAAGATGTAGTTGAGTGCTCTGGTTTCCCAGAACCTTCTTTTTGAACATAGGCCTTCCTAAAGAACCTATATCCATGCATGGCAGTGCTTCAGTCATGTGAGTTGTTCCACTTGTCTCTGTGATCCCAATGAGTCCAGCAGGTGCAGACAGATCTCTCAATCTCCCTGTTGTCTCCATGCCAGCATGCTGTGTCCATTTGTACACCAGCTTCAGATAGGCACTCAGTTTTGCTTGTTTCCCTGTGTGTGGAAAATCACCCTGTAAAAGGCCACCTTCTACAAAGGAGGCAGAGGAGTTCTGCAACAATCAAATTTATTTGAGTAAAGGGAGAGAATCCACTAGGCCATATCCCTATGGGGTCTATCTTGGGTTTTTGGAAGACACAGCTTCCTTTATCCCAAACTCCTGACTGCATGTTGCCCTCCTCCTTTCTCCGTTGGCTAAGGTACTAGGAAGGTACAGCCTTCCCGAATCACCTACTGCATATTCCCTCTGTAAGATGTATCCCCCTATGCATTGCATGACCCATCATGCATTGCATGGCCATTAAAATTAGCTTTAAGCCCACCCTGTCTGGAGAAGTTAATATTCGTAAGTTTATTAAGCCTGCACATTTTTCCCTGAAGTTCAGCCTGCACTCGGTTCTGCAACAAACTTGTGTGGCTTGATATTCATGAAGACCCACACACCCATTTCTCCAGAACTTGACCGGTTCTTTCAGATTGAGTTGTTTGTGAAGACATGCTCACCCATTTCTCCTATCAACAGATAGACACTTAAGAACTTCCCTCATACTGTCAGCACTCCGTTATTTATGTGCATAAAGTGAACATTCTTCCTGATCATTCCACTGCTCATCACAAGTTTTTTTCTGTCCATATCTACCTGTCTGCTTTTGCCTGCCAGTCCAGACCACAGCTCTCTTGTCATCTTATCAACATCTTTGATCCCTGCCATTCCTAGTTTAAAGCTTCCCTCTGTTGGCTCCTCTGTTATCAAAGTGCTTATTTATGTGTATTTATTTGTATTGCACATTGGTACTGAATAGTGCCTGGTAAGGTTAGCATAATTTCCACGTTGTGCTGTAAAAGTGAAATAAAAGAGGGCTCCCCCATTGATTTACAAAGTAAAAATAGTGCCTGATTCACTAAAGGCAAAAGCAAATTAAAGTACAAGTATGAATAAATGAAGTTTGGTTTCTGAAATTTGTTGTAATGGAACTGTGACTGAATTTCTTTACACTTACAAAGCCTTGAATTTAACATAAGCAAACACGTTAATGTGTTCTGACTGTGCTGTGGTTCTTGTGTGGCTGCAAGATTTAGTTTTTCCCTCCACAGGGGAAATATATCCCTTAAGGATATAACCGGAAATCTAGTAAAGTCAACAAAAAAGATTCCAGTTGACCTTAATACACTTTGTAGGCAGACTGTTAGAGAACACATAATAGTGCATTCTTGGGTGACAGACATGGATAACTGCATTCATGTTTGCATACAAATTAAATGAACACAAATTAACGTTATTAACAAAATTAATGTAATCTGTGTTTCAACTGCAGTGAAAAGATGTGTTATTTTCTACTATATACACACATTCAGGGAAATTAAAGTAGTGCTTGTTTGAGAGCCTGTTGTACAGCTGTCAGAAAGCACTGATATATCACTGTGTCTGTACTTCTGCTGCTAGTCTTCTGAACAGAATTAAATTAGTACTTATGCAATACATACTGCAGTTGCACTTTCTTACATCAGGAATCTTTAATGTATCTCTGCCCTTGTTAACTTCGGAGCACTACTTTACAATTCATTCAGAACAGCAGAAGTTAAGTCCTAGTAAATCTGGTTAGCCTGTCCTTAAGTGTTGTCCTTTATTGTTCTGTTAATAGGCTTTCTGAAAAGGTGCTTTTTAACAAAACAAAGCTGTCTGGCTGTCATATTGTACATGTAACTTAAGTTCTTATATAATTATTCAGATGTATCTACAATGAAAATCATTCAATCACAAACCCTAGTTAGTGGCATAGGTTTTAAGAAAAAAATTTTGTGAACTTCCCTTAAAATTGTTTATTTGTTATTCTGTGCTTTCCCTGGAAGAAGACAATGAAGTTGGTATTGCTGCTTACCTTTTGTACACTAATCTTTGACTGGATATCTCCAGAAGCATTAGAAAAATGCAATGATAACTCCTGTTAATGATATTTCTAGACACAGAAATGTTACATATGTGTTAGAAGTTACAAAGACAATTATTTGAGGAAGTAAGGAAGAAAATTAGTTGTAGTGCTAAATATGTATTTTGGTATCTCTTTGTAATACTAGTGTGAAATGTGCTTGTGAATTTTCATCTTAATTTAGAAAATTCATCATCAGTACGGTAAAATTATCAAGAAAGCTGACCTATCCTATAGTTGCATTACAATACCATTCCTGTTGCTGTCTTTATATGGCTTTTATTGTGTTATATAATACGCACCAAAGTTTTTGCTTGCTTTGTTTATGGTTGTTGCAGTATGCCATATCTGCAGACAAAAAGTAATTTATCAGTAAACATATTCATGTGTCTAGGGAGTAGATGCATTTCAGAAAAAAAGCTTGCTTCACACATACTCTGCAAGTTCAGGAGAAAGTTGTATCTTTTTCTGATTGTTCTAGGTAAAAAAAACAAACAACAAACTTACAGCTGATATGTTCTACATATTTTACATCTTGACACTTACTGCTAAAGAGTTAACTGAATATTGATTAGAAAAAGCTGAAGTAGTGAAAATTTATTTACTTTAGAGCAGTTAAAGTATTACAGGGAAATAGAAAGGCATTCCATTTTGAAAGTTAACTGTTCTGTAGATATTTCTCAAAAGTGTATGATAAATATTTTATATGTAACTTACAGTGTTTTTAAGGCAATTGACAGAAAAATAAATGAAGATAGGTAGCTCATTATCTACAATAAAATTATTTGCGTACAATTTTTAACAGAGGTCATTGTTCTTTTTCTTATTTTCTCTTTATTGCTTGTTTTGCACAGGAAGGAGTTAGAGGAGCTACAGAATCTTTACAGACAAAACATTGAAGATGCAACACAGCAGGCTGAGCTGATAAAGCAGCTAGAGGCTCTCAATGCTGATACACAAAAAGTACTGCAAGACCAAGAATATGCTCACACAGCTAAAACAACGTATCAGAAAGTATGTTATTCTGCTTTATGATCATAGGGTTCATTTTAATGTCAGTCTGTACCATATCAACGCACAGATTATCAAAGCTCTTCACAGTGTTGCGTCTTTTATATCTCTGGCTTTCTATTATTGCCAAAATGTAGTTGAGTATCTGAGTTTATTGGCCTAACGGCATACCAGCATATGTGGCCCCTTGCATACATTTAATTGATCAGCCTTAATAATTAAGATTTTGCTGCATCTGAAGAAAAATAGGATTGAATTGCCAGGCATATAAATTTCATTATATAATTTGGTGTCAACTATGTTTTTCTTCTTCCTCTTCTGGAGGACAGGAGCTTTGAATTACTAAATTCTCCAAATTAATTTTCGTAGTTCAGGAGAAGATATTCTTTTCACTAAACAAAGTATTTGTGTGAATCACAAAGAATTTAGTGGTTTAAGATACAAAAACCTGCTCTGTAAAAATTAACTGGAAAAATTGTTGCTATAGCATCTTTTGAAATACTTAACCAACTGGAACAATATATACATTTGCAGAACAGTTTTATGTTTTTGATGAATGTCAGGGAAAATGTTCACCATAATGATCTGTCCAACACGCACTACACAGAGCTATTTTAGGTTTATGAAATTATATATGTTTTTCTATCTAAGGAATATAGAAGATATGTTTGCTTCCTTTTTAGAAAGATTAAGAAGGAAGAAGGGAAGCAAGAATTTGTAAACAGCTCTCACATGCCTGCTTTCTGAGGTTGTGTAATGCCAGTGCTTTTTCCCAAAACTTTTTCTTCCCTTTGTCATCTTTCTTAGAGCGTGCAATTTGTAATAAAGTTGTGAAGCTAGGCCTGAGTCAAACCAGAATCAGTACTGGGTTTCTAAAGATGTGTTTGTTTAGCGTTTTATAGCTCGTAGTGCCCTGCACTTCCTTGTCTACTTAACACTGTGCCATGTGATGTGGTTTGCTAAGGTAATTAGAAATTTTGTGGAATACCAGCCAAAGGAGCTGCTGCATATAAAAAGGTGTCGAAAAAACCCAAACACCCTAGAAAACTCTACAGTTTATTTTACTGCAGTGATGATAGATATTAAATGATTTCTGCATTGCAGTAGTAGCTCAGCCAAGCTACAGGTTGACTTTCTATCAAAGTTGTTCAGGACATGTACTAGGCAGGGACAGTTTATCCATCTGGAACAAGAAGAGTAAATTCTAGAATGAAAAAAAAAAATATATAGGTGTCAGGACTTGCTGGTTTTTTATTTTCCATTCTCTTGTCAATGCTTCTGAAGGTGTTAAATGGATCCTTTGATCCACTTTTTCCACTCGGAAAAAAAAAAAAAGGAAGGAAGCAAGACGTGTCTTCAGTGATGTCTATAAAACCATATTCTTCCAGACAAGTTCAACAACAATACAATATGAAAGAAAATAAAACTGAATTTTCATGCGACTGTTTTAAAGCATGAAAAAACTATTTTATAAAGGTCACTTTACCTTGCACAGTAGAGATTTTGCCAGTATTTTTTCAGTATGAGAAAGAGTTTGACCTGTCCTATGAAAAATAATTGCTTAAGTAATATGTAAAATTGATGAGTATGTTGATATAGCTGTAGGGTCAAGCCACTTCTAAGCTGGGCTTGTTTCAATATTTAGGGTTGCTTCAGAAAGCTGATTCACAGTTCTTAGTCAGTCTTAGGTGGGACTTAAAGCTTCTGCCTGACTTACCTTATAACAAGAATAGTGTGGTTTAGAAGATAAGCCCTAATTTTTGATAGCTGCCAAATACTCTTGACTTATAAAAGACTCTAAAATTTGCTCGTTTGGAGATGTTGAATTCAATATTTTTTAACATGGAGCAGTAAGGTCTCTTAAACTTCTGAAACCAGCAAAAGCCAGTTCCTATCTGCTAAAAAATTAGTGTTGTGGAACTGTGAAGTTGTCTTTTTGTAAAATATCGAATCTGAAAAAATATGAAAAAAAAAGAAAAAAAAAAGGTGCAAAAAAGGAGTAAACTAAATTCCTGAAGTCACAGTGGAATAGAGCTAATGTTTGTGGAAAGCTGAGTTAAGAGAACTTTGGAAGAGAAAACGAATTCATTTATCTTGACAGTCCTATTCTACATTTCTGATCAGAACTGTATAAAACAGCCAATTGTAATTGCTTCAAAGTAACCTGGATTTTTCAAATCACAAGATATGTTCCTGCCGAAGTCACAGGAGGCTTTTGGAAAACTCAGCATCTATAGAAATAATATAAATGTCTATTTTTTTTGCTTCCATGAGAGAGGCACTAACTAGTGCAGACAAATCTGTGTTCTGTTTGTCTTCCCTTCATTAATAATGTGCAGTCTGCAACAGCTAGATAAGGATGTGTCAGCCATTCCATGAATATAGTCACAAAGGAGTATTTTCCTACTTCTTCAAATGGCATTGAGCCTATCAGCGTGTACATCCTATGATATATTGTCCCTTACAGCAAGATCAATGACCTCTCTGTTAGTGGTCAGATAGGCACTATGTGCTGTAGCTCAGGCTGTATGGTTGGCTCACATATTCAAACATGTTAACAGGGTACCATTGAGAAAAACAGATCTCTGTGCTGATGTTAATCAAAATTGATGGAAAAAGTAAAAAATATTTCTGATAAATCTGAGGTCATAAACTTGCTTTGAATTATGTGTAAATTTATTGAAGACAACAAATTTTCAAGTCTAGCTATAGTGAGCAGTGTGTAAAGATCTGTCATCTGTTTTATCAAGGTGGGTTGACTTCACATACCTTTTTTCTCTTAAGTACAAATTTTGAGCATGCTGTGTTGTAAAATAACTCCTTTACATTACAGCATTTATGGAAATAAATTGATGTCTGTTTCATATTGCAGCTGTAGTTCATATTCTCAAGGATAGGGAATATTTTTGTAAAATGTGTAGCATCTGCTTTAGTGGTCCCAAATGCTCTGGGGACTGCATTCCTATGCTGGATTTAATGAGACTCAATAGATTTGTCCTCACCAACAATTTCAAGGTGGAGAGATTTCAATCAATACTAGGGATAATAAGACAAGAAGACATTCTGAAGTCCTTTGCCAGCTTATCACAGTTTCATGAAATTTACTATATAGGGTCTTTGTTTTTATACTACAGTACTTTTGCTTGATCTGATGCAGCCTTTAGGATCCATGTTAATCATACTGATGAAAAGTCTTTCAGTGGAAGGCCTTTTTAGTGGAGTGGAAATACATTGTCATTCAAAGGGAAATGTTAATTTATGTCCTGGAACTCAGTTCTCAGATAGAGAATACTATGAATAGAGGTACCATACATGTCTGTGGATGAAGAAAAGCATTGTGCAGTAGTTAGTCTAATTAGACTATTTAGATTTAGAAATTAGAAAGCACAGTAAGAGTTTCCAGTTATGAGACATTGCAGAAATCTGCATCAAGTGCATCAGCAAGCAGACAAAAATAGGAACGTGACATACATTTTCAGATCTTAATTTTGTACCTGCATTTGCCTTTGCTAGTCCTTCACATGATGTCTTGTAGAAGTAATTTGCTTTCTTTCAAGCCTGAGAAAGGCTTGAATAATAAGGTTGTTTTACACTTCCAGTATTTTTTGTAACTGCAGCAACGTTTAAGCATAGTTAAAAATAAACGTGTTTATGTAAGCAGTATTAAATTCTGAAAATAAATATTAAACCTATATAGATCTGTAAATGCTAGTGATAGTGCAGGTTGCTATTTAAATTAGAATGAAAAGCCTAAGTTTTTTCGCACATGATAAGGTAGGGGAGAAACTACATATCCAGTCAAATATGCTGAAGCCTACATAAGTAATAAGTGTATTGTCATTTTCATGTCTACTTTGGGAAGTTGTGAGGAACTCAGATCTTCAACAGATTCCTACACTTTAGTTCAAGCTCAGATACTGTTTCCTATCGTTGGAAGGTGTGTTAATTAAGGTAGCCTTTGTTTCTTGTATGCTAATCACCGGTACACTTGGTCACATCTAGGAAGTAGATTTTGGCATCAGATGTGCCTATAGGTTGAAGAAGTCCTGGGTAGGCTGAATCGTTTAGGGTGATATTAAATGATGCCCTCCCAGGCAATGATTTTCATGGTTGAAAGACCCTGTACGGATATTCTTAGACCACAGTAGTTCCTGTGTGTAATGATGTAGACTGATATCTGCAGAATATTCAAGTTTTTGGCAAGGAAAAAAAGTGAATATAAATAAAGTAAAACTAAATATCATGAATGTGCTATATATAGTCTTGTCTGGATTGTCACTTTACCCTAGAGTTTCTTCAGCTGATTTCTGCCCTTGTTCTTTTCAAGTTCTCATAAAAAGCATGGGTTGTAACATGGATTTCTGCAATGGTGCTGTAATACTTTCCATCATAACTTTACTGTATCTTAATTTAGACTAACTTTTTAAAATTTATGGCATTACTGTATGCTCAATATTACTGATGTTTGGATTACGTATGTTTGGATTTCTAAACAGCTGGATCTGGCACTTAGTGCTATGATGACATGATGGCTTAGTTAACATGGTGGCTTTGGTCAAAGGTTGAGCTTGATGATCTTCAGGGTCTTTTTCAACCTTAGTAATTCTATGATTCTATTTACTTGGGTCTCTGTAATATACTTTTCTAGGGTGCAAGCATTTTGATAAAATATTTAATGTAGGAGAATACTTGTTTTATACGCAGTGGTTACTGTTATGTTTTTTAGATGGATCTACCTTAGTGTTAGTTCCTCACCGGAAATTTTAAAAAAAGTCTCCCAAAAGACCCTACTCTCGTACTTCAGTGTTACAGAAGAGTTGATGACCGTACAAACTAAATACCTTTTGGATCATGGAACCAAAACACGTACCCCGACTGTTAGCTGCGATTTAGTGCATAGAAGCAATCTAAACCTACTTTAAAATAAATCCTGCGCACTTGTTAGTGTTGGTAATTGTTTCAGCTGTTTCACTTTGTAGGGTTTTTTTTTTTTCAATTGGACCATGATTCTGGTTAGCATATCATCCAATAAATAGCATGGATTGATTATTTAGTTTTACTATTTTTTTTTTCTAATTTCTCAGCTTTCCTTGGTCTGACCTAAGATAATTTTGCCATTGCACGTATTCAATATATGTCAGTATTTCCTTATCCCACCATTATCAGGCTGTGAAGTGTTTTCCATTGCATGTGAGTAGCCATTACAGTTCCATCTTTTGCTTCTGGAAGTCCTGGCTTTGGTTTGGCATTTTTTGCTTACTTGATGGTATTGTAATTTTCATTTCAAGTAACTCTTCAATGATGCACCAAGAAAGTGTTTTCTGATTAAGTCAGGTAAATCAATACAGGAAATTGGTAGGATAGTTAAGAAATATGGAATAATTTATTTTTTGTATAATTCAGCTGAATTACTTACCCTTTCTGACTGATGAGTAGTGCTCTTGTGTCATGTTAGACTAAATTTATTACAGTGTTCTGATTTCTGATATCTTTAATATTTGCTCATTTGTTTTTAAGTGTCTTTACCTGTAACAATTTAAGATGTCTGTCAGAAAAAGGACAGCTATAACACCTTAAGGAGAAATTCTCAAAGTATAGTCAGTCAACAGTTTTTGCAGAGCACTTGAGTGTTGCTTGCTAGTGCTTTTTTTCCTTCCACAATCAAATGTCATCAGATGTTATAAGGAATTATTTTAAATATATTATTTTTTATTTTTATCTTTTAAACAAATTTATTTTGGGAAGTTTTTTTGGGGATTAGAAAGTTTACTGGGTAGATCTCATGTCCTATTTCCATTCAAGTGAAGTATAACCATTTACATACATATAGTCAAGATTCTGCTGTTTTCTACTGTGAAGTTTGCTAGTTCTGAGATAAATCATATACAATATTTTTGGTTTTCTTGTGGATATTCTATGCAATGTTCTGTCTCTAGTCCTCTCATCTCCATTTCGCATCCTGTTTCTATACGCCTGTTGGCGTATAGAAATTAATGGTTGGCCTGTTTCATCATGCTATGCAATTCTGAATATTTTGGAATGTGCTTACTGCAATGTGGTTAAATATGGTGTCTCTTCTAAAACTGGGTCAGAAATGAGCATTAAACTCAAAATAATTCAATGTAAATATTAAGCATTTATTTGATCTACGAAACAGAAGAAGAAAAGATGAGGAGCCAAATGGCAATTTGGAAGCTGTTTCAGTTACCTGTGTTGTTTTCTGACAGCTAATTTTCATTTTTAAGTTTTCTGATGTTAAATTCCTTAAAAAAATAATCTGAATATTATCAACTACTATTGAATAGTACATTGGTGTTGTTTTAGAAAGTATATATGCTATAGTTTAAAAAGATGAATAGTGTGAATATGGTTTTTACACGTAGGTTTAGCTAGTTGTATGCTTGAACATGTTTTTTATTAGTACTGTTTTCAAAGCAGGAAAGGTTGCAAAAGTTTGTGCAAGTCAAAAGACATGCTATTTGTCTTGTCCTGACAAATGCTGACTACCAAAAAACCCCATTAGCTACATTAGAGGATGTGGTTGCCAACTAGGGAAAAGCATAATATTTTTGATGTTCTCCATTCATCTTACTAGGATGTTACCTTTCAGATACTATAATTATAACCACTTAAGTACTGCTAGTCATAAAACCAGCAAATTGTCATACCAGTATGATCTAGCTAATGAGCTTATATAGTTATAGCTGGGAGTAACTGTGTCTTGATGTTCCATTCATTTGAAGGACATTATATGGTTTTGATAAATGAACTGTTTATTTTCCTGTGAGATACTTATTTCCATAAAAAATTGGCTAATCTTGAACTTGCATTTCTAGAGATGATGTAAACATTCTTAAATATAAATATAAAAGAACGATTCAGTAGGCACAAAAATTTCAATGCAAGTGTTTAATGACTTGGGCTCATTGGAAATATCGATCTATCTGGACTTCGAATTAATTTTGCCTGAGAGACAAGAGAGATCTCTTAAAATTGTCTGAGAGATCTCTGATGCAACATGGAAAAAGGCAAGAAGTAATTCATTTTGTCCTATGTGGATTTTGACAGCCCATGTGAGTAAAAAATGATTGGAAGAACGAAAGGCTTGATTATTGTTTGAAATTTCTTACAAAATGTTAGATAATTTCCCAATCTAGAAGTTATGATTGTTTTTCAAATTCTTTAACTCCTATGTGGTATAAACAAATGAAAGGGAGAAAGAATTGTATCTTTTAAATAAAAGTGACAACACAAGGCGCATAATGAAATCTCATTCTTGTGTTCTGCTGTAACAAATATCCCAAATTTTGTTAGCATGCACTCTTGCTGTGGTTGAAAGGCTGGAGTATGCCTTTTGGGAATGTATCATAATGCTCATTTTTGACTGAAGTTTGATTACAGCCAAATTTCCCATCACCACCTTTACTATCCAATGTAAAATTTAAGAAAAGTAATGATTATTATGTTGGTTGCCCATGTGGGGTTTCTGGAGGGGAAAAAAGCAGTGATTACCTTCTCTTGACCTGTTAGATAACCAAAATTCTGGTAATTTGTGAAATTCTAAAGTTAAGCGTGATTAAGGGAAACCTTCAAACTCATCCAACTGTCTCTTGACTGCAACATCAGAATACAATGGATCTGGAATAGAAGCTCGGTTAAAAAGACACCAGAGCAGTGTCAACACCTGATAGTTTTCCTATGATGATTTTTAAGCAGCCTTTCCTAAGAAGAGAAGTTGGTTTAAGTGCAATTTTATTTCTGCTATGAAATACTGATTTCTTGAGCATGTTCAGATTAAAACATGTTTCAGCCTTGCTGAAAGTTCAGTCTATGGGACATGCTAGCAGTCTGTTGACATTGTAATGAGTCATTAGAAGTATGTTCTTCAGATACTGAGTAGCTAGGAGTATAATACATCCATGTTGCATGTGTTAGACTCTTTCCTAGGTTTGAACTTTTCTTACTGTTCAGATTACATTGACTCAAGCTAAAATGAGTTTTTTAGTGCTGACTTTGTTAGCAAGAATATCTCTGTTTTCTTCCATTAAAGGTAAAATATGCTTTTTTAAAATACTGTATTTTTGATCTAGCCAATGTGGCACTTGTTTTGGTGAGAACAAACTTTTGCTTCATTTAATTTGGTTATTCTGGTAATGCGTGTGATGAAAAATTTCAACCTGCTTTACAGGAAATTTATATTTACATCTTAACACATGTACATTTAGTCGTTCAGTTAGTATAACACAACTATTATCCATGTCAATAATAAATATATAAATATATTTACCGAATTGAAGCAGTCATTTCTGCTTTGACTGCTACTTTCTATGTGTATGCAGACACCTAAGACAGTGTCACCAAAGATGTGTCACTTGATCAAAGAACAGTAATTAATAGACATGTAAAAGTTTCCATTTGTAACTGCAGGATTTCACAGGTATGTGCATTCTACCTAATACAGAATTCACTTGCACTTATATTGTAGTACCATAGTTTCTCATTATGAAGTTTTTAAAAGTAGCCAGAATAGCAAATACCAGTAAAACAATGGAAGTACATAGATTGCACATATAAGTAACTTAAGAATAGTAGACAAGAAAAAATACTTTTAAACTAAAATAAAAAGTTAGATCCATATGAGAAATACATAAAGAAAGTATTTCAAGACTGCACCCATTATTGCCACGCAAAAATCCATCGAGATGTATTTTCAGGGTATGACTTACTCATTTTTTACATTAGTTTTTCAGTGATTTCAGTTTATTAGACTTAAATAATAGTCTCTTTAAAATATCGGTTTTGTCTAAAATATAAATGGTAAAAGAACTTAGCTTGACAGGTTATCTCTAGTTAATTTTGTCAGTTCGAGATTTAGTCCAATGTATTTACTATTGTACTGTGAATATTTGAAGTTCATGCTTGAGCTGAATTTTCTGTCTTGGTAATAATACAGCACTAATAAAAAAGGCAGATATCACATTGTAAGTGTGGTGGTGTAAATTCCATTTTACAATTTTTGATCATTTCAGTTGCTGAAACATATTCCTAACAAAGTACTTTTTGCATTACAATTATTTGAGTTTTACTGTTAGGGAACTTATTAATTTAATTTATGTACAATGAAAATTTCTCAATTTTGCAGCCTCTGTGGGTCAAAACTTGACAGAACTGTCTTCCAGTTTTTAGAAATAATCAGTTCATTTAACAAGTAATTTAAAATCATCACAAAGATGTAAAAATATATTTTTAAAAGCAACTAACAAATACTGTAGTAAAAAGATATTTGTAGTGGACAAGATGTAATGAAATCATAATGGATATTATTGCTATGTAACACTGAAGCACACTGAGGAAAGCAAAAGATTTATCACTGTTTGCTTGAAGGCTCAGGCTTTGGAGAAAGTAATATGGAACTGAAATTGACCAATTTATGTGACACAACGCACTGAGTAAATAATTAGTATTTAATGATGGAAAATAGCAATAACATTTTTCAAATGGTTGTATTCCCTAACTGCAAACTGTCTGTTGTTTTGAGATTATTGCCCTTATAATAAGGACAGGTATAAATTATAGCTTGCAAAGTTGTACTTTTTCCGTGCTCAAATCTGTGATAGAAAAGTAACAGTATTTTTTACTGAAAAAAATCTTGCTGTAAATTTTTGAAGTACATAGGTAAGTATAATTTTAACTTTACATTTTCAACTCATGGGATTTTCAATATTAATGATGTAATTTTAATTTTGTTATTTTTTAATATCAAATTAATTATGGTAGCTTACAGCTAAAGACTTTAAAAAAGACTAGTACAAGTCTGATTGTTTCTCAGTCAGAGAAGCAGTAATAATTTTTTACTTTCCAAGGATGTTTTCTTATACTAATGTGTTGTGAACCTATATTTACAATGTT
>JAODKT010001744.1:28469187-28505215 GCA_027576195.1 Cossypha heuglini
ATTTCATAGAATGGCCTGTCTTGCAAGGAATCTAAATATCATCTAGTTTCACTCTCCCGCCCCGTGGCTGTGAGCACGGACACCTCCCACTAGAACAGGTTGCTCAAAGCCCCATCCACCCTGGCCTTGAACACTGCCGGGGGTGGAGCATCCACAGCTTCTCTGGGTAACCTGTTCCAGTCCCTCACCACCCTCAAGTAAGGAATTCTGTTATAATATCTGATTCAAATCTTCCCTCTTTCAGTTTGAAGTCATTGTCCCTCATCCTGTCACTACATGCCCTTGTAAAAATGCTGTTCTTTTTTCATGTTTTCATCTTTGAACTCTGGTTTGTTCATAGAGTCAGGTTTTATACAGAGGAAATTGTTTGTACCAAATCTTTTCACTAAATAATTTGGGTTTAATATTTTTTGCTCTTAACCAAACATATTTAGAGTACAGAAGTCTGGAAGTATAAAATTAAATTGACATGTATCTGAAACAAAAGACCAGAGACATTCTTGATGTTTGAAGAAACAAAACAAAGTCTTTTGTCTAGGAAAAATTAAAAATAATATTTCTCAATTATTCAAGGATGTGTTAAGTTTAACAGAAAATGGTACCAAACTGCTTTTGAACTGGAGTCCATTGATAAGCAAAACCTTTGTTTTTAAGTTGATCTCATCAATTACATCTGGGTTTTTAGAATTTCTGAAACTGAAAAAGTTTCACAGGTATACTTAAAAAATTGAGCTGGTTTCAGGTTATTGTAGACCCAAATTTGGTAGGTAAGTATGTTTTGGTAAGAGCAATCTACTGAGTATTTTGAGGAAAAAGCAAAGGCAACATTTTGGAGATGTAAGTTAAGATGTAAGACTTGATTTATTTGATTTAATTTTCCATGAAATATGTCTATATAGCCATGTGGACAGACACTGTAAGGGTTTTGTTAGAAACTGTGCCTTTACGGTACTGTTTCAAATAAGTATCGCACATGGCAGTTTCTAGGGATCTCTTTTGGAAGAAAAAAGAGTAGGAAAACAACCTCAAAACAAATGAAGAATAATGCTGTTCATATATTGGTCCTATTGAAGTCAACAACAGAACCTGCATGCCATAGAGGAGCAGGTTTGGATGTAATCTGCAACTCTTCAAAGGGAGTTATGTTTTAAAGCACTCAGTATTTCATTTTTTAAACAAGAAAAGAAAATAGTGATACAATAGGAAGTTAATCATTAGTGAAATTTCTGTATTTTTCTTATGGCTTAAAAGTCAGCAGCAGGGATTGGACTTGAGGATATTAAAGGTCCTTTTAAACTTATATAGTTCTATGAGCTCTTAACAGGTGTAGAGTTTTTAAAGTAACAGTAATCTGAATTTAAATTGTTGTAACAGATTGAAGTTATTGTCTCTTTTTTGAGTTATTAATATGGTTCCAAAGCTTGTGTTCCACATGGAGCTCTTTTTTTCACATGCAGCTGAGAAATCAGTAAGATGTGTGTGTCAAGTTGGTAGGTGTATTCTGTTTTGCAAAAAGAAAGAATAAAGTTCAAGTATAAAATCCATTACAGAAACTGAGTGTAACTACATTTTTCTTATCCACTGACAGTGTTTCTGGCTTCTAGGTTTTGTTGGATTTTTTTTCCTTTTTATGTAGTGCTCAGGTTTTGTTCAAATGAGCATGGAGTCCAGTTTTCTTTAAAGCATTCTTTTGATTGTGTAGCTTGTCTACTCTTCATTGTCCTGTTTTCCTTTTTTTCCCCCCTGTGTTTTAATAAGCTAATGGTTCTAAACAGGCCTTTTACTGATCGTAGGTGGTAATGGCATCTGTTTGCAACTACATATGGCCTAAACCATGCAAAATGTGAAACAGAATGTATTTAAGGAACAGTCAGCAAAATCATGGGCAAATTTTACTTGACAAATTTCTTATACTTCCTGTATGAAGAGTTGTTTTTTTTCTAAAACAAGTGCTCTGTATCTTTAATTTGTAATTTATTTGTTGAAATTGTGAGTTTATCTTAGGCTTTATGAAAAGCATATTCTGCATAAATAAAATGGCTATGCCAATTTGTCAGTTTCTGACAAATGCTAAGCTTACTAATGTGTTTACTTGATTGATTTTAATCAACTCTGGACCACCTCATTTCTTTATTGGCATGAATTTGGAGATTTATTTACTCAACCTGTTTTTACACTGCTTTTTCTAATTTTTGTCAGTATATCTGACTTGTTTTGTGTGCGGAATGCCAGTTTGAGATGGCCAAATGATAATTGTACCAGATTTTTTATTCTGTATTGAAATGAGTATTTGTCATAAGAATATGCCTGAACAGTTGCAAGCAGGTGATGTTGTTGGGACCTTGTCAATAAGGCATAAAATAAAACTTCTAGTTAGTCTTAATGTGTCTTCTGGATGTAGTTGCTGATTGAAGACTTTACTGCTTGCCAGCTGCTCGTCATTGCTGTCTTAACACCACTGGCAATGGAGTTTCATGAGTTTCTCCTCACCAATGGAGTACAAGGTCAGCTCAAGCCTCTTCCATTGACTTTTTTAAATTAACCAGCCCTTTTAGTTATGCAATCACTTAGGGAGGTGATTTACATCATTCCTTCTCTAGCAATGGCATTGTGGTGCTAACCTCCAGCTACCTGGATGCATTGATCATGGGAATTATATCATCTTTGCCTGGCACAGTGATTTGAAGATGAATGTTTCTCCCCAGTCTTACGGCACTGAGGAGGAGGTTTAAGCTAAAGCATTTCACTTTGTGATTGCCATAAGGTGACTCAACAGGCATATTGCTGCTGCTTACACTAAGCAAAAAAAAGTTTTACCCAGGGGTTGTTACAGAGTGGAGTATGATCACAGCCAGGTAATGAAAACTCAATTGACAAAGAGTCAGTTTTCTTGGTCTTGACCACTCTTAGCCATGCATACATGATGCTGCTGCTGGATATCAGGGATAGAACTTACAGTAGCTGCTACCAGTGAAATGTGTTCTCTCTGGACAGGTTTGGTAACTAGGCCAAGTTGGTTGGTGTGTGGCATCCATGTTACTGTGCCAAGGAATTGCTGCATATGGGTTGATAGCTAGGAAAGGTCCTGGAATTCAACAGTTTAACAAAATAAAGTACCAACCTTGAGTAACACTGCGAGCTAGAATCTATTTTTTTCTGTAAGTCTTCAGTTTGATCACAACACTTGTGCTGAGTTGAAGGATGTAATGGCTACATGTTGTAGATTTACAGTTAAAAAGTGCTTTTCTGAGGCTATTTTTAAACTAAAAATATGTTTAGTTACAGAATATGCAGTTAATGTTGTTTTTTTTTTTGTTAGGACAGTGATACTTAAAACTTGAAGTTTCACCAGAAGTAAGTCCAGAAGGTGCAATATTTTTTCAAGAAATTTAATAGCTTATGACCTACAAAATGCCATCTAGTAAGTAGAATGAGTTACTGCAGAAGAAATGTCTATATAAAACAACCATTGTTAAGAACATAAATTTGGATTTAGAAAATATGGTGGTGGTCTGAAAATGTTTCCTTAATATTTTGAGACCTGGTTTTTATTATGGATTCATGAGCCATTTATGAAAGCAGAACTCTTTGCAGCTTTTACATGAGCTTTTACATGTTTCCATAATGTTGTTAATATGTTTCTCTAGGCATTTTTGTGTAAGTAGTGTGTTATGCTTCTGATTTTTTGTTACAAATGTAGTATACCTGTACTGTCATTTTCTAGGTATTTCAACAGCCTTCTTTAAGTGAGCTAGAGTGCTATGTTACAGTGCAAGAATCAGAAAAGAAGCTTTTACAGAAAAAATGAGAAAAGCAGATCTTAACCTAGCTGAGCATAATTTGTACACTACAGATACTCTGGAAAGCTACAATATAAGGACGGGAAGAGAGCATGAGGTAGGGTAGTTTTATTGTCTGGTGTATTTGTGTGTAAGTCAGGCAGGTGAAGCCAAACGTTTTTGCTCAAGGGTCCAGATAATAATTTTAATATCTGTTGACGCTGCTTATAATTCTGGAAGCTTGTTTGAATAGTTCCTGTGTTATCTGCCAAAGACTTGTTAAAATAGCTGTTGGGAGTAGAAGGTTTTACCTTATTAAATACTGAATAAGGGATTCTTAATTAAATGAACTATTTGAAGGATAAATTCTTTGTAGGTTTGCTAAAATGAATATTTATCAGATTTTTGTGGTGTGTATCAAAATGACCATCTTTCACTGTAAGGGAAGTGAGAGAAATATAAATGGTTATTATTAGAATTTTTTGAATGAAAAAGATTTTTTTCTAAATTCTTGACTTTTAGAGTGGGATATAATATTTTTTCTAGGAAGAATGACAACAATATCCTTCGAAGTTTATACTCTCAGCTTTGTATATTGTTGGATTACCTCTTTCATGGAGGCTTGCTGTTTGATTTAGGCATTAAATAATAATAACAACTATAAGCTATAGTAAATTAATGACTTCGGTAAATAATTCTATGATTTAAATGGGTCTGTTAAATTAGCTGAAATGATGCTTTTCAGTGTGTTCAGACTCTTCTTCATCTATTTTTATTGTGATTGTATAAAGTATGGGAAAGTTGCAAGAGATCTCTTTAACAAGATTGCAAGGGTGAACATGATTCTGAATGGTATAAATAATGTACAAGGGTGGACTATCATGCCCACTTCCTGAGAAATCTTTTAGTTTATTGAAATATGGTATCTCATAACATTTTCTTTGAAAAATGTTATGGCTTGTTCTTTCTTAATTACCTGTCCTGTATGTTAGTTTTGGGAAAAGACAAACATTTCTTCAGGAGCATATGGTGGGCATTTCTGTGAAAATGTGCTTAAGAAAAAACAAAAAGCTACACAGGCAATGTAGAGTGAAGAACAGAGGTGAGAAACAGCTGGCAAACATGAAGGTCAGGAAGGAGAGGAAGGAGTTGCTTCACGTGCTGGCAACAGGTTATTTCTCTGCAGCCCGTGGAGAGGATCAGTGTGGAGCAGATGTCAATAATACAGCTTGTGGAGGAGCCCAGAGCAAGTGGATATTTGCTCATGGAGCCACAGCTTATGGAGGGGAGTCGGTGCTGGAACAGGTTCCTCTCTTACGAGAGCTATGGTCCATGGAGACCTGCTCTGGAGCAGGTTTATCCTGAAGGGCTCCAGCCTGTGGAGAGGCCCTGTGCTGGAGTAGGAGAAAAGCCTTAAGGAGGAAAGAATGGCCCAATAGCAACTGTTACGCATTAATTGTAAACCTTCTGCCTGCATGGCTCAGCAGGTGGTAAAAAAGTCAGGAGTGATGGAATAAAGTTGTGCCTGGGAAGCTGGGAGCTCCTTTTGGGTAGGGAAGAAGGTGTTAATTAATTTTTTTTTCCTTTATTTCTTACAACCTCAGTATATTTTAAGTGGCAATAACTTAAATTGATTTTCTTCAAGTCAAGTCAGCCCATGATGCTGAGTGGTAAACACACAAGCTTTATCATCCTGTTTCCTCCTTCTATTCTAGTGTGGAAGGAAAGTGGGAGAGCAGTTGAGTGGGTATTTGACCCTTTGCCTAAGTTAGGCCCTCACAATGTCTTTTTCTGTTTCCTCAGGGGAAGGTAAATGAGACTGCTGTGTTTGTCATGAACTGTGTCAAAGTAAAGCAATTACACTGCCTTGAGTAAAACTAAATACAAATTTTAAAGCCTATTGTAGAAAATCTCTTCCTGTTTTGATAGGTAGGTCTGAGTCATGCTCTTTCAATAGTCAAGGCTGTTTGATATGTCCACTTTTTCACAAGAGCACACAAGCCTCTATTAAATCCTTTGGGAACTCAATTGATGAACCACAAATCCTTACTATTTAGGAAACACAGTAAGTGAAATTGTGGAAATACTGTGGGTTTTCCAAAATAGAGGAGATAGTATTGCTATGGTAATACTTTACCCTTTTTGCCTTGCAGTGAAATATCTTCTCATTCTCTTGTTTTTCAGCCTTTTATGACAAAATTATTGTGGTTAGAAGTTATTAGCACATGATTTGACAGGAAAAGTATGTTGGATATTCAGTGTTTGTTTTAAAAAGATGATCCTTTTGACTTAACAAAGACTATCGTGCTGCCCTTCATTCCCCCTGATATACACTCCCAGGATACAAAGACAAAGAACAAATAAGCATGGAATCACTTTTGATCAGATTAACACAACTTTGATGGCTTACTGCTTTAAAAAGGTTTTGAAGGCTTTGAAAGAAGGAATAGTTGGTAAGGTGCTAAAAAGGAGAGCCTGGAACAAACAGAAACTTGGCACTATTGTGATAAATTGGGATTTATGGCCACATTCTTCTGCATGCTATATGTTTGTATATATGCAACAGCATATAGTTTCCTGTTGGTTTCTTTGTGACATGCAGAAATCCACACCCCTTGCCAAGAGTTGTACAGAGCAATAAACAACTTATTCTTCAAGAGGTGGTTCAAAGCTTAGTTAAATGTGGTTGTGATGTCCTGTTTCATCATACTCTTAAGTGTGTATTTAGAGGCAATTGCAACCATCATAGTCCAATCTATGCGAAAAGTGGTGTAGTTGAGTGCTATTGTGTATGAAGACTTAGGAGTCAGTGGCTTGACCTTTCTAGAGCTCTTTTTGAAGCTTAAACTTTGTAACTTTGGGAGCAATATATGATTTCTGTTGGCTGATTAAACTGACTTCATATGTCTGCTAGCTAATTCAATAGGGTTTTATGGTTTTCTTGTAGCTAAGCTTTCCCATAGTATGGTGCATGGGAGTTAGAATTGCCTTTTATTCATACACATTCTATATAATTCTTCTAAGTCTGTAGTGTCAAGATACTGAAAAACATGTGTTAACTGCAGTACTGGTAAAGTTCCTGTTGAAACATAGTGAATCAAGAATTTTTCTTCCCTAAAAACCCCACCTGTATCTGGTTAGTCTTGGGCTCAGCCTCAACAATTTTTGTTTCTTCAACTGATAAAAACATTAAGATTTCCTCCCACTGTCCTCAGAGCTGTATTCTGGTAGTCATTGATATCATTCCTGTGCAGAAAAAGGACTCTTAAAATATTTCAGGAGGAGTTCTGACTTCCCTACTTTGGTTTGGCTTTTTGGAGTTTTTTGTTGGTGATGTTTTTTGGGGGATTTTTTTGGGTGTTTGTTTTTTTTTGGTTTTTTGGGGTTCTTTTTTTGTTTTGTTTTTGGTTGGTTGGTTGTTTTGAGGTTTTGTTTGTTTGTTTTATTTGGCTTGTTTTGGCACTTTATTCAACATGAAACCTGTTCAGTTCAAGAATATGGGTATTTGCAGTTTCATCCCATGGTTTCTTTCATGGTGCAGAAGGTTGTTTACAGGTAACAGAAGGTTGTTTCGAAATAGGCGTATTTTCTTTTTCTGCTTGTGTGCCTCCATTATCAGTTAATGTGTGTCACATCCACTTAGTTGCTGTTTCTTTGTGCTAAATCTTCTGTCACAAAGTTTATATTTATTATGTATTAGAAACTCTATTTCTGGTTTTCTGCTATTTGCTTTAGTCTTCGGTAAAAATGTTTTAGGATCATTCAACGAAAAATCTTCTGGCCTGGATTCCTTTACTGACTTGGATTAACATTCTTCACTGATGAAATTTGAGAGGTTTTAACTCCTAAAAATGTAGAAAATTTTTGAAATATTACATTTTGAAACATTTTATACATTTCTGTACATATTTATATATGTCAAAATTTTTCTGTAGAATTTGAAGACTGAATTAAAAATTATGTGTGAATATTTGGTGGCAACCGGAACAGTAAAGTTTGGATTTGTGAGAACAGTATTACAGAGGCCATCTTTCAAACTGAGTTTTGCAGCAGCCCCAGGCAATCCGATTACAATGTATTTTACTACACAGTTTCTTTTGTCTTGATAGAATTGTTTACCTCCTTCGCAGAGATTATGTTCAAAGAACCTACATGCAGCTGCAAAGCCCAGATCCAGTGCCCTTTCTCCACAGACCTTTAGTCCGATCACTAAATGTTCTAAATGCATATCGCCAAGCTCATGCATTGTCACAGGGAATCATTTCCGTATCCATAAGTGGTTAAAAGTTTTCTCTGTTTTTTGACATACCTTGGCTCTAGCATAATCCCAGGTAGCTGTATATAAACTCTGCATGTATGTATAATATATATATATCTATCTATACATACATATATTAAAAAAAATTCTTATGTACTCCTTGTATCTGATCAGCTTATCTTTTTCTGTATTTTTTTTCTCTTTTCTCTGTTCCTTCTCGACTTTTCTCTGCCTATTTATTCTTAACAGTCTGGTGCTGGTTGATCCACTCCTTTTCCTTTGTTGTCCTTCACTTGGCAGCAAGCAGAGTGCTTTGACGGTCTATTTCCGATTTCAGAGAAACTGTGTATATTCCAGATTTTCTCAAGACAAACATAAACTTTACCTAGAAAACAATTCTTGAAATATAATGCATAGTACAGTCATATCATGATTAAGGAATGTAGAAGATAGGAGGGTTGTGTTTGTTTGGTTTTTTTAAAAGCCCTTTGTTTTATTCACAAAACCTGGGACTTTGAAGATGATTATATTTTTTGGTATTCAGATTTTTCAGATTTTAAATGTACTAAAATTCTTTCCGAACATTAGTTCTGATTTGTGCCGGTTTGGCTTGATTTAGGGTGGGGCTTTGTTTTTTATTTTGTTTTGTTTTGTTTTTTTACTTTTTTTTCTTTTTTTTTTTTCTTTTTTGTTTGTTTGTTTTTATTTGGTTTGGTTTTAGGTTTTTTTTGGGTGGGGTATGGGGCTGTTCTGGTTTGGTTTTTAGTTGGTTGTTGGGTATTTTTTGTTTTGGGTTATTTTTTGGTGTTTGGTTGTTTGTTGGGCTTTTATATGTCTCTTTCAGGTATGTGTCGTAAGCAAAAGAATCCTGAAATCAAATGAAATATATAAATATATTTTATAAATATGACATTCTCTTATATTTTGTGATAATTTTTTTTTCTCCTTTTTGGAAACTTGTGCTATATAAAATGAAATTATGGTATATGATTTCTTGTAAATGTTTCATACTGGAAGATAGTGGTCAAAGAAAAAAATGTCAGTTTCTAATTAAGATACTCTTCAAGATTAAATTAATTCAATGGACTAGTGAAGATATTGACATTTACAGTATTGAAGAAGAATTTATCCTTAATTCCTTTTATTTACATCAGTTATTTCCCAGAGAAAGTGGCATAATGCAACAAAAATAATTTACCTTAAATTTCTGTTTGTTTTTATGTTTTGGCGCAACAGTATTTTATCTTACTGGCATTAAGTTGTGCAGTAGTATTTCACTATTCTTAACCAAAGTTATTCCAAAAATCTGAAAGTCTAATTTTATGAGGCCTTTCTTTCTCTGCCATAAGGACGTATGACATAGAATGAACAAGAAAGCTGCCCAGTTTAAGTGTTACTTTCACATACTCTTTCTCCAGATTGCTATATGAAGCTGTACATAATATAAACACATATTCTTGTCTCTAGTTAGTCACATTATAGTTAATGACCATATGGTCATTATGGTATAAGATCTACTGTCTGTTGTATTTATATTCCTCAAGCATATTGTTCCTTCAACTTCACAGTGTGTTAAACTATTTCAAAGGGAAAAAAAATCCTTTCCCTCTTGTTTCTGGTTGTCCTATCAAGTGTAACCTTGGACCCTTATAGAGCAATTAGACCAGCCTCTATCCCCTCCTTTGTAATGAGGTTTCTTGCATTTCTGAGTCTATAACCCTTTAGTCTTCCCTAATGGGACATCATTATTCTGAAAGAAACAATGTAAATGTAAATGAATATTCTCATTAACGAGTCACAGAGAAACCTTTAGTGGTAGCGCTGTGGTAATTCTGCTTGTTATTTCTCTGGTATTCCATGCAGATTTTTTTTTTTTATAATTCATTATTAGTATTCAAAATTACTTCTTCTTTAATTCTGCATGTCTTTCATAATCCGGTGTTCCAACTAGTTCAACCATGTCCTTGTTTTATTCTCCAGGAACCACCTGTGAAATGTTCAAGGTCTCTGTCCCCAAAGAGCTCTTTCAGAGAGTCAGAGGAACTAAAGAAGCTTAAAATAGCTGAAAGGAAGATTGAAAACTTAGAGAAGACACTACAGCTAAAGGTGAACATTAAATAAAAATAAATAAAAAGCCTGCTAGCTATAAGCTTGCATAGATAAAGATGTAGCAAAACAAATAGACATTTTAAAAATTAAAAATGCACTTACTTTTATGGACTGTAAGTCTCTTCGGATCAGAGAGCACTCTCCAGTAGTTTACCTTTTTGCTTTACTGTGTGAGTAATCCTCTAGTCCTGTGGAAGCTTAATTGAGCTGTCATCAATAACCCATACTTGTTAAATACATTTTCGAAGTTTGTATTTGAGAATATATATTCTGAGAAATTGATATGTTCATTTGAAGTAAATCAGAAAGTAGAAGCACTTGTATAGAAGTATATGTTATGACTCAGTTAGCTGGTCTAATAAATGCTGTTTAAAAAAAAATAACAATCCTGCTCGCTCCACCCCTTCATAGAAAATCTTAATTGAGCTTGTTTTACAATTTCTCATTTTGTCCCTGTTTTACAGATTTTTGTAGCTGTGTTTTGTTGGTTTAGTATTTTTCTACAGAAATACATGCCTTTTGAACAAATTACTGGTTTAAAATCGCGCCTCCAGATGGAAAATGCAAACCCTGAGTCGTATTTTCTTAAACAAAATAAACATATTTTCTAAAATTCAACCTCTTCTTTCCTCTCTCCCTCTCTTCTTTCTCCTTCTTTTTTTTTGTTGCTTATCCTTGTTGTGGGATTTGAAAGATATTTTCAAGTATGTGTAGCCTAAAGAAGAACTGGTTATATTGAACATCCTGTGATAAAAGTAAGGTAAGTGAAAAAATTTGGAAGTTCTACCAACCACAGTGATAAGTTAATTTTAGAAAAACTAATTGGGAAATACATTTCAGTATGATGCCACAGTTCATCCATCTGTTTACTTGGGAGAGTTTAATGCATTGGCTTAAGACATGTAGAGTATATGAGCAGGAGAGGTTATTTAGACTTCAAATTCAGTCTTCCAGGTTGTTTTGTTCCTGGGAGACAGAAAATTGTTTTGCTTTGTTTGTTCTCCCTGTTGAGAAATCTAAGGCATGTCCCACCAGCTAAACCTGAGAACTGGCCTTTGGGAGGCTTGCTATTCATTACTCTTACTTGGCCTGCCTGACACTGATGCTACAGATTATTCTGGAACTGTAGGCTGCAGCTGTTCTGCTCTTGGAAGCAAAACACACATCAGTGTGTGTGGTTGTTGCCTTAAGTGATAGAGAGCTCCACATTTCTTCAGGAAAGCGGAGTGAAGGAAAGCAGATGCAGAAGAGAAACAGCTCTCTCTGCATAACCTCATATAATATTTTTTACCATTCACTGCACTGCCTTTACTTATCTTCTATTTAATCTGAAAATATAATTTTAAAATCTGTGCAGCTTTATGATGTTACAGGTGTGGGATCTCTATCACAGATATCCATGATGTCTTTAAGGGCTAAATCTCCCCTTGAAAATAAACACATGAACTTCTTTCATTTTCTCTTGAAAATCTACTTGGCTTTTTTGCAGATTGCTTTAATAGGTTGAAAAGAAGCTATAGAGGCCCAGGTCATTATAATAAACACTGTTGTGTTAGGTTGTGTTGTGTACATTCATATTTCAATGAGGCTACTGCCAGCATGACAGTGAACTAAGCTGTCGTAAAGTTAATGTCAGTACATTTCAATTGCTATTCTGTGATTTCTTAATGCTAGCCTTCTATCAGGAATAATTTCCAACAACAAAAAGTGGATTTGATGAATGTTTTCAAAACTGGTCTTCGCATTATTGCATCTTCAAACAAAGTGTTGTCTATATGATTACTTGAAATTTTCTTTGTCAGAGAAGTGGCTGCTCTGTCAATGCCCACAATGATGATGCATGTCTGGAATGTGAAATGCTGACTTTATACATTAGTCCTTTGAAAAAAAAATGGTAACGACTTAAAAAAAACCAAAACAGCTCTATTTTTGGGGTTTTCAGGAGCAGGAATGCCCCAGTCAGTGTTGCAAAGGAGCAGAAGAGGTCAAGGTCCCATTCACAGGTTTTTCTAGTTCTTTCAGCTGACTCATTTCTGAACAAGAAAAGTTGGCTCGTAGCGTCTTTGTTGCTAGTATAAATGGGATGATCATTTAAATTTGGAGTTTTTATACAGAATTGGCTTTGTTTCTGAGCATACTAAAAAGCAGCAGACCATGTCTGATTTCACCTTTGTTTACAGAAGAAAAAGTCAAAATAAATAAGAGTATTTTTTGGTTTTTAAATGACAAAATTTTAAATTTTAATTTTTTTTAAATAAATGGTTTTAAATGACTGCTACTTAATTGGTGCAAAGCATAAGTGCTTCAGTCTACTGTTGGTCTTCAAGAAGTGAGTAAGAGTTTGGTTGTTGAGAAGTAGGTATTTGATACAAACTAAGTGTATGTTCATCTTCTCCTGTACCAGAGCTACGATCACTGGTGTAGGCTAGAGAATTTATTCCTGGCTTTAACTGGAAGGAGCTCAAAACCAAGAGGAGCTCTTCACTTCAAGTTTTCTCATCCTTTTTAGGTTCGAAAATTTTTTGGAGGTAAATAAAACTAGAATATGTACATCAATCTTTAGGGCCACCTTAATACTTGTTTGTGAGAGCAAGACCACACTGACATTTACCTCAGATTTCATATGTAGTCCTGTTCCCTATATACTGTTTGAATGATGAAAATATATGAATATTGCAGCTTATTCACATAACTGTTTGTGGAAAGAGCTATATTTGTAACTATTAGGGGACTCATTTCTTTTAAGCCCAAGCATAGTCAAATAATTGAATCAGTGTAATTTTTTTAAATTTCCTTTTTACTATAACAGAAGGTCAATTTCAGCAAAAATGTGAATTAAAATCTTTTGACTTGTCTGAGTGGTCTGCCAAAAGAAAATAAGAAAAAGAGAGAAAAAAAAAGGATAAAAGAGGCAGTGGGGTTTTTCCTCCTGCAGATTGAACTTCGTGTTACCGCTTTTCATTATTGCATGGGAAGTACTATGCATGACAGGGGACAGCTGGAGAATAATCTGGAGGTCCAGCTAGAGAGGGTTGTTCTGTCCCATTTCTGTAAATATATACAAAACTGTGTACAAGACGGTTCAGTTATTAAATATAATTCAGACAGAGATGAATCTAACAGATTATGGAAATTTCAATGAATATTTTAAGTCCTGCAGAGGTTAATTCAATATACAGAGTGATTAGGGTAGTTAATTGCTTAATTTCTATTTTTTCAAGAGCAAGTAATAAGGGAAGGCAATAACTGTAACAGAATGGATAATAGAACAGGTAAGCAATAATGAAAAATGTAGATTCATAAATAAGAAAGGCCGAATTCTACAGCTGGTTGCATCTCTGAAAGAGCATTGACACTAACGAGGTTCTGAGGATATATACTGAAGACATTATTTTCCAGTACCCTGCCGGACTTGAGCAGCTTTTGCTAGCAATATCAAACAATCTCAGAACAGTTGCTTCATGAACTTCTCTCAAAAACACAACATCTGTAATTGTATTCTTATGAAAATTTCCTCTTACAAAGCTTGGTAATGGTCTCTGTGTTCTTAGTCTAAGATTTATATTGCTATTTATGATGTTGTTTTTAGTATCATTGTGATATTTACAAGAGTCACTTAAAACCAATCAGAAGTATTTTTTTAACAATTCAAAATTTATAAAGGTATTCGGTTTAGAGGTTGTTTCAGAAAAAAACCTACTACCACCACTTTTGGAAAGTATTTAATGGCACAGTCACTTTGGACTTGATTATGTTCCTAAATCTTCTCTTTGTGTTTCCTCAGTCACTTCCAGAGAACTTCTAGAATTTTATATATAGCATCATTTGAAACTTTAGCTGGTATCTTTCAACTGTGAGCATTGTGAGAGCTGGGCTACAGTTGGTAAGCCAAACTTAGTATAGGTATTTTGTAATTAGCAGTACTCTGGAAACCTTTGCAATGTTTTTATAGTGAGATTCAATTTTTATTGTTTGCAGCTCTAATTGTCTGTCTAATTTATAAACTAACGCTGAAAAGTCCTCCTTACGTATAAGCAGTAAATACTTGCAAATAAAGTATTCTGATTTATTTAGTTCTGTAGTTGTTCTATAAGCAGAGCTCCCATTGAACCAAAAATGAAGCTCTGATTGCAGATTTTGCTACAGCATAATGAATTCTTTGCTGGTGAATTCTTTACTATTGTATGCCAGAGTTTGACTTGCTTTATACTCAGAAATGCTTCTTCTTAGTGTTAATTTTTTTCCCAGAGCATTGTATTGCCATTTAGGAAAGTTTTTTTAAGCTTACATGATGCTATCCGGTAATGTATATCAAGGTGTATTTTACTTTTTGTTCTGTACATTATTTTTTATGGTTTGATTATATAAAAGTTATTGGAAAAATTATTTTTATTTCTTGTTTGCTGCATTACTAGAGGACAAAGTCTGGGTGTTGCAGGTGTATATATATTTACAGAAATAACTTAATATGTGAGGAAATCCTGGAGCCATTTAAATATAAGTTTTTCTCATGTGGCCAGTATTTCCCTTGAAAATACAGAGATCAGTTTTCAATTGGGAAAAAAAGAAAAAAGTAGTTAAAATGAAAAAACAGTGCCAACAATCCTTTTTCAGTCTGTGTTTTAAAATGTATTAGGCCAATGCATTCACCAGATAAAAGCTGACATTTTACTAGTAAACTTTTAAAACTTTCAGCAGCATGAAAATAATATTTAAGTGAATTGTCAAATCAGCAGAATTTTCCAAAGTAGTAATAAGGAAACTTTGAGCTCAAGAACTGTGAGTCTTGATGATTCTATTTAGATTTCTGAGTCTCATAGTAGTTGCTAGTAGAGAACTTTTGTTTCATATGATCTGTGTAACAGTCTCTTGCATTTTGTCCAACTCTGATTTTGTTTTTCCGGTTTCATACGGTCTCAAGAATCTTATGAGCTAAGAGCAGCCTGTGGAAAACATGAAGAGAGGCTGCAGATGTTACAGACCAACTACAGAGCACTAAAAGAGCAGTTAAAGCAGTGGGAAGAGGGCAATAGCAGGTAAGTTACATAGCTCATTAAAAACATTTTCCTTACACAAGGATTCTGAATAGAAGTGTTACATAGATATTCAAAAGAGAATGTGATTTGAAGGAAGAAGCTACTGTGTGGTGATCAAGACTGTTCTTTGTTAAAGCAGAATACATGGCTTACCCCTATATGAGAAAATTTACAGTTAAAATCGAGAGGAAATATATTTACCTTGACTTATTTTATTTGGGCTCTCATTGAGAGCCTGAGTACTAGACAAAGGTCAGCTAAGATTGCTTACTTACGTTTGTCTAATTCCTCACTCATTTTTTTGTTGTCTGTATGTTTTTAATTTTCTGTAACAAAACAGTTGCTCATTGTGTTTCAAATAGTTTTTAAAAATAGTTTTATTCATTAAAATATAGAAATAATACCTCTTCTAACATGTAGTGACTCATATATTAATTGAAGCTAAAATCATCTTCCTTATAGGGGAAAAATAAAATAATGTGTGCCTGAAAGCAGGGAGTTTTCATCTGTTAAATTATTTAAAAATAAATTATTTCTGATAATTTCACCAAAAAATGCAGTAATATATCTTTATTAATGGAAAGAGGAAAGAATGTACCACATAAAATTTGCATAATGAACATTCTGTATATCATTCTCCCTTAGGCTCTATACAGAACAGTGAAAATTTTATGCAAAATTCTTCCTTTTTTAAATCCTTAGCAGACAGGATTTTTGGTAAACAGATGCAATTGGAGGTATGAAAACATTTCTTATTAGTTCAGTTTTCAAGCACTGGTGTTTTTCAGGACCTATTTCAAGAAAGTAATTTCCTTGTGGCTTTAGCAGGGCTTTAGCATGCACCTAACAGCTCAGTAAACACTTGTGTGTTTTAGTAAAAATAATTATTTTTGCAGTTAGAACAATACTGACTAATCTTGACACTAACTTTATAACTCTCTCTGAAGAAAAAGAGTCACAGAAAATGCTGCAAAACTGGTAGCTGTTCAGAGTCTGGGGTGACATAAAGCATCCTACTGTGAATGATAAACTGTTTCTCATATATAAGTAATGCTATGGCCTATCTTAGTAAATTTGCATTGCTTTGAAATACTAGCATTTACTTAGGAGCGGTTTGTCTTTAAAAAAGGAAAAAAAGTGTGGATGAAAACAATGGTAAAGTACAAAATTGCTTCAGGCATTGGTGGTAGCACCAGAGCATTTTTTGAAATACCCAAGCATAATGGAAAATATATTTGGCTAAATTATAATGAAAAGGTTTGGGTTTTTTTAGGAAAAGTGTACATTTTTTTTCTTATAACTCACTGTTTTAAATCTAGTGCAATCTGAATGTGACTTAAGGATGATAGTTACTGAATTCAATGAAATTATTTAATTCTGTGTCTATACCTAGACAGGCTTTCTTATCCACTGACAAGCCAAGGCTAACAAGATAAAAAAAATTGAACTAGAGAAAGACGTAAATATCTTGAGCTTGATATACAGTGAAGCACTGGGTGTTCTGGTTCTGACAGTTAAAAAAAAAGGAAAAGAAAAGGAAAAGAGAGGCAAAGGTGACTTCTATTTAAAGTAAATGACATGACCTTATGTTATAATTAATATATTTGGGAAAAGTAGGTATTGGGGACAGTAAAATGCTCAGTCTTCACTTAGTCATCTAATTTTTTCATCTCTATTTAAGATGAGCTGAAAATAACAGGGTTTCAGTAATTTTTGTCATCAGATTAGATCTGTATGAAGCCACACTAAAGGAGGTTTGGATTTTATTTTTAATATGCTTAAACAAAGGAAAATAGACAAGACACAAATAAAAGCAGTCTGTAACAATAAGACTGATATTTTGGTACCTCAAAAGCTGTATAGTGCTTCTGTAATGTAAATTGTGCATTAAGAACGCAGTATCAGGTGCTTATGTGGCATTTCTGGTCCTTTGTAAGTGATGGAAGACCCCATTCTCCATATTCTTCATAGATTAGTATCCGTTATTGAGATGGCAGCTGATGGGACCTAATCCACCTGTCAGTGTACATACAACTTGCACTGATGTACGTGACTGCAAAGATGATGGGGGTCTTAGGAGGTTACCACATTGTCTAAGAGTTTATTTCTATGCCCAGTAGGAATTTGGATTGCATAGTTTTAAATTGATTTCATAAAGGATTTTTAATACAATTTTTATCTTTGGCATTATTAAAATACCTAAAAATATTTTAATGACAGAAAAACTGTTAAATATTTTAATTTTATTTTTCTATGCTTCTAAAGTCAATATGGTTTTTCTTAATACATTTTCTCATCCACAGATAGTTAATTCCTTTATTAAACTGAAGAACAACTGTGTGATTTAGAGTGGGCATTACTTGCAACTTCCAGATTGGCTTGCTGGGGCATCAGGGGTGCTGATGACTTTCCCTTTGTTTCCAAGAGATTATGTGATGATTTTAACTTCTTTCTCATGCCAGTATTTAAAGTAATGTTGTCAGAATGTGGGTGACACTATTCTGCCACATGTCACCTGGGAGGCATGGCATCATACTAGCACAATATCTGTCTGAAACTATGTAGTTGAACTTCTCTTTATTTCCACATATAAGGTTTTGTGCCTCAGAATGTATCATTCATAAAAAATTCAGATTCACTGGATGCTGTACTTGAAAATTTGTATTTTGTGGAAGCGGGGGTGCTTTTATTCTGGTTCTCCTAAAACATTTAGATATTTGAAAACCAACGACCTTTTTAAACTCATAAACAAGCTTGAAAATAGTAAATGCAGATACCAGCCTACAGGCTCCTGTCAGCTTTGTCAAGAGGATCCTGATGTGATGTAGAATGAACTGTCTTTTTTCAAAAGGGAGCACAAAAAGCTGTTGATTGAGAAGTGTTTGTTTCTTAAACGGTGTTAAAGTAAAGAAACATACCTTTTTCTGAAATGCTTAACAGGCCATACAAGAGGAATTCCTTGAAAATTCTATTATAAAAACATCCACCAGAAGCAGAAAAGGAAAACATCAGCTCTTTTTTTTTTTTTCCTTCCTTCTCTCTCCCCCTTAAATCAGTGACAAGTTACAAGTTTGCTAGCACTAACAGAAACTGTATTCCATGATCTAGGGATTGTGTTAATTAATGTGGCTCTCATCTGTTGGAGGTGTCGCTCTTCATTAGCCTGTATTTTACACACTGCCGTGCTTCATTTTTGGAATGAGGTGGTGAGGGGATAACCTAGCCAGCCATCCTTGTTTGATCTCTGTGATACATACGCAATGCAGAATGCCTCAGCTCTCTTGGTTCCCTGCCCTGTCCTGCTAATCCCAGCTGAGCTCATTATGGTGTAGCCTTGCTGCTACTCCTGGAGCCAGAGCTGTCCAAGCTAATTACTGGTAGCAGCAGAGCTGCCTGTTAAGGGTCTGGTGTGGATCTGCTAACATGGTCCTTGGTAGTGACCTGCAAAAAGCACGAGGGAGTTGCTCTCTTTCTTGCTGTGCACAGCCTGTCCTTTGGGTTTAGTGCTGATCCCTTCACACAGCTCTTTCAGCTGTAGTAAGTGTAAAACTTCGTGAAGGAAACTCTTACTTTAGAAAACATACAGTTTGCTGCTTTGATCTCATAATTCATAGGCTATTACACTCAGCCAGGCAAAGTAAAAAAATGTCCTTTTATACTAGACAAAAGGAAGTTAGTATGGTATAATTAGCCCTTTGCTGTGATTTAACACTTTCTGTAAGTGACTATGATTTTTTGTTTTAATTTAAGAATCAAGCCATCATAAAAAGTTTTATTCAGACTTTGTTTTTGTCAGCATTAAAGAAAATGTGTTTTCCCGATGGATCACAATGTAAACTCATTTTGTGGCAATACCATGAAGGCTGCTATCACAGAATTTCAACAGCAGCAAATTGTTTTGTTCTATGTAAGTCCTTGTGTTGACCATAATCTCCCTTGGTGTATTGTAAGCAATGTGGCCAGTAGCTGTGTTGCATGGGGTATTCTTATATCTGCTGGTTAAAATTGTGTGCCTGTTCTTGTCACTTCGTTGTCATATCTTTTTTTGCTGTTATGAAACTATAATAACAAACTATCACATGGAATTATTTTTTATTTTTATGTAGGAAAGAACACTTTCTTGCCATGTGTGTGATTGTGTACGTGTAATTCCCCTTCCATCACTAATGAACACATTCACCACAGGCAATAGTAGCTCAAGAATAATTACATAAGCCTCTTTTTCCTCACAAAGCCGTGAAAGAGAGATTGCTTGTATATTGTGCACGCCCTGAGGGTTAGTAGAGTTAGACTGCTTTTCTAGAGTTCCTGTGCAGTCACATTTATGGGAACACCCTTATTTCTGGTATGTTGCAGCTCATTGACCTAGACTAGACTGTGGTGATGTGGCATGAGCAAACTGTTGAGCTCTTCGAAATGCGGAACTTATAAGACAAAATGGGTTCATAAAAGTCTGCACAGTAAGGACTTAGTGAGAAGCCAGTGCAGCATTGTGTTCCTTAAGGCGAGCTCCTTGTGTGGATTTAGGTGCTGTTTGCTCCTTATGGGCAATGTCACTTACTGTTACTTGAAATAAGGACAAAATGAATGCATAATTGTGGGGTTTATGTCTATCTCTAATAATGACAGTCTTTAATTTGTTGAGGGATTTCAGGATTTCAGCTCATTTTCTTAAGAAAGTCAATGCTAAATTTATTGTCCTTTTTAGATATGTGGATAGAACTTCTTTAAATTGCATCTATTGTTTTTTTAATTCTGTGGATAAAGGACATGATCTATGGAGTTTAACCAGTTACTTATATGTGTAATGTTACAAGCAGTGTGAGTAAACCAGGTTAGCCCATGGCTTTTGTGAATGCACTTAATTTGATAGATCCTACTGATTGTTATCTTAAGTTGATGTAGAACATACATAAACCAAAACCAATGCACCATTGCTTAAAGAAGAGTGTCTGTGTAGGGCTTTTATTTCAGTTTAAGTAGTTTTAACTTTGAATATGTATAATTTCTCTCTCGGGCTAAACCAAAGAGTGAGTGTTTGGAAAATACAATTATTTGTTGTTACTTGTTTAGGTATTTAATCTGTAAGAAAGATTTTTCTCTTCCATCTTCTGAGGGATAGAGCAATGCTGTAGTATGTTTCTAATATGCACATACATTAATCATGTTTTTAGCCTTCCACTGGACCCACTCTAGGGGCTCTGTGACTCCTTCTAGTGAGGAGCCCAGAAATGAACACAGTAGTCCAGATGTGCCCTCACCAAGGCTGAGCAGAGAGGCAGGATCACCTTCCTCAACCTGCTGGCAATGCTCTTCCTAATGCACCACCAGGACACACTGCTGGCTCTTGGACAGCTTGTTGACCTGAAGGACTCATAGGTCCCACTCCATAGAACTGCTTCTCTGCACATCCAATTGGTCTGCTCCCTGATTGCAAGCTGGCTAATTTTTTAAACTATTTCCACATCTCCATATCAAAAGCTAGTTAGCTGGAGCATAGGGATACCCTGTTTATGTACGGACTTTGTAAACTTATAGATGACTGGATATAAACTATTGTGGCATTTTTACAATTTTGCATCTTTCATTTTGTATTATTTCTAGACAACCTTGTAATAGATGCCAGCAGCACTCTGTTATTTGACAAAGGACATTCTTAAACATTAGACATGATGATGTAAGTCATAATTTTCACAGTTAGCTGGAAATTTGTTGTCTGTATAAATGCTTAGTTGTGCATGTCATCCTTTATAGGAAGTATGCTCCAGATCTTTAAAGCATATGGAATCACTACAAGCTCAGTCGTAACTTCCTCTGCTGTAGCAGCTATTTAATAAAGATTTCTGATAAGGTTTTCTTTTTTAGGAAAACAAGACCTCATGGTTTCTGCTTTCCTTATTCCTCTGAAGTGAAAGCAGCTGTCCTGGTATGTATATACCTGTAGTGGTATGTGAACAACCAGTTCACAGGAGGCTATCTTAGTACCAGCGATGTCATGTGATGCCTCTTGCCTTTTCTAGCTGTCAGAATGGACATAGTGGAGAAAAGTTGGATTAAGTATGTTGGAATGCTAGCAGTAAGAAATACAAACACAGGTTCTATTAGTTCCTTTGCTTCTTGAATGTGTGTTCCCTTCCTCCTCCTTTAACTAGAGAACGTGCTGAAAAATGCAGTTTTGATAATCTTGACAGTCTCAGGCAATAGGAGATAACTGGCCATCAAAGACTTTTATTTTTAAACCTCTATTGTTTTGTGCAACATCTAAATATCCCAGTAATTTTTTTTTCATTTCACTCAATTGATACAACATGTACCAGAGTAATTTGAAAGTGCATTCACACTACATCAGTGTAAAAAGTGTCACCTACAGCATATAGCCTTTCTGACTTGTGCATTTTCTCTGTAAAGTGATCTTTCTGGTTCTCAGTTTTCCCAGAGCGCTGGGATTTAGCAGACATCTTACTAATAATTACTCAAATCTAATAGGTCAGGGCTCTTGTTTACTTTTTTTCTGCAGTTAGTAATTCTGTAGTTCAAAGGCATATTCAATTAAAATGATGGTGTGTATGTGTTTGTTTAGGTTAGGATAGATAAAGATCTGAAATACGACCTTTCATTCTAGTGAAAGCAATTCCAGCCTAAGTTCTGCAGCTAGTCTTGTGACTCTTCTGAGGGTTTGACAAAGTGCATGCTTACTGACTGAAATGAATATTGCTCGGTGAAAATGACAGGCTTGAGTGTGAGAATGAGAAATACTGCACTACAAATAAATTACAATGGAAGAAATCAGCAGCATTTGGTGTAATGCAGAGTATAGTTTCTAAAAGATGTTTTTATGGATCAAAGTCAGAATTGTAAAATGCCACATGAACTCATGTAGGAGCTTTTACATAATGAACAAAATGGCCCTTCTTGTGAAGAGAATTAGTTTTTTGTTTTCTTTCTCTAGCAAGCTTCCAGTTACATTTTCACCAAGCACTGTGTCAATTGTTTTCTAGTGAGAGCGTTCTGTCAGGGATGATGAGATTAATGCTTTTTAATTGTTAAGCTTGTCTCTAGAACATTTCTTACCTGTGTCCACCATATCTTGTAATTTCCTGCATCATAGCTAGCAGACATTTTTGAGGATTTTGTGGTTTTTTATATCAAATGTGTTTGTGTTTTTCCTGTGTTCTTTCGTATGTAATCAGACTTGCCTTGTCTTGTCTTGTACTTCAGTGCCTTCTCATATATGATGGAATTGTGTCATATTGAAAACATGAGTAATTCTGCTAAACATTTTTTCATAATATAGAAGCAGGTGAACACAATTAAAGTTGCATTAATGATAAAATAAGGGTAAAAAAAAGCAGAGAGATAGTAAAGAAAGTTAAGGACTCTGTGTTAGCTTCCCTTTCTATTGTGTGCACAGAACTATTGCTTGCCTTGCTGCTGGATCAAAGTGATTTCTGTAGATTATTTGATTTAGAAATGAATTGTTGTACTGATGGTAAGCACACCACATGCAAAAGAACTGCCTTTTTCTTATCCCTCTCTCTGGTCTAGAGAAAGGTCTTCAGCATTTAGATGGAGATGTCTGATTTATTAGTCTACAGATATGTATGCATGTATAAAAATAAAGAAGTACTAAGTGTGTTATATTAAACTGTACCGAATGTTCATGGAAGAAGCCTGTGAGCCTACAGTCTGTAACACCAAAGCACACTGATTGCTGCTAACATGTCAGAGTGCTATTTTAAGAGAGAAAGGAGTGAGTAATGAAAATAAGTTTCTCTACAGTACTTTCTGTAAAGTTCTGTGATTTCAGGTAAAGGTAGCAGTGCTTGGTACATTCTGGCAAGATGAATTTAACATACAGTGCTAATTTTCCACTTGCCTGTACATAGTACTGGTTTTGGAAGGGAAATTGTAAATTTTCATCATTACCTGTATCTCAGCTTTGATAATACCATATGGAACTTCAACAACTGAATTTTGAAAAAATATAGAAACATTTATTTCAGAGAGTGAAAATAATATTTTACAGTGAAACTTCTTAAACATTGTTTACATATTCTGGCTTTATCTCTTGAACTGTTTCCTAAAGTGTACTGCTTCGTAATTCTAGAAAGTCAAATGTGGTGCTTAGTGTTCCTTTATTGTGACCCAGCATGATCTCTGTGATAAACTACTTAACCGTCTTTTGTTTTATGAGGTAGAATATACATATACATGCAGAAGTTTAACTTACCTTAATGCTTTTGGATCTTTTTCTAATTTCTAAGGAATTCAGAATGCATTTTCTAAGAGTTATTATTGTGTTTTCTTTTTTCAAACACAATCACATGAATATAAACATTAGATCATCAAAATTTTCCTTAAGCTCAAATACTTTCGTGGAAGAAATAAATTAAGAAATTTATTTTTATCCTTACTTTACATTATTGGAAACCAGCTCCATACTGACAGCATACTGTAGGCAAGAGACTTTAGTGTATTGTCGTATGAGGTTTATAAAGGTTAGAAGGACTGATACAACAACAAAATCCTCCTGATATTCGTTTGATGGGTGATATACTGTCATACTCTGATCTTCGCTGAGTTATATTGGTGGCAGTGTTATCCCAGTCTTGGCCCTTGAGGTTGAATCTATTGTGAACTAACTACAGGCACAAACACTGTTTATGAGGCTGTTCTGATGGTCTTATTTTAAAGGAATGGACACCTGCAGATTAGAATAATAAACATAATTCACACAATGTAACATTTATAGTTTTGTTAAACACTTCTTGATAAATAAGCTGGATTTTGTGCTACAGTGAAACAAATTAAAGATTACTAAATGGTAGATAAAATGTTAGGCATGGGTTTCTATCATCCTTTTGCAAACTAAAGGTTATGCTGCATTTTGAAACTTAGACACTAGTGCTTCTTTGACTTTGGCATGACTATTAATTTGAAATATATCTCAAAAGGCACTCTTGACAACTATGACACTATTCACTGTTTTGTTGTGTGAACAGACATTGGACTGTTGAGGGGGGAGTTGCTTTTATCCTTTTTTTGCTCTTGAATGTGGGCTGTAAATCAGGGAGACTTTACTTAGCAACAACAGACATCTCTTCCTGCTATTTTCATTCATCCTACAAGTGGCTGAATTGGGAAACAAGAATGATAAAGACATATTTCTGGGAAGTGGATGCACCAGTAAGATAGATAGCTTGAAGACTGTATGTAGCCAAATACTTCATTTCCTTGGTTAATTAGGACTATACATTTCTTAGTGTAAACTGTAATTTTACAATCTTTTTCCTGTAAAGGAATTCCAGTAAATCATTCTGGATAGTGTGAATGATCATAGAATGGCAGTAATGCCAGTACTTTTGGTTTTACTCTTACCTTGGCAGTGTTATCCTCAGACATATGGAATGCTTTTTGCTTTCTCACAGTCTATTTCAAACACCTCCTCCCAGGTTTGCTCTCAGTTTCCAAGGCTGTCAGTTGACACATAAATATACAAACTCATGTAACAAGCATATTTTGCCCTTTCTGCAGGTGAATGTACTTGAATCTTAATGCAGTAGGAAGAAAGTGACAAATTTCTGTCAGAGTAGTATTTCCCCCATAAAAGTTGGATAAAGTTTCTGTCTGGCTTGGTTCTCCAGACTTGAAGTAATTTTGGAGTAGCAGAAAATTAAAATGAATTTTTGCATTATGATGTACAAGACCACTTTTGACAGCTGCTTCCTATATTTTTTGTATGGGCTTTTTGCAGAAGTATGGGTAGTGAGCATGTGTGCTCTACTCTAGTCTTACAGAGCAGAATTTTTACCCCTCTAAAAATTTGAAGACTAAAGAACAGAAAGTGCAATTCAGCTTTGCTTACCTAGACGTTTCTCTGTTGATGTGCTGTCTTTCTTCTCAAGCGTCTTTCTTTTCTGAGGGGAAGAAAACAGAGCTGTTTCTGCTGTCCTGTTTTCCTTGCAAGGATTATTAGGCTATTTAATTTAAGCTTTGGATAAGAAAAAAATTCTTTGACACTATGTTGACCTGATGTCTTTAGAACTTACTTTTTGGTTATTGTAATAAGCAATGCTGCTGTCCCTTTTTAAGGACTGTGATAAAGAGCATGCAAAGCTTGGTTAGCAGTCTTCTTCTTTCTTTTTTTTTTTTTTTTTTAATTTGGCTTTCCTGTCTTTAACAGTCTTCCATGACTCTAGAGGAAAACATTTGAAAAGGCAATAGTTAACCTCGTGGACTCAGAGGAAGGCTTCCCTGACTGCAGCAGCTCCTGGACTAGCCCCCTGATATCTGTCCATACCAGCAACAATATGCATTAAGAGATTGTGGTTGGTTCTGCTTATTTCTCCAAAGAGTCATCCTGCTGCAGTCTTTACAACATGTAATCCTTGGGAAGGAGTCGGTTTCCTCAGTGGGTTATTCCATCTTATGTATTCAGCTCTATTAGAAATTAGATTCTCTGCATGGTTTTATTTTCCAGATAAAATTCCCTGGGACAAATGGGAAAAATGTCTTATTGTTTGTTTGGATGTTTATTTTAGACTGCCATGAGCCTGCTCTCTTAATTCCTTTTATCTGTATGCAGGGGAGTGTAGAAGTCTGCTGCTTGTCTTACCTGTGAATGCTGAAAGCTGCTGATGAGCAATGGCTGACTTACGGGATGTGTATTACTCAGGAGGCAGCTGTTTGCTAGAGGACTAACTAGAGTCTTCTGGCAATGGGTTAACCCAGGGTCAGCAACTCTGGAGGGAAGAAGCCCTTTAAACTCATAAGTGCAGAGAGAAAGTTTATGCTATAGTTCAGGCTGTCTTTCTAAATTAGCTTTTCTTTAATGCATTGAGACCCAAGTGCACATGTGTACATGTACCTTAGATTTGGAGCTGTATGAGGGCTCCTGATGGTATCTTTAGAACTGCTGACAATTAAAAATGATGAGTACTAGGATATTTTGTTCTAGCAAGAGAGAGTATATTTTGCAGAAGCCCTGCTTGTATACAGATGGTTGGGAGCATTTCTTCTATTCTAATAACTTGATAAGTAAGCAACTGTTACAAAGAATTTCTTGCTGACGCCTAGCTATAATCTAAAAGAAATTGGAAGTAATTCTTTTTGCATAACTGATTCTATAGCACAGTTTTTAATATGCTGCTTCTTCCTATATTCCAAATGGGTGAGTATTGAAAAAACAAAATTTAAAAAAGGTGGAGTAATCAAAAGTATTATAATGTGAATATAGAGCCCAGAATATTGTATCATACTGAAAGCAACAGATTCTATAATTGTGGGTCAAGGTCAGTACCTTGAAAAACGTGTGCAATACCTCCATAAACTATTATTTGCATAGATTTAATCTCTCTTGATTTCTGAATATCCTTATTTTAATACTGCTAATTGAGACTGTGGCAATCATAGTTGGAGGATAGAAATGAAGCATTTGTACATAAAACAAGATGCTGCATGCTTTCCTGATCTTGATGGTGCATTTTCCAAATGTGTTACAAGTAAGAGGAATGACTTTTTTCATGAAGTTCATAGTAGTAAACAAAGGACTTTGAGGTTGTTCTCAGGATGTAAAAACACATAATTAGAAATCTAACCCACCATATTAGAAGATCTTACAGTCTTCTAAGATATGCCAGTAGATTCCTGCTGATTTAGGATGCTGATTCCTCTCAAATAAGGACTCAGTGTCTCTTCCTTGGAGCTGGAAGTTCTTCTCTGACAGGCTAGTCTAGAGTATCTAGGATTGCTGCTGCCCTGTTTCTCGTCAACAAAGTAATCTTTAAAATTACTTTGGAGTAGATTACATTGTCAGAAGGTAAGCTGGTTTTGGAATCAGATAAGGAAATGCTTATTGTTGACAAAAATTTACTGAAGAAATACACTAAAATCTGCCCGATATACTTACACGCAGCGTAACCTCTTTTTGCAGAGGACTCAAAGCCATTAAGCAGTTTCAGGTGTGCATAAAGCTGAAAAGCAGTACACTAGTTTCTAGACTTCATATGGCTTTAAGTCACTTTTCCCCTAACTGATGGGCTATCATTTAAACTTGGCAACACCGCTAGAAAGTACAACATGTAAGTATAAATAAGAGCAAGACATTTTTTCTGGAAGAAGTCATAAATTCTGGACTTTTTTTGGTCTGCTAGTTTTTATTACTATTACTCTCTCAGCTACATTGCAAAACTGGTTTTTTTTTTCCCCCCTATCTTTTTAGAAGCTGAAAAGCCTGAATGGAAGCTGAATAATTATTTCAGAGACCATTTTCAATTAATCTAGTAGACAGACATAGGACTAGTGTAGTCCTAATATTAGAAATAGCAGTCATGTATGTCTCTCATGATTATGTAACCTTCATTATTGGCAAATTTGGTATGTTGTAACTGCAGATTTTCAGGACACATTTTCCAACTATACAGTCTTCTCTAGGACTCCCTGAACCTTAAATATAAACTAATCAGGACTGTAAAGACTCCCACAGTGCAATCAGAAGAGACTTGGTTGACATGATTTGAAAATGGTTTGTATCTTTTAGATTCAAAAACCCAACCCATATTGTTCAAAGTAAACCTATGAAAAAAGTGCATCTAGATACAGACCAAGTGATAATTGCAATTTCAACATTGCAAACTTTTAGAAATGTCTCGCTGTGTTAGCATTACCATTGCAGATTTGAGTTTAGACTTAAAGAAACTTTATAAGAGTTTAACTCAGTGGCTACTTATTTTCTTTAGTTTTGTATTGCTGATATATATTCCTTTTAAGGAATCTCCTTTGCCTGACATTATTTATGTATGTGTTACTTGTGTAAATTTACAGAGACAATTCTGAGCTGTTTTTGCATTACTTTTAAGACCATTCAGATTTAGTTAGGTTTTATTTCTATTTTCCCACCAATTTATTAATGGATAAGAGGTTATTTACAGAATTCTGGCTTTTCAACACCCTGCGTATTGAAACAGCCATACTCCCTATATCAATAAAAATTATTGTGCAAGTTGTCAAAATAGTTCACAGTATTTGATAAATACTTGTGCAAAGTTTGTATCTGGTATCTCTCCATTATTAAAAATATATCCCAGGAAGTTCTGTTTTTAAAGGTTGAGTTGAATAATAGAATGAGTACACAACAGAAATGTGACAGACATTAAAATGCAGTAGGTAGTTTTTGTCAAGTGGCAGAGTGTGAAAATGAGAATTTATGAGCTGGAAGTGACCAGTTAATACTCACACCTAGGTCACTTTGTCTTTTCTCTTGACCTGCATATTTTCATTGTATTCAAGTCCCACCACTCATTCTTGAATTATAATTCAAAGGTTTATCTTTTCTGAGTCTACAGAACAAACTCCTTTCCATAGAAAAGTTTTTTGTTTTTCTATTGTGATAACCATAGACTTTGTTTTGAGTTCCACATTGCTGTATGTATTTCAATTTAGAACTTGACTCTTTATAATTTTGTGTATGGTTTGATTTGCAACACTTGAATACCTACAAGTAACATATTCTTCCTTTTGTATGGGGGTTTTATCTTCAGATGTACTTCAGTCTCTAGTTCTTCCTCATTTCTTGCAAAATTCTTAGCGTTTCGAGGGGTTTTTTATGTCTACTGTTCAGTAGGCATAATTTTGTGTTTATGAGATGCTGACAGAAATAACATGCAGCCATAGAATTTTGAAATTTCAATTTTAAAAAGACAGAAAGTTTGTTTTCCTCAAAAATTGCTGATTTATAAATTTCATATGCTTTATGTATTTCCTTGCTCAAGCAAAAAGAAGAGAACTAAAAGGCCACTCTGCTTGTCAACTGATACCTTGTCATTAAGGGTAAAAGGGACTTGTGAGAGGGTAAACTGAAAGCACTATCCATGTTTGATGACAATTGACTGACAGCAGACAGTTGACTGTTTGGAAATTTTTGTAGGTGTATGCTTCTCCTGCAGTTCCTTAATATACTCATTGCTGAATTTCCCTCCTGGGAAAGAAAGTTGTGCTCAAATACTTGTGCCACTTAGTATTATAATCGGAAGTAGGAAATGTACTGAACCTTATCTGCAATATAAACTTTCAATTTTTTTCACTTCATTTAGTGACTGCTGGATTTATTAGGAGAAAAAATTATTTGATATCTGTTCTAAAAAGTTTAAAATTACTTTTTATTACTTTTTATTTTTTCTTTTTAAAATAGAGCTTGTAGTTACAGTAATTTTAAAATGTGAAATTCATGGAAAATTCTAGGAGAAAAAAATTGTACAAACACAGTTAAATGGATATTAATATAAGACATTTCTTGCCTAGTCTTGAAGCAGCATCAACTCCCAGTGTTTCTGCTGGGAAGACAAGTACTAGTATTCACAGCTTTCATTTCAATTTCCATGCCTTAAGTCTGCAATCAGCTTAGGAACGCTTCAGACAGAAACTAGTTTCCCACTGCTGAAGTATCTTCAAAGATTCTGTCTCTCAGTCTCTATTTTTGTCTTGGATGGTTTCAGATGACATAAACATAGTGCTCTTTGCTCAGCACTTGCTAAATCAAAAACAATGGTTAGAGAAATTGCCTTTTCAGTTAGGACCAAAACCTGACACATTTTTTCTTTCCATTGTTTGATATGTTCATTGAAAGTGGACAATGTAAAACTGGTGCAGTAAATCCAGTGAGCATATGCTTAGGATAATAACAGTAAATATTTGCTTAATCTGCTAAAATAGTTTTAGAAGCTTTTGTTCACAATATCTGAAATTTGACACCACTGTTCTGACTCTGTAGTTCCAGTAACTTAGTAGCCTTCATTACCACACACAGAACTTGGTTTTGATCCTTTGAGTTGCAGGATTGCAGAGGCAATTCTTCTTTTACCCTCAGTAAATGAGGGAAGCATCTCATGTCACTGGAATCTGTGCAGCTGGATCGCAGGTGTCTTCAGATACCTAATCTGCTTCATAAAAGGGTAGTATGTGAATAGTTTAAAAGTCTGGTGGGGCACACACAGTTTGTCAAATGCAATCCCACTTTTGGGAGAAAAAAACACTGAGATTTTTATCTTCAAACTCATTTAAATTATTTTTTGAGCGGGAGAGAATTTCAGAAAAAAATTAAATTCTTATCTATTAAGTTGGTATATCTGTTTGAGACACTGAGGGAGATAATGCTGTAAATGAAAGACTGAAAAGCAAGTATTTCCCCCCACCCCTGCTTTTTGCCACTGTGTTCTTTCAGGATGAGTAATTTCTTTCAGTGTTGAATTATACTTCAGCAGTTTTCTGTGGCTTCTTCAATTGCCCTGAATTCCTTGAAGTCCCTTCTTCTTTCTTTGCAAGTTCGTACTTGAACCTTCTGTGGTACTTCTTTCAAGTAAGTCTGTTCACTTGTTCTTCAGGAATGTACTAATTGTAGAACCTCTGCAAAGAGCTGTGCTCTTCAAGAAGACCACTCTTGTAACAAAAAGTACAGGCTATGGTGCTTTTATGGTTAATTTTAGAGAACTGAGCTAGATGTGTAGATCTTGTTATAATGCATATACAGTGGTGGGTTTTTTTATTTATTTTTTATAAGTTTTATCTAGAGTAGTTTAAAGGTTTTATTGTGTTCTTCAGATTAAAAAAAGGAAATTGTGAGCAGAAATAAATATAAAATCTGTTTCCAGATCACTTAAGCACTCAGAAATTTGCTTAGTGCAAATATGTTGGCCTTGAGTGCCTAATATTTGCATTCAAAACTTTAGGAGTTAGTGAACAGACAATTAGCAGGCTTCAGATGTTAGACATAATAAAAGAAACCAACTAACTGACTAATTAGGCTAGGCTAGGCTAGGCTAGGATAGGATAGGATAGGATAGGATAGGATGGTAGTAATTGGTTCAAAAAGGGAGGTTATATCTGTTTTACCTTCCCAAGATCAAGAAAATTAAGCTCAGAATGCAGGTAGCAGTCCCCCCAATGCCGTGCAGCTTATTCAGTTTAGTGTAGTGTGACGTGTAATTTCCTACATATAAGACATTTTATTCAGTTGGCCACAAAGAGCACAACTCTAGAGACAGGAGAACTCACCAGGAGGACTCGAGTCTCATAAATGAGACCATGAGTGAAATATGAGACCTGCTTTCTAACTGATGTGATAATGTCCTCTTGCACCAAAAGTGGTCCTACAATAAAGGAATTCTTTTAAGGATAGAAGGAAGCGGGCTTTGGTAGTCAGAAGTTTTCCTTCATCCTGTCATCAAAAAACATATGCCTAACCTCTGGCCATTGTGATATCCCTTGGTTCTACTTAATCTATTTAGGTAACTGTCTTTCTTGGAGGAGCCTAAAACAAGACACAGCCACACATGCCATCTCAGAAGTGCTGAGTAGAATAAATTCTGTAAATTGGCTGACTCCTGCCTATACATGTTCTTAGGCTTCACCACAAAGGCATGTCACTGCTAATGTTTGTCATATTGATTCAAAGGACATAATTTTTTTTCTGCAAATCTTGAGCCATTTGGTCTTTTAGCATGTCCTTTTTCAAACGGTTTTTATAATGGGACTTTGCCTTAAGTGAACTTCATGAAGTTCCCATCAGACATTTTTTTCTTCCTATGAAGTGTTAGTGAGCAGTCCAGCCCTCTATTGAGCCCTCAGTTGCTTCCCTCTGTGTTATATCATTTGTGAACTTGCTGTGAGGCACCCTAGCACATCTTTGAGGTTGTTAATAAAGACAGTAAACAGTGCTGGCTCTGTAATGGATCCCTGAGGAACACTTATAATTGCTAGCTGCCAGTTGCACTCCATATGACATATCATCACCCCTTCAACCTAACAGTTCAGCCAATTTTACAGACACCATATTTAATTTTAAGTTCAGATCTCAAATCCTTGGCAATAAGGAGATGAGAGACCATCTCAAATGGCTCTTGCCAAATTCAAGGTATACACTCTTGCCTACTCTCCCTTTATTCTTACAGCCAGTCATAGATGCAGTGAGGTTGGAGAAGCAGGATTTTTCCATGGTAAGTGTGTGCTAGTTTTCAGTCACCTTGTCTATTAGGTAGCTGGACATTATTTCCAGGATGATTTGCTCTGTGACTTTGTTAGGGAAAGAAGGAAGGCCTGTATTGGGTTTGTGCCATTTTTTTTGTTCGTTTTTCTTAAATTAAATAATATCAGAAGAGAGTGGACCAAATCAATTGGCCTAGGGATACTCACTTTCCAGAAGGGAAACCATTTAAAAGTGAAGCAACTAGTCAAAAAATCTTTAACCCCTAAGCACTAGAGCAAGCAGTACAGAAACATTGCTGGGAGACTGTTAAGAAAGATACTGTAGCTGAAACCCACCTGAAATATCTGCTTCTATTAAAAAAAAAAAAAAAAAAAGAAGATAGTTATAAAAACCATCCCCTGCCCCCAAAGAGTCTTAAGGAGCTCTCTCTGAGAGCTTCTGAGAGAGACTGCAGAAGTTTTTATGGCCCTTATACGGAAAAGGTCAGAATTTAAAACTTGAGTTTGCATTGCTGAGAAACAGGTAGGACCAATAAGCAGAGACAGGACAAATGCAGGTGGGAAGTTGAGAAGCTTAAAAAGGCTCTTGAAGACTGGTTTTCAAAGATGCTTAACTTATTACAGCAAAGTTTTGCTTAAATAGAGTGAAAAGGAAGACAATAAGGAAGTTCATCGGTTTGCTTAATGGTAACAGTGTAAAATGATACACTGGGTTTACTAGGCCTAAATGGTCAATCTTTGGTATTAGATGATTGTTAAGATGTCTTTCAACCCAAACCATGCTGTGATTGTATCTCTCCATGCTAATAATGATTAGAAGATGCCAACAACTTGTGTACGCTTTGCAGCAGATCAAAGGCATTAGACCTATTTTAAGTATCTGTACAGCAATTATGAGGTCAAATGGAGTAGTTAGTTGTAAGTATATTGAAGTTAATATTTTTCACATGCAGGAGGTGTGAAGAAAGTGAAGTATGAAATTACTCTAACCTCATTGTTAACAGCCAGTGTGCCAGTGGACCAGCAGGTTGCCACTATAGCTCCCGTCTACAGAATGGGCTCCAGAGGGAGCTGCAGACCAGTGAGCCTGACTGCTTCTATGCTTTGAAGATGGCAGTCAGTCTTTAGGGAAAAGAGAGTGAAAGGGGGAAAGTTAAAAAAAAAACAAACAAAACAACAACCAACAAAAAGCACCATAGAAAGAAATACCACTAAGCACAGATCATCACAGTTTTTTGTTGAGGAAGCATTAATGTGGCTCCTGTAAAGGGAAATCCTGCTTCATTAACCTGCTGGAATTGCAGAAGGGTGACAGTAACTGCGTGGTGACAGTAATCTGATCTGTATTTTTTCAATTGCCTTTAACAAGGCTCCACATGAAAGGTTATAAAGGGTTTTTTTTTGTTGTGGGGTTGGAGTAAAGGTCCTTTTAGCAACTGGGAGCCAGTTAAAGCAGAAGAAATATGGAGTGGCTTGTGTGCCAGTTCCAGGGTGAAAAATTGGAATCACACTGCAGAAGCTGTTAGGCTTCTACGTTTTCTTGAGTAGCATCTGCTTTTGCCTCTGTTGGAGACATAGTACTGCTGATGGTTGGACTTGGCACATTTGGGCACTTCCAACATTCACCCAGGCCAGTCATTGACTTGGACAGGTTGAATCTTGTATCGTACATTGTAATTTTGGTTTGGACATGACTAAAATTTTTCCATCTTGGATATATCATAACTTCAGATAGAGATTATTTCATAAATAAATGAATTTATTTGGAGGTACTTAATTTATTCTGACTATAGACTTCCCCTTAACTTATTTAATATAATTAGTTTACTTCTGCACATCTTTCATTAGCCAAAAGAAAAAATATATGTGGAGAAGTTTTCTCTTAAAAATCTTGTGCAATCACTATTGCATTCTTGTAAATTAGTGTCTACAGGCAGTGCATATGTTTGTAAATGTGTTCATTTAAATGTTTTTTAATTTGAAAAGGAACTTATTCAGAAGATAGAGGTTCAAGCAGGAAGCATGTCATGTTAATTTCAGTTTTTAATTACATAAACAATGTTTTTTCAAGGAAATATTTTGCCATTCAGTGCAAAAAGCTAACATGCCGTGAAGAGTTAAGACAGTGTGGAGACAAAAACCACTCTAGTCTATGTAACGGAAGCTGATGATGACTGGGTTTTGGAGGATGAAGGAACAGCAAAGAAAGTCAACCTGTGAAGGCAGATGGGGATCCCAAAAATAGCTGGATTTCTTATGTGTCATGCAAAGCAAGTTACTTTAACTTTTCATGTTTATAATTTTCTCAGAAATTCGTGTCTTACAGCTGATTCAAAGGTGCATTTGACTTAAAATGTGCTTTAACATACTGTGTATTCTTTTTTAAAGTCCTTTCCTTAAGTTGGCAAATATTTTGGCCAGATTTTATTTTTTTTTGTGTTTGCCTTATTTCAGAGGGCAGGAAAGTAGGGTAAAGCATAAATTTCCTGTGAAGCAGGAGCTGCTGTTCAGAGTACAACTGAAATAAGTGACACTAGCAGTCAGACTTTCACAACAGAGCTAGAATAATGTGTATTCATGCATGAAATGCCTTTAAATTTTAAGCAAAAGCTGCCTATTAAATGACTGTGCTCTGTTCTGTGTGCTGTATGATCTTTGGCTGAAACAGGTGGGGGTTTTATTGCTCAAATAGTGTACAACTGTACTGATAGAGAACTTGTGTCAGAAAACACAAGTATATATAAACAATTTAAATATATGTCTTTCTTTCTAGCATTTCCCAATTTGACTTTGAAACTTTAGTACTGGTATCCTGGCAACTTTATTTGTATGTAATTTCACTAAATTGAAGAAAGAGTAATTCAATTTGTTGTGCAGGCCTTAGCTGGTTGATATTACGGAATAAACTATGGTAGTAATATAGTAGTCCATCAGGGCTGGAAAATGGGAGGAATCATTCTGTTAATAAGTTTCTTGAATAGTTGCTAGATCATAAGGCGTATCTTCACAAGTTTGGCTGGCAGTTTCCCCTGAGACAGAGTTTTTATCTACCTCTTAAAAGGATTCCATCTCCTACTGGCCTTCTTTTAAACTCAAACATTTTCTTGCCTAAAAAAGATGGGCTGGAAGTTCTTAGTGTGTGTTACAATCAGCATTGTGTCTGAATTTTGGACATTCAGTTGATTTACACATTTTAAAAAGCTGTTGTACAAAGGACACCTTATGTTTGACGTAATGTTAAGTGTCAAATTAGAACTAATTCCTGGGTGTTGACAACTTTATTTGTAGTAATATGTTGGTATGGGTTTGTTTTATTTTTTAGTGATTTTAGTGACATCTGTGTGATTGTACCGATTTCTTTATTTCGTTGTTTATAGACTGAATTTTGGCAAAGAATTGAATCAGATGAAAATACACCCATCTGTGAACTGTGGAATAGGAACTATGCTTACAGCAAAAAAAGGGAAGGTACAGTATTTTATACCTGTATATGTAGTTATAGTGGATTGAGCCTGGCTGGATGCCAGGCATGTATCAAATCCTCTCTATCACTTTCCTCCACAGTTGGACTGGGGGAAAAATATAATGAAGGGCTCATGGGCTGAGATAAGGACAGAGAGAGATCACTCACCAGGCACTGTCATGGGCAAAACAGACTCAGCTTCAAGATATTAATTGAATTTATTACTAAAAAACCAAAAGAGAAGTAAAAACAAATATTAAAAACACGTTCCTCTCATCCCTTCCTCCTTCGCAGCTCTGCCTCCTTCCCCCCAGCAGCCCATGGAGACAGGGAATGGGGGTTATGGTCAGTTCATCACATGTTGTTTCTCTCATTGCTCAGGAAGGGGACTCCTTCCCCAGCTCCA
>JAODKT010001744.1:28505606-28516585 GCA_027576195.1 Cossypha heuglini
GCATCTCAGCACCTGCTGGAGCACCTCCTGTCCCTCCTTCTGCACTGACCTTGGTGTCTGCGGAGTTCTTCCTCTCACCTGTTCTCACCCCAGTCTTCTCTGGCCACAAGTACGTCTGCAATTCGCTTTTTTCCTTCTTAAGTGTGTTACCGTGTTACCGTCAATGATTGGCCCAGCCTAGGTCAGTTCTGAGTCTATCTTGTAGCTGCCAGGGACTAGCTCTGCTGGACATGGAAGAAGCTTCTGGCAGCTTCTCACAGAAGCCACTCCTGTAGGCCCTCCTGATACCAAAGCCAGACCACTCAAGCCCAGTACAGTAGTCTATCAGAATACAATTTATATAAGGTTATTTTCTCTCCAAGGATTGTTTTCTTTTCCATGAATGTGTGTTTTGTAATCATATGGCCATATCCCTGATTTGAAAGTATGTTTTCTCATTAGTTGTCCACACACCTATTAAGTCAATCACAATTTCTTTGAATATATATACACTAATACATTTGCAACTGATGTGTATATTCTACCTCTTTGTGAAATATAGTCATATATAAATTTCATGCTTATTCAGATGTCAGTTTTAATTCTAGTCTAGTATGTGACTTGACTGGAATGTATGTGAATTTGAAAGTAAATCAAAATTGTGAAATTGTACTAATTGATCATGAGTATCTTCTTTTGTATCTTTATAATCTCTACAGTAGTTAATGGTTCTGTGGAGATGAGTCTTTGTCAATCAGATAGGTAATATATTGCCACTGCTCTCCATTGTTCCTCTGATTCTTTATATTATTAGCTGTTCCTGAATGGTCTGGGAGAAATATTCAAGAGTGCATAATTACAGTCCAGCTGGGTATTGCATCTGTAGTGAATTCTTTATGCACAGTATTGAGCAAAGAAGTAAGTGGGAGACTTGGAGAAGTACTCTACATGTTCTAAGCAATAAAACCTTACCATTCTTTATTACAGTTTTCTCCTAGTGGTTCTTTTCTCTTTCTTGAGGTAATGCTGACCTCTTGAATGAAAATATATAGATTTTTTTTCCTTAATTTTAAAATTCTGTCTTTAAAATAAAGTGGAAATATCAAGCTGCAGAAAACTGAAAGTAACCTCTTTCTTTTGTACTATTTCTTGTGCTTTATGTTCATAGCCACAGAATTGAAGGTTTAAATACTAACTTTAAGAATAATTTCTTTGTTTTTTCCAATTCAGTTAGTCTCTGCAGAGAGAAGGAGAAAGATAAGTAGTTATGGGCCTGATGAGCAATATCTGTACTTTTCCAACAACTAGTCAGATCTCCAGAACTGCCAGTTCTTGACATGTTAGGTGCTTTAACAATTAGCATTTTCTTCCTTCTTTCTTCATTATCTTTTCAGATTAACATATCCTCTTTTAAAAGTTTGTGGGTGGCGGCACACTTCTGGTTTAGTAATTAGTAAAATGATTAGCTATTCTTTTGTTGGGACTGACAAAAAATGTTTAAACTACCAGTGAAGTGTTCTAGGCAAATTTTGTTTACCTTTTCCAGTCTGTGTTGTTGTGGGAATCATTTAAATAAAAAGGAAATGTCTGATAAGATTCAAGTCCAAAGGTACGTATTAAGCAAAACTTTCCTGTTAGCATAGAAGACTGGGATGATTCTAGCTATTTCCAAATGTTTGCCAGCTGAAGTATAAAAAAGTAGTTGCTTACAGGGTCTCTAAAAAGTAATTTCCTTATTGTTCCCCTTGAAAATCGAAGGAAGTTGCAATCATGATGCATGTATTGTTTGAGATTTTCTAGAAGGTTGCTCCATAATGACTGAAGCTGACATACAGCCTCTGCCTTCAAAAGGGTGTTAAATGTCTTTTTCCTAAATAAAAATACAACCTCATGTCTCTTATCAGTAATTTGCTGGGAGTCCAAACTTAATATGGTCTAAATACACTTTGTTCATAATTTAAGTACGTTTTATTTTATAAAAGGCAACCTGATGTCAATTTCCTCAGTTTATCAATGAGGTTAGAATTCACTTTCACCTTAGTAGATAGATACCTGTTTTTATTAGGCATTCTAATATCAAGGGATAAAATCTGTAAAAAGAGACTGAGTTTTCCTGTATTAAAATTGTCTGTCTTTATTGGATATCAGTTGTGTTTGTCAGGAAGAAGTAATGGATAGTTTTGTTGTTCTTCCGTATAACTTTTTCAATCCTGTTGGTCAAAGATGAAGTGGGTCAAGGGAAAAGGCAACTCTGTTCCTGCCATTCCCAATTTCTTTCCATTTTTATTATGTTGTCTAATTATTTTCTAGTAGTCGTCAAATCAAAATTCACTGTTCATGCTATTCATGTCATTATTTGTTTATGAGGGTAAAGGATGTGTTGTCAGATAGTCATGCTATTTCTTCCAAAAGCTGGATAGTGGTTCCACCAAATCCTATTCAGAAAAATAGCAAATGCCTTCTTAAAAAGCAGTAGACTGTTGGCCTGCCATTTCTCCAAGGAGGCAGTTTGAAGGCTTCTTTCATTATGAGACTCCTGAATATATTGTGTCCTCAGTATATATATGTGGCATTCCCTTCTGGTCTTCATCCCACCAGAAGTTTCTTTCCACCCAGCAGCATGGGTGCCTACCACTGGGGTCAGTAACACAGTTGCTTTGTGCACCATGGCACCTTTTTTCTGTCAGGGAAATCCTTCACCTTGTGTTTACTGCAGGCAAAAATGTCATTCATTTGATGGTTTGTATAAATTCTTTGTAAATGACTATTACAGTGCTCTATTGTGTTTTAAAGGGGCGATTTGTTTCTTTGTGTAAGCAGGCTTTCTGCAAATTCTAATAGTGAACTATAGTTTCATAGTTCAAGTACCATTTTGGCAGCAGTGTTGAACTGACTCATCATCAGATTTGATGACTATTAATTAGGAATTAAGTTTTATGTTCTAAAGCTGATGGTTAACTGTGTTTTCTCAGTGGGATGTAAGTGTGCTTATGTAAGACCATGGTAATTTGATGACTGAAGATAGTGGGGCTTATGAGTTGTGGGTCTGTTCCTTGAGGGAGAAGATGTTGGTTTTTTATATAGTAGTATGGCACATAGAGCATGTCTTGCTGAGTAGACTGATAGGATGTATCTTTCTGCTATCCTGGACAGACAGTTACAGACAGTGCTGTTTCACTGCCTGCCTAACCAATTCCTATGAACAGTTACATAACAATTAGAAGGGAGGATGGGATAAAGGGACTTGAATGGACCATATATTTTCTGCTCAGAAAGGGTTAAGTCTCAGTGACCTTTGGCTACACTTCAGTTCATGTTGCATGTATCTTCTTTGATAATACTGAACATGTATAGTCTTTTCTATCCATTTTGCTGTAGTATTCTTTATTATCTGCATATAATATGTTTATTTATAGAGTTTTAAATTGCATTTTAATACATCCACATAATAAACATAACACCTTGTGTGCTTTGATCAGTTTCTTTGACTATGGGAAATAATTTTTCTTTTCAGTGGAGTACAGTAAATGCTGATATAAAAGCTACAACAGGCATTCAAATGAGTGAATATTTAGAAAAAGATGAAAAGCATGTTCATATTATCTTTGTGTGTTACTTAAAGAATGTTCTAAATGTATGCAGTACCACTGTGCTGGGGGACTGTAGTCTGAAGTAACATGGGAACTAACATATTAATATCAAGGTAAAGGTACATATTCCCCAGATGCATAGTTTTACCTTTTTCAGCTTTTATTATCTTTAGAATAGTGTTCCATTTATTTCATGAATACAGAAGTATTAATTGGCCATGACATGTTCCAAAGACAAAAGAAAGGTCTAATTCACTCTAACAAACTTGTTAGTCACTGTTTATATCAAGAGGATTGTGAATCTACAGAGAGTAACACTGTTTTCTTCTACCCTTGCTTTGTTTATAAATCAAAAGTTTTTAAGTGACCTGCAGTGTCTGCTTGTAGTTTGAAATGTTACTTCTAAAGCAGACCTCCACAAATGTAGCACAGATATTTATCCCTTAAGATTAATTCTTTAAGTTCATTTGGGGGAAAGAAGGACCGAAAAAGAAATACTAATATTGTGGTGCTTCTAGAGTATTGGGATTTTTTGTTCTGTAATGGAATATTTTATATTCTAAGATGAAATCCTTCTGAGATGTGTAATTGCTCATTTCTGTGAGCAGTGGGCAATTTGGGAATGCTAAGATCTTGACTTCTGGTTGACTGTACGTATTGGTACTTCTAAACTTTTTTTTTTATGCATAAGTTTGATTTTTAACTTGGGATTTTTAGTATCTAAAGTGTATAGCTGTCTCTGAGAGTGGTTATTAGATTCACACTGGCTGACATTAGTTGTATCAATTTCTAATTGTTATGATTTCACAGTATTTCAGTTGAATCATATGTGTGATTTATCTAGTGAAGTACATGATCTTTAACTTAACAAAAACCAGGGTTTAAAGTTTTCATCCATCCTAATTCAGTTACTGTTTGCTTTGTTCACCAATCACTCTGATCCTCCTAGCAGGGGACAAGACCTAGAGAACAGAACTGATAGTGACTGTGTAGATAAAACAGAAATGAATTTTGCTTTTAAGGCATAGAGGGAATAGTCTGTAAAAGAATAAAAATTGGAATGAAAGTACAGTGTCTTTAACCTGCAGATCTATTGTACCTTTGAAAAGCTTGTACTCTGAAAAAAACATCCTGTGATGCTACAGAGATTCATAATTATGTGACAGAACACTTTGAAGAGAGGTCACTTTTGAAACTGACCAAAAAGCTTGTCAAGAAAATAGAACACATTATAAATAATTACAGAAGTAAAGAATACATTTCCTTAAAATGTCTACAGATTGTTTTAGTGAAATATTAGGTGTCATAATGCATTTTATTTATTATATGATAAAGATGTGTTCTTTATTTTCTGATAGAGCCTCTTTTTAAACTTAGTGAAGATGATGGGGTCAAGGGTAATATTCCTAAGAGATGTATGAGAGGCGTTTCACATGAGATGTTACAGAAGGTAAGATACCAACCCCAACAAACAGATCTAAATTTTAATATAAGAATCACAATATATATGTACATATGTATGTATAAATGTCAGTACTCATTAATTTAAGCCATCATTTTCCTTCCTAATTAAAACTGTGGCTTTCCTGAATTTTGCTCAGAAATTAATTCTAGGAAAATAACTGTGAATGTGTCATGTAAGATAAACATGGGTAATGTCAGAGAAAATGAAAAGAGTGTTTAGGGATATAATGTTAAAAGCTAACAGATTATCTAAATTGTAAGTAACATACACTTAGCAATTTGTCCCTTAACTATGGGAACCTTAATTTTTTTGCTAGCTATTTAACTTTAGATAATATCAGGTGTCAATCTCCATAGAGTTCTTATACAGAATAGAATGATGCATAATAGTGATAAATCCACCATTTGTTTTATTTACATTTTAGCACAATGTTTCATGTGCAAATATTTTCTGTGGAACTGTCACTCTTTTTACAAGATAGTACCATATGCATATAGTGTTGTCTAGCTTTAAAAATATTGGTAAGTATTTTATCTTTACTGCTTAACATTCTACAGGTTTTGCCTCATACAGTTACGAGATGTTCTTAACTAGTTGGTATTTGTATTGGTATTTGTAATATACACAAGTAGTTTTGTATGTTAACAGGTGTTCACTTAAGAGGGCTCACTTGTATTTTACCATATGTTTCGTTTGCTTGCAAAGAAAAGGCATCCTTCAAACAGTATCATGCCTTTTGTTTGTCATTTTGCAAAACTATTTGTTTAATTACTTATAAATCTTTAAAAGCAAGCTTAAATTGAATAAACACAAATCTATAACTTTGAATGTCAGTTCGGGTATGTCTATTTATTTTTTATCTGTGAATTAACTTGTAGGAAGTATGGTAATTTACAGCAGATGATGTGATTGCATATACTTGTAACACTTGCCATATGGTCAGGCAATGAAGGCTGTCATCTCGTTATTACTGAATGACAAACATCATGTTAAAATAATAACACACAGAATAGGAAGTGCTCACATTCATTTATCTTAAGGTAGAGTGAGTAATTGAAATAATATGAATGCTACCATCTGAAATGTCACAGTTTATGCTTGCTTATCATCTATATTTCAGAACTATAATTTTGTTTGCCAGATACTACATAATTTTTATCTCTATGGATATACAGAGTTATGATGGTACCTTAGGGATAGGTGTAGATGCTATTCATTGTTTATTTTCTTCCAGCTGTCATACATGACTGTAAGTGCTACTGAGTGCAAAAGGTTGCTTTAAAAAACTGAGAAAATAGTAGCAGAATCTCAGTTTAGGAAGGTGATTGAAGAAAGATATTTGTCTAACACATTATCATTGAGGTGGAAAATGCAAATTGTGATTTTAGTTATAACCCTTTGTTTCACTAAAGTGTTTGAAAAAAAATCCCTTTCTAATTTCACCCAGTAACTTTATGTCGCCATAATGCATTGTCTCTTCATATTAAAGATTTTCCCATCAAACTCACAAATTCAGTATCCAATTCACGAATGTGAAGTTTGAGCAGCTCTTGTCCCAATTTGCCCTGTACATCAAGAGCTCTCATTTCTCTGAATCATATCTGTAGTACCCACTTTGTAAAACATTTCATAAATTTAAAAATAATTTAGAAGCATTGGCAAAATGCTTTTGTAAAAATCTGAAAGTAAAAGCTTACAGAAATAGTATAATTTAGTATTTTCAGTGTCAAAGATAGTTTTGGCATTTTGTATTGCTATGAAGTGTGGGAACTGGCCAGTGTTTTACAAGGTTGGGAGTTCATGCACATGCTAGTATAGCTTCTGGAGAAATCGTCTTTCCTGACGACATATGGAGAAACCTAGAACCCCTGACACTTCCCTTCGTGAAGGAGTGGGGATTAAGTTTGTTCAAAAATATTTAATGTTTCTCCAAGTATTGGAGTAAGTGGTTACTGAGCATAGAACTTGTTCTGATGCCCTTTTCAGGATTCTGGGGATATCTCATAGACTAAATAATCATTTTAGTATCTGCTAAAATTAAAATTGCCCCTTATTTCTGGAAATTGTCCTTTATGTGATGTATTCAATAACATCATGAAGAATCAATAATTATTAGCAATAAGTTAATGGACTTCGATATCCGTAAACCTCAAAGGACTTTAGAAGCAAAATATAGGTAGAATTCTTCTTCAAAATTTATGTGAGAAACCTGTAAAATTAGTCTCTTAATTGAAACGTGTTAGATTTGCCCTTTTTGTGAATAGAAAACACATATTAGCATCCATATTTTTATGTGCTGAGTTTCTGATATCTCTTGCTAAGATTTTTTAGGGATTTTTTGAAAGATCAAATTAGTATTTTATTTCTGTATTTATGACACTTGAAAGAACTTGTTGCTTCAGATAGCTAGTGCAAAACTGTCCGTATTTCAAAGTAGTAATCCTTCTGAAAATGTTTTTTTAAATTCAATTAGTATGTATAACCAAATCAGTAATGAGCTCAAGATGCATCAGGAAGATTCATTAGCATGGGACACTTAAACTTCTGTGTCATTTTGCCTGGAATTTTAAGTTCTTCTACCATCTGCCCTTTGTTCAACAGCTGTATTATTGCAGCTAAAATGTTTTCATCTGCACTATGTTAAAATTATTTTTAAATTAAGGACTACAGATAGCTTTTGTCCTTGTTCTTCATGTGATATTATTGGCATATAATAAATATATCTGAAAACATAGTTTGGGATTTTTCAAGACAGGCTGAAACATTGTACGTGCTAAAATTGCTTTTTTTTTATGTACAACAAGTAGAAAGAAGATTCAAAGTTATTGAAGGGCAGTTAAAGAAACAGAAGGAAGTAAACAAAGACTTACTGAATGAGAAAATTTATTTGAAAGAATCTTTAAAAGTGCAAAAGTACGATGCAGACACAAGAAGAAGAGAGCTGGAAACACTACTTAAGAGGATTTGTGAAGTAAAAAAAATGAAAAAGCAGAACTTCAGTTAGTGATTGATGAGAAGGAAAAAGAAGCTGCCTCTTTGAAGAGGCAAGTGACAAAAGCTAACAGGTTGAGAAATGAAAGTGAAGATTTGCTGAGTCAAGTGCAGGAGCAGAAGTGTTTGCCAGATAAAGCCAAAGCAGTGGCAATCTCTGGGCAATGTAATTGCAAGATAACAGGCACCAAGGTTAAATTAAAAACAGCCGAGAAAAAGAGCTCTTTGGGACATCATGGAGCTTTTCTCAAACAGTCCATCAAGGTTATGAGTAATGTGTTTGAGAACTTCAGTAAGGACGGCTGGGAGGATGTGAGTGAAAGCAGGTACGGCTCTCATTAACTTAGCCCTGTAGAGGGGACACTGTGCATATGTAAAGCACTAGCAAATGGAGATTGAATTTCAACTACTGTTGATTTGGTATTCAAAAAAAATACTGTCAGATCCTTTGAAATATCTTGGGAGGTCTTGTTCTGAGCTTATTGACTGAAATTTGCATGCGAAATTAGCCACAACTGCATGAGTATTTGAATAGGTGCCAGGAAACCCAAAAGAAGGCAATGCTTGATTTCTTCCAGTGATGCTATTTTCATGCAGTCATGAGGCTTGAAATTGACAGTTTGGCAGGTTGATTTAATTTGCTGGCCTTTTGCATATTCACCACTGACAGCTAAGGATTCCCAGGCAAGCCTAGTAAGTCGGTTTAGTTATCTTGTGACATGCCGACCCGGGAGGAGAAACATTTTTTCCCCTTAATTTAGTTAGATAAATTTTGAATGACCCATTTCAGCTTGCTAGCAGATGTCTACAAGCTGTTTAACATCCTTTAAATTAAGAACCATCCACACTAATTATTTCATGTATGTTTTATGCAGTCATTGTACTAACTTTAATTGAATGATGGTTAAAAATCAGTTCTTTAAAGGTGATGGCTACCACATACAGTCCCAGTCTTGAATCAAAAGGCTCTCAGAAAATTCCAATGGCAAGTGTCACATAAACAATAAAAAGTTTTACTTCTCCTTATTATTTCCCCATATACTTGAGGAGGCAGCAGTTAGCCACTAGGTAAATGGTTATCACGCCTTGTCTTTCAGGACTTTGTTCTCAAAGAGACAAGCAAAGAAATTTCTCAAGCCTGCATGTATCCAAAATACAGGAAACATGGGAAAAGAGTAAAGAAAATAGAATTGTCTTCGTAGGCTTTATACTGGCTCTGTGTGTCATATGGAGCAAATCAATAGAGGCAAATGAAGCCTTTTTACTACTTCTCTCCATGCAAAATAGGAGGTTCCTGAACACAGTATCTTGAGGTAGAAAACAAATTAAGAACCATGTCATTTGTCAGTTGCTATCATTAATGTAAAGCTTGTTTGTTTTTATGTGTAATTAAATATTGTAGATCTGATTTTAATAGAAAACGTACATGTTTGCACAATTGCATGTTGTAATTAGTGAGTAATTAATTTTCTATGTTTTCTTCTAGAGAAAAATTGAGCAAGCACATTGTCATTCCACTTTAAGTTTGACATTAAAAGTAATTGCATAGCTTCACTTGTGGCTAGCCATAAATATTCCTTTTAATAACTGTAAAAATGTTGGGTTAAGGAATTCTTGTCATAGAACAGTCAACATTTTTCAAAGTGAGGATTAAAGGTGTCGTTCTCAACAAGTTAGAGAAGTATCTTAATTTAGTTTCCTCTTCTACTTACTGGTAAATACCATTCTTTATCACTAGTAGCTGGCTCTGAGTTTCTAAATGCAAACCTTTCATTTCCTAAATAGAACATTCCTTAAAGCAGGAGAGGGAAATGTGTATGTAGTTAAAAATGTCTCCGTGGCTATACAACAGCCCCTTTAAACCATTGCATTGATTTCTGTTCTCATCAGTCAGTAAGATATACCAATGTGTCAAGACAGTTTTGAAAAGTACAAACATGTTTATATGTGAACTCTTCAGTTTGAGGCCTTTTCTCTGGTTAAGTAAACTGCATCTCTAAACCACTGATTTTTATGATGGTGTAGCTTAATTTGATCTCAGTTATGCTCTTTTAAATACCTTGGTTTAAAAAGTAACAAATCAAACTAGCCTTCTGTCAAGGGATTCCTTCACAAATCTGCTCACACAAATGATGATAAATAGTCACTGATGTTATAGAAAAAGATATATCCAAGATTTCATGTTTTAAAGTAGACTTCCCTGAATATAAGAAAACAAATGATAATGTGGGGTAAGGCAGTGAAAAACTGGAAATTAGGAGCATATTGAGTGCAATTCTAAGGAAAAATTGTAAAAAGATTTAAAGTTTCAGGTCCAGTTTCTCTGCATGGCAGGAATCTCAGTGAAAGGATTAAAAGGTTTACAGAATTTAAGAGCATTCCAGAGGGGTGCTAAATAGAGCTTTCACTGAAGTGTGATTTTTGAGTTTGTCTCAGTCAACACTGCAAATAAAGTTCAATTGAAACAAAATGTTCTTAAGTATTGTGCGTTTCCTTGTTATATTATAAAATGTGAAAATGAAGGAAACTGGAAATTTAGTAGTTTATGAGCCATTCACAAACTAGAAGTATAATGAAGTATTTTTTCATTTATTTCACTTCTGCAGATTGCCTCAAAAGTTGTCTTTTAAGAAGCAGCTGAATCTCAGGCCTCTGTGCATTATAGAGTGAGATTTCATTTGACAGAGTGGAATTTGATAAAATCATTCCAGAGATAGATTTTTGCTTTATTATATTTGAAAAGTGTATTGAATAAGTCTACTTACTGTTTGCATTTTATATTAGTTTCTCTTCTTTCTTGCATGAGTTTATTTCTATGTGCTTATTCATTGTCTCTGGAAAATTTAATATTTAGCTTGATTTTGGGTTTTTTTTTTTTTTTTTTTTTTTGTTTGGTTGGTTTTTTGTTTGTTTTTTGTGGTTTGTTTTTGTTTTGGTTTTGGTTTTTTTTTGTT
>JAODKT010001744.1:28519944-28541327 GCA_027576195.1 Cossypha heuglini
CCCACCGATATTCGGTTGCAAGATTTGCTTGTTTGAATTTGTATGTGTATTTTCAGATATTTAGCTCATAAATTCTCATATAATAAATGACTATCAAACAACATCTTTTCACACAATTAAAATAAGTTTTTACTGAGTCCCACCTAGGAAATGCACTGACTGGTATGAGGTTTTTCATTACCTTTTTTGTTTGACCCTTGTAGCCAATGTAGCCAATGAAACAGACTAAATATATTTTGGTTTAGACCTTAAAAAACCCCTGCCTGTTAGCAAGACACTGAAGCCTTTATTTTTGATAATCCTGAGCAGAAATTCAAGACACGTGTAACTTCCAAGTCCTTGTTGATTTTGTATTGTTGGCACTTCAGGAAAAGCACAATATTGTGTGTTTATAGGTTGAATGTTTCATATGTTTAATGTTTTTATAGGTCAGCTGTTAATTTACCAGTTTACTTAGAAATATTTAAGAGATTCCAAGAGTGTTTTTAAGAACCAAAACAAAATCATAAATCATGTTTCTTAAGATGATTTTGTCCATTTAGTAACATGCCATTTTATGGTCAGTGAACAGAGCAAAAGAGAGAAATATCACTATCCAGAAGCTGGGCTACTCTGTTACTCTACTGCAGAAAAAACTTAAAAAATTAAGTCACTGCAGAAGCACATAGCTGTTCTGCAGAGTACAAAAAAAAAAAAAAAAAGACAGCAGCGGCTTCCGTTAAGAATGTTAAAGAAAGCAATGAAAAATTAACAAGTCAGCTACATTTGGCTGGTCAGAGACTTCAGGTTAATAAATTTGAAGGTAAAGTACTTTTCATTATAGTGTCTTGCAATATTCACCTTAATTCTACTGCAATTCTGTGAAATTTAGATAACACTGATTTTTGTATTTTGGTTTATGATAGTCAAAGTTATGAAATATTGTATATTACCATGCTTTGTGTGGGCCAGTTCTTGTGTATAAATAATATTTGGACTAGTGTGTCAATGCAATTCATTTATCCTTTTGAAATAAGGTGGTCTTCATGCTAATATTTTACATGTATTCAAATGAATGATGTAAGTTTCACTTTTAGCCTGTGCTGTGCACACCTTCCTGAGAGAATCTGGTCAGTCCAGAACTACTATTGTTCCTGTGTGAAGAACAGACACTCTCTCCTCACTCCCCAAGACAAGTGAAGTTTTCTTCCAAAGGATGCTCAGACCAGTTCCGTATCTATTTAATCCCATCTTCCTCTGTTAAGGTGAAAAGCCAAAGAACAAAGTTTATTGAAATAGAGACTAGTAAAGTATTTAGTTAACAGCCTAAGGACACAAATTTTCTTCTCTGCTTCAATCTTCATTCCTACTTAATTCTTTTCCATGCTATTACTCCTTTCTGGTTTTCCCCATTCTCATATATATATGTATTTTGTGTTAATCTATATGCAGCTCCTCAGCTGGAATTCTTTTCTGTTCATACTGTAGTGATTGGCCTGCCCTTTATAGAGCTGAATCAACAAACACTTATGCAGTAATTGTCTCCTGTTGGTCACACACACATCCTGCTTCCAGAATTATAGTGCTACAACAGATGGACCTGCTGGAAGGAGGCAGACATTAAAAAAGAAATCAAATCCCCTCCCCCTCAAAATTCTCTGTGTTTTTGTCTTTGCACAGAAGGCAGAAGCAGTATCAGGAGCAGCACTTTTCACTTTCTTAGGACTAGGGAACTGCTAATTTCTAAAGGAGGGAAGACTTCATTTCTGTTACTCATTTTGCATAACTATATATGTGTATGAATTGTTTAGAAAGAGTTTTCAAGGTCATTGGAACCAATGAAGATCTGCCTGTCTTGCTAACAGTATCATAATATAAAGTTTCATGGACAGTATAAACTTCACAGGGAACTATATGTGTAATTTAGCTAAAATGTTCTGATTTTTCAGACATCTTCATGCTTTGCCTTCCTATAAGACTACTCCTTAGGTGTCCATAGAAGAGCAGTGTGAGAAATAAAATAGAAAATGTCATTATCAGGGAACTCGTTAAAAAAAAAAAACGAGAAAAGAGGAGGAACAAAATTTATGTAAAGATAAGAAGTGCTGCAATGGAAAACTGACTAAAATAAAAAAACTGACTTTAAAACCAGACTGGTTTTCTATCACTCAGTTCTTGTGGAAGGTTTAAAAAAAAAAGTGGTCACTGTTCTATTTAAAGAGTCGTGCATTCTAAGCAAAAATAAATAAAGGGTGTTTCAGGTACTCAAGGAAAAAATCTTTATTAGGCATGCACATTTTTTTCCTTCTCAGCAAACGATTCAAATTCCCTTTCTTACAACTAATTACTCTTCAGGTGCCATACTAGTGCTACCAAGTGGGAAATTTAAAGCAGAGGCTTGGGCTACTTGCCAAGTGAAAATTAAGGAGGTAAAGAACCTACACAGTCACTGCAGGGTATACTCATGTTTTAGAGAGAGAACCCTGATTCGGGCAGATCCTATGGTTCTAAAGCACACTTTTGTGTGGGGGACTTGTATGGGGGTTTTTTGGTAAGAAATACTGTCCAGAAGTGAAGTTTTAAGATACTGCAAGGGAAATAATGTTTTTAAAGTCTTTTTGTTAATACTTTTGATACTTTAGATTTTAGAATTTTCTTGAGAGGTAGAAGGTAAAACACAAGATGTCAAACCATGAAAAAATAAAAGATTGGCACAATCAATCTGTATTTGGAGAAAATCTTCAATACTTCATGAGTGCCAGAATTTCAAAAGTACTAATGTCCAGAAATAAGCATCTATGGTTAACTGCCATAACCAAAATATAAACTTACATTAATAGTGAACTTTTTGTCCTAGGCTAAGGTAAGTTTAGCAGTCTAGCAACTGTAAACATTAACATCATGGCTTGGACAAGATGTCATTTTGCCTGAATTTATCTAAGAAAATAAATCCTTTAGCAGACAGGGACAGATGTTTGTGCAGTCAGGCCATTGTTATAGTCCCCAGGGACTCTAGAAGATCGACTCTAGATTTAAGATTTAAATGTTCCAGATGTTCATTTTGAGACAGATTTTACAGTTCATGCAACCTAAGGACTGTCTAGCATCTGTTGATTTTCAGAAAATATACATGCATGGTTTTGTGTATTTTTCTTGAAAATCCTGACAGACATATATATAAGTGTATGTTTGTCTGCTCTCAAGAGATCAGAATTCTGGATTTAAGTTCTGATTTTGTTTGGTCTTATAGATGGTTTGCAGTAATGTAGATATCTGGCTTTATTTAATTTCTGCAAAAGCAATTTCTTGCATATTTTTAAAAAATGGCTGTGAAGTGACTGCACATGTGAGAATCAACACTTGCATTCTCTAAGGATTCACATTAACACTGAGTCAAGACCATCTGTACAGAAGTACAGTAGTTACATTTGTTATTGGTGTATAGAAATCACAGCTGGAGCAGATACTTAGTGTGGAAGCACTGGTCTTTAGTATTTTCTTAGTTTCTAAGAAATGCATTTGAAAGAAATTGTTGGGAAAATTCAGGTTCTTTGTTCTAAGGTTTAGTCTTCATCTCTACTAATTTCTATTGTTGAGTGCTTATAAGAAGAGTGTATTTATTGTATACAACACAGTAATCATATTTAGTTTTATGCAGTGTTATTCTGGTGGCAAAAATGCAGACAAAGTATATTGAATAAAAAATTAAAATCATAAGCAGTTTAAGTCACTAGTGCTTCTCTTACTCATATCAAGGCTGTTCAAAGGTCCACTGCTCACATGTACCATACTTCTGCATCTCCAGTTCTCCAGTGTTTCTCAGGTGATATCACAGGAAAGCTGCATTTCTTCACGGAATACTGCAGGCAATTGCAAAGTTCCTGTGTGAGTCTACATCAGCAGGAAACTTGAATCTCAGAATAGGAACAAGTCAACCGGTCAAATGCTGACACATTCTTTGAAGAGGATGATGTGAGGGTTTAAGTAAAGTTTTTTTCAGATGCCTTCCTGCAGATATATCACTACACTTTTGCTGAATTGGGACAGAGCTTTTAATTTTTTTAGAAGCATATTTTAAATATGACCCAGAGTATACTGTTTTCCGACAGCATTTTAAATATTCATCCAAACTTTATTTTAGCTATTTGATTTTCACTTTTCTTTGAATTTTAAGAGAACTCTTTCCCCCTGAGCTCATAGTTTGTTTATCTAGTAGATTATCTCAAACATAGAAAGGTGTGAGCATGAAAAGCAGAAAAGTAAAGTGCTAAAGGAGGCCTTTTATTCTTTAAAGGTTGTGGCTTTCTTTACATACTCTCTTGGCTGTTTTTTATTGCTTTGTATATCAAAGGACAGATCAGTGCTGCATCTGTGAAAACAGCATCACAGCTTCATTCCACTTATGGTACGTAAATATAAGTAAATCAGCCAATTTAGTATTTTTCAGTCACACTGAAACAAAGAAGAAACTGATGATAAATTTAGATGCATTGGAAATTATTGATTGAACTATTATTTTATCTCACTTAAACTCTAATTTTCATGAAGGATTTTTCACTCTTTAATAATTGTTAATTGTTAATTGTTTCACTCTTTATAATTGTTAATATAACAATTATACATTATATATATTTATATAACAATTTTGTATGTTTGTGGTTTCCTTAAAGCAAATTTTAGGAATAAATTTGGAATTATAAACTAAACACTGTTTGTAATTATCCTGCAGTAGCTAAAACTGCTTTTGAAATTTCCTCATGTTTTGTTCATTCCAGCAAATGTGTAATTACTTGGACAGATTTTGTGGGCTTTCTAGATAAATGTTGTCCAGTTAGAAGTGGTTGTAAACCCATCCAGTTATTTTCTGTCAAGACACTTTTATGAATGACCTGGGTTTATGTGTTTGAAATCTGTTACATGGATGTACTCCCAGACCATTTGTGTATTTTTATTAAGTTCATGAAAGAGATTCTATATTTAGTGTCACCTTTTCTGAGTGTTGGATTTTCTTCTTTCTCTGGTAACATGAAAAAATATTTATCATTATTATGTTAATACATTAGGCAATTTTAATTATACCTATAGAAGACCTGAATGAAAAAAAAATATTAAAAGATTGAGAATGATTGAAATTTGGGAGACTTTAAAGTTAAGCATAAATAGTAATTTATACAAATAAACTTTACATAAAGTTAATGCTACATTAGTAGCAGATGCAGGAGTTCTGACTTTCATATATATATATAAATAGTAAAAGAAAGTTAAAGCAGAGACACTATTAATGACCACACATTTTAATAGGTTAAAAAAATAATCTGATAAGAATTCAAATTGTTTTGGCTCTGTTAAAAAATGTCCTTTTCCATTCTTACAGGGCAGAGTTAAGCCTAGAACCTCTTACTTGTATCTATCTTAAAAACAAAAACCCCACACACATAATATTCAACAACTTTTGACAAACTTGATGCAAAATCATTTCTGTTCACCTTCAGCACAGATTGTAGTGGAACAATCAAAGAATTCTGTGAAGTTGTTTAGGAAAAGTCTGTTCCCAAAAAATGAGGGGAATCATTATTTTTCTCCCCTTCTTTGGAAGCATATAGACAATCTTGTCCTAACTACTTTTAATAAGAGTAGTTTAAGTGAATTTATGGGAACTTAATCTTTGTGCCCAATGCTCCAAAAGAAGTAAACAAGGTTTCTCAAAAACATTTAAAAATCAGATGAGCAAATTTTCTGTTTTACTTTTTTCTTAAAGTGCAACAGTAGTTGAAAGGTAAACAAGAAGGGATAAACCTATAATAAACCAGGATATGCCAGGATATACTGCTGACCTTTCTAGAGTTTGCAAATGCAATCTAAGATAGCAGAGGTTTATCTAATAATTGAACTAAACTATGCATCAGCATGAGATATTTTCTCAAAATTAGATTAAGAAATTTATGTTTTTTGCTTCTGACATCACACTGCTTTTCCCCTTTATATGTTTATATGTGTCTTTATATGCGCTTTGCAGGCACAGTGTATACTTAAAAGCTCAAAACACACTCCCCAGACTATGTGTTCTTGAGAGAAAGACTCAGTGTTGTTCCAGGCCTGAGCCAGAAACATTATCTGTAGGCAGGAAAAATTGTCTGCGATGTACTTCAAACCTCAGAGTTTTTTAAATTTAATTTCTGGGACCTACTTGTAATTTTTGAAGGCTTGGAATTGATAATATTGAAAGAATAGGTTCTGCTTTGTTGTAGTTTTATTAAAGCTTTGCTGAACCTAATGAATTGAAAATGCAGTCAGACTTACAAAGGCTGGGAAGAGAGACAGAAAATGCTCTGTGACCTCTGAGGATAGAATTCAGCTTTTTCAAGTCCTACTCCAAAATTCTGGGATGAAACAGTCAGCTAGTCAGATATGTTTGCTCAAACAGTATGGTTACTAAATGGGGAAATCTGTAATACTGCCTCTGACCACTGACTCAGTATTGCTCCTTAATCTGCCTTGGAAATAAAATAAGGAATTAGCATGGGTAAACATGAAAGTAACTGATCTTTTAAAATGCATCTACACCAACAATTTTAAATTTTTTAAAATATTTTTCTTCATCAAATACTTACATCATCCTGTAAGTATGTTAATAAATGTAATTATCCTGTTAATATACATATTAACAGATCTATGTGTAACATACACTTATCATGAAGCTGTGCTGCCATTGTGAGAGAAAAATAAAGCTAAATACTTTTTACAATTGTTATTGATCTTTGAAGAAAAATTTCAGTAGACCTGTTGTGTTATTGATGAACAGCATGTAAAGAACATTGCATGTAGGAAATTAGTCCCATTCATAAATTTAAAAGAACAATTGGCATGAACTAGGACTACTAGACTTATGCTCCTTATGACTTACACTAGACTTATATGTCTAGTCAAAATGAAATAACTTAGAGGTCAATAAATTCTAGAAAATATATTATGAATAAAAAATTGTAAAAACTACATGGAGTTCAAAAAATATAATTCCTATCAGTACAATGTATATTGCTGTATCATGTAAAAATACTAAACAGCATTCTTCTATATTAGAAGAAAAAACCTGTATCAAAAGAATTAGCATCTTATTTTAATGTTACAACATATCTATAAGCATAGCTAATATATCCATATCCAGTAGCTTGGTATAATAATGGAACTGACATGAAGATGATATGGCATACTTATACATATATAGAAGTAAAATCCAGAAGATACCCTGTAATTTTTAGGTTATTAATTTCAGGTGATATGATCTTTTTTTATTCATCTTCCCTGTAATTTGATCAAACTTCCCTATGCACTGGCTCTTAACTTACTATTGGAAAAATACCACAAACCAAAACAGAACTCAATTTGCAGGTTTTTTTTCCTGTAAAAAAATTCCAAAGAAAGATACAACTTGAGAGCTGGAAAACTCGACATATACTTTGATAATATGATTTCCTTATGTGTTCACAGGAGTATCTTTATTGAATTCACTGTGATCTGTTCATTAAGTAAAGTTAATCATAAAGCTCCACTGGATTCTTTAACCTTCTCTACTAGGTAAAGTTCTATGGATAGTATATGGTTTTGTCAGAGGATATTTATTCATCCTTAAATCTCACACAAAGAAGGTCATTTATTTGGGAATAATTATTCATATGTTGCCAAGAGATTACATTTCATCTCAGGCAGATGAGATCTTCTAAAAGATTTTCACAGAAAACCAGTTTGCGTTGAAATTGGACCAGTACTCGTAGGTTTGTTCACTAGAACAGACCATGAATTTTTCATTATTAGTAACTACTGCTATTAACTATGAAAGTGATCTTAGTAAACCCTTTATACATATGCTTATTTCCACTGAATTCAAGGAAATTTCAAGACATCCTACTTATAATGGTAAAATTAAGTCTTATTCTCTCTGATCTTACATACAGATCTCTAAAGTGAGGGGTTCCTTTTTGTTTTCAACTTTTAGAGAAGGAGTAACAACAGGGGATGTAGCTGCAAGTTTTTGTTAATATTCTCTGATTTAGTATTCTGATAGACTCTGAAATAATGAACAAGAGATAGCTAGTTTGGGTTTCCATCAGCCATATATTCTCCCTTGGAAGTTCCAGTTCTCTTCTCTGGTTTTTGGAATGGATTTTTACCTAACAGTCACTCTTTTCTCTCTTTCCCAGCCTAGATAAATGTGTTCCAAATTATGTTCTTAGGATAAGTTTTCATGACTCATGAGAAATTGGGAGGATTATTTTGTATTGTGAACATTAAGTGAGTTGATTCTTCTGCCCTCTCCCAATGGACTCTTCTATGTTAGTTCTCCTTTACTTTGCTCCTGTCCTAATCTGTTAAATAAATCTTTCTCAATGTAAAGATACAGAACATAAGATTGGTGGAGGAGAGTGCTTAGTATGGTGAGCAAGGTGCATACATGGGTGAGGAGAATTGATAAAAGACAGTTCTTTATTTGAGCAGCTGCATTTTCTGAGAATTTGGATGAGTAGGGTCATGGGATCTCAAAAATAGCTCCGTGTCTTGAAAGTGTCAGAGGTTTTATAAGCACATTCACTCACTTTTGTTGTGTGCCTCTGTGCAAGTCATTGCTTATTGAAATGTAAATATGAAATAAAATTTCAAAAATTGTCTTCGCCATACTTGGTTTTACGCAGTATTTGGATTGGATCTAAGCATTGCTACATGGAACACAATGGAGACTCAATGTCTCAATTCATGCCTTAAAGTTAAATTGGTGCATATAAGTACCACTTAATCATTTTCACTAGCTCAGAATCTTGTGTACCATGAAATTAATTTTTCAGTTGATCCCTCACATGAATGATAACATTATTTTTTTTCACCAGGATAATGGCTTACACCTTACATATCTATTTTATCTGAATACACTGTGAAATAAATGACTGTCTTTTTGCTGTTTGTTTTAGAACTAAAATCTTTCAATCATTTTTTCAAAATTAGTGGCAACATAAAAAATTCAAGCCAGTGCAGTAGGATATCTTCAGTCATTGACAACTACTCTTAAGCTTTCAATCATCCACCAGAGTCTGATTGAAGAGTATAGATTGTTATGATCTCACAGTGTTTTTAATGAGCAAATCATTACATCATAATGAAAACCAATATGTTGTTTGAGTTTCACGTTGAGTGAGGCTGAATGGCTGTCTCCCGGGAAATGGGGACTCTGAAGAAAAATGAGAGTCCTAGGAGGTGATGCTGAGCATGAGCTCCCATTGCCATTTTAAAAAAATACAGTCCTTACATGCATAGGTTGGAGTCTGTACAAGAGGAGCAGAAAGAATATGTTTTCTTTCACTGGCATAATTTGACTTGTCTTAGAATAATATGTGTAGTTCTAATACACAGAACCCAAGAAGGAAATTGAATTAATTTTAAAAACATTTGAAGACTTATGAGGAGGATTTGAAAATACATTGTTCCAGAGAACAATGTGAGGTTTTCAGAGAGCAGATTAACAGGTAACTCAAGTTTAATTATCTAAGAGAAAGAAATCTTGTCGATTTCTCAGTCTAGCCAAGGAAGATTGAAAAAAACAGCAAAGATAGAAACATACTAGATATGATATCTGTAATTTTTAGGTGACTGTAATTGACTATTGCCAGTTGGAGTCAGACAACTGCAACTAATCTAAATTTAAAAAGGAAGAATTAGAGAGAAAACAGCTGCTTGTGGTTAGCTGTGGGCAGATTCCTTGTTAAAGGAATAAAAAAAATGTTGGGTCTGTAGGATGCATGAAAAATAACAAAAGGAGTGTTTGTTTGATGGCATGAGCTTAATTAATGGGAAGTATGAAGAGGAAGGTAAATTCTGAACTTCAGTAACACTGTTCGCTCACCTGAAGCAACCATGGATGAAGTGTTTTTGCATCATAGAGCTCAGCAATGTTTTTAAATTAATGCTAAAATGAGTTTAGTGCTGCAGAAAAGAGATGTAAACATGGACGATAAGTTTAAGGTAAGTCAAACCACTTGTTTTTTAAGGATCTACCTGAGGTCAAGCAGGAGTTCTGTAACAGCACTCAAACATCGGGTTATGAGGAAGATGAATTCTGAGGCAGAGGAAGAGGCCATCACCCTGAAGACATACATATATAAAGCCACAGCACAGGGAGGGTGGATATTGAAATGAAGGGAGTAACCCAAAGGAAATGCCCAGTGTGCAGCAGGAGCATTTAAAGATCATTAGTCTTAAGCAGAAGATATGCAGAGAAGGGAAACTGGCTTTTGTGTGTAATGTACACAGAATTTAGGATTATGTTAGTCCTGTAAAACCCTTTGAATGTTGCTGATTGCAGAGCTGAGAGAAGATTAAAGCTTTTTGATTTAGGTAGTATGTAAGTTGGTAAAGGAAAATGCACAAATATAAATTATGATTTTTTAAAATATTTACTTCACATTTTATTGGGAGGATTAAGCATAAGGAAATACATTTTTAGTGAGGTAGTTGTGACATTTTTTAAGGAAAAAGCTTTTCATTTTAACTGGGGACATAGAGATGATTTAATTTTTTTTTAATTTTTTTTTAATTTTTTTTTTTTAATTTTTTTTTGTCAAAATCTTGATTCAAGCTGAGATTTTTTATTAAAGGTTTAGCTTCAAAACAGTAAAAATACTTACTTTCCAAAGACTTGTTTACAATATAAACTTTAAACTTTGGCAGAAATAAAAAAAATAAACCAAAACTAAATTTCCTAAGAAAAAAATCAGGGAGAGGCATTATAATGAAAAATAATTTCAATTAAAAACCTACAGGTGCTGTACTTATTTGAAAATTTTACAATCTCCATCACCAAAAGACTAAGTTAGATATGAGGAAGTCTAAGTGGTAGGAGACATAAATTTCTGGTGCTTCTTTAGGAAAGCCTATATTGAGGAATACTGGAACTAGAGGTAGTATATGATTATTGACACCTCAGCTTCTCTTTTGAGTGGTTACTCTGAAAAAGATAAAAACATATTTTCAATGAACATAATTTTGAACAGAAGGCAGTATATATGGCTTAGCATGCATTTTATTGCAGCCCACTGTCATAGATACTTCTGTGTACAGTTCACAATGTTCTTTTATTTTCTTCAGAACTCCTCCAATATCTCAATATTGGATTTTCCTGTGTTTTTTATATTTCTGTCAGGCATCATAAAAGTTCAGTTTCATTTCTGTTATTCAGCTGCTGCTTTGTGTTATTTGTGACACACTCCATAAATAGGAGTTAAAAATGTCTTTATATATATAAATGCATGTTTCCCTGTTTACATGTACTCACCTGTGTGTCTCTAGACTTGTCTTTACACTTGCAGCTTTTGTAGTAGACATTGTGTGTACAGTATTCATTTTGTATATGTCACATCCTCAAGGGCCATGGCTTTTGCCAGATGAAGCACTTTTGATTTTGAGGCTGATGAAACACAGTGCTATTATTGATCTGTGCATGACACAGCCAGTCTCTCTGCTGGCAGAGTGTAGCAACATTTATCCAGGAGTTTGTGAAATGTCACTCGGATCATGTTCGTAAGGTAAACTGTGCAAAATCCAGGATTCAAGCTGAGAATCCATGAGGAATTGGACGTGACTCTCTTATTCCTTCATCCTATCTTCTAGGTCAGCCAAGTGGTATTTGTTAAAACAATGTCTGTGTTTTGTATTAGGTGTTGAAGAAAGTATGATTTTCACTAGGAACACCCTGCACAGTGTAGTCATGCTGCTCATTTTCTCAGGTTTTTAAGTCACTTGGGAGAACAAGATTTTAAGTCAGTGAAAGGGATCTAAGCGTTGCAAGTGTGTAATTTTTGTTTTCTTTGTAGCAAGTGGATGACTCCTGTACAGCCGCAAGCAGGAAACTCTGCTTAAATCTTCTAAAGAAATTTAACTTCCCTTGCTTTATGTTGCATGTCAAGATGTGTGGCAATTCATGTTTGTCAGTAAGATCTTATTAGGTGATGGTCAGAAAGGATGTGTGACAGTCACTACGGGCATTATAATGTCATAATATTGATAATTATGTATTTTCTTTCTTTATAAATATGATTGAGAATGGCTGCACATTTTTGCTAGTATCAGAAGCAGGTAATTTAAAAAATACTAAGGTAAAAACTAAGGTATGTAAGGAAAACTAAGGTATGTAACAAAACCCCAAAGTTCCATGTACTATTCCTCTATTTGTCCCTTTTCCAGTCATTTTTATAATTGGTGTTTCAGTTTAAAAATTATTTTCAGGTATGAAAAATACACAAAGAAGCTGTAATTTTTAATTTGCATTTTTTCTTTCCAAAGCAGTTATTATAGTAACAATTTTAAAGTTAGAAATGAAGAAAAAAAGTTATATTTGCTAACATGTTATCAATTTTAAACAAAATATTTTTTAAGTCTTCTTTTATCTAATTTAAAAATCAGTTATTAGTTAAAGTGAGAAGAAAGAGGTTTTGTTGAATGAAGGTTCTGAGTTAGGCTGTCTTGAGATTTTTTCCAACGCTAGTAAGGATTTTCTTTTATTTTTCAAAAAGAATTTCTGTCGTTTGTATCCCAAAGGACAAAATTGAAATTTAATTGAAAGAGCACTTGTGAATGATCAAAGGAATGTTCTTGATATCTACTTTTTCAAATTATTTTTCCTGTATTTGTACATAAACAGTAAACCTAGAGGGGAGAAGGTGTTGTTGGTCATGAAAAAAATACGTGCATATATGGTGCCTTAATTTTTACATGTTATCCCTCATTTAAAAGATACCATATGTGAAATCTGTAAGTTCTACCATTAGGTAAAACTCAGTAAGTTGTGGGAAAAGTCAAAATAGTGGTTGATTTTTGGATGGGGTTGTGGCTTTTTCGTTTGCTTGGGGTTTTATTTTGGTTTGTGGGATTATTTTGTCTTGCGGATGTGTGTTGATTTTGCAAAGATCCACAGGCTGAGCAAATGCCAGTGTGTTTCTTAGGGGCACAAAGATGGTGCTTCATAGCATGAGGGCCACCAGCTTGTCAAACTACTGCTCTTCAGAGCAGAACCATTGCTAGGCATTATTTTTTACAGAGAATTTCACAGAGGACCTTTTTTTTTTTTTCCCCTACTCAGCAATGTCATAGTACTCTGTGTAATACTGTACCTTGGTTTGGCAACACACACAAAACACTTATTGGAACACAGGAACAAGGTTTTTAGTAAGTTTTGAACATAGCAACAATAAGGAAAGATTGAAAGTCTGTAATTAATGAAATATAAAAAATAATAACAGCTTAAAGACAAAAGATACCTTGATAGAGAAGAGTTTGAACAATGGATCTAGAAGCTAGTCCTTGAAAACTCTTGCTCCTTGGACTCCAAGTCCTCCTTTTCCTCCATGCATTTTATTACTCTTTGGTTTCTAGTAAGATCTATCAGTGATCAGAAAGGAGGACCGTAACAGCTCCCACAACTTGTCCTTCAAGAAGAAAAGTTCTTCTGGAGTCCTCTGCATTTCAGAAGAGGAATCTTTACCCTCACCAGTTCCGCACTGATAGGTCTGCAAAGCACTAGTTTCCTGTTTGACCCTATGTCTTACCTGTCACACAGTGAGATTTTTTTGTCTAGATTATATTGCACGAACGGAATTGGCATTTTTGCTAGAGCTTGCATTTTACTCCAGATTTCTTATTCCCACAATCCCCTGTTTAAGCTTATGTGTTCAAAGTTGGTGCTGGTGCTCTGTTGTCCATTTCACTGCAGGAAGAAATTTTGAAATATACATTCATAACCAGGGGTATAAGCCATTCTTACCACTTTACCAAGGATGATGGATGAACCTTCTAAAGCTTTTGTTGATCTTTTTTAGGTTTCTTTTGTACTAAGGCATCTGCAGCCCTGAAAAAAGAAAGCATTACATCTAAAACACTTCTGGGACAAACTGCACCTGAGATTCCTTTTTAAAAATATATATCTACAGCTTTCCCTCTTTGGGATTGTATTAATTATTCTCTGTCTTAGACTCCCCATTGTTGGAGCGAATGAGTGCTGTTTCCCAGAATTCTATGGCATCCCTACTAAAGTCAGACACTCTTACTGTCTTTGTAACCCAAAGGAAGAATTTTGTAGTTTTGACAAGGTGCTGGTTTGCCAGAAGTGCCTGAACCTCATGGACTCTGTGCCTGCTAGAGGAAGTAGGAGAATATTTATGCTTTCTTACTGATGTTTTGCATGGTCTGATTTGCTCTCCTAAGGCTTAACTGGGAATTAATGAGGTAGTCATGGACTGTTCCCGTGGCTTGTATCATGCTCAGGTTTACTTTGCATCACTCCATTCTGCTCTTGATGCCTAATATGTCCAGCCCTTCAGTTCCTTTCTCAGCAGTGGAGACTGAATGACTATCCATAGCCACAGCACATCTCACAAGATTCATGGGCACTGGAAGGCATCTGTTCTTTGGTGGCTGAACTTACTTTTGGATTGGAAGGTTATCCTGTGGTCTTTAGGGTATTCTGTACACAAGATGGGTGCTTTTGTCTATACTCTTACCTTGGTAAAACCAGCAGAAGAGAATGAAGGAACTATGGAGCAGCCATAGGTCTCATTCAAGCTGGGGTTTAGAATTGCAGTGCTGTCCTCAAACCGTTCATGTATGTGAAAATAATAAATTGCCCAAGTGAGTCATAATATTGATGATAATCCTGATAAAGGGAAAGTATATTTCACTTTATACATTAGACAGAAAACGTATCTGTTTCTTGTGATAGTCTCTTCAGATATTAAATAGGTATAAATAGTATATAAATAATACAGTAATATAAAGAATATTTTATCCTAAATTGTTCATTTATGCCTGTAATTTTAGCAAGAGTTCTGATGATAACATAAATTACAAATTAAAGATAAGACTGTGGGGGTTCATTTGCAAGAATCCAGGGATGAATTACCAATTTAATTTATATGAAGTATATTTTAGTGGTAATTTTTAAAAGCAGTTCATTATTTTGAAAAATATTCCTGTCTTTGCATCCTCCTCATGATGTATGTCATCAGCTTTCTCATACCTCTCAGAAGTGGCTAGCAATGACTTTGTTTTCTTTTACAGAAATGTAAATAATAAATAAATAAATATTGGTATAACATCACCTTATGTGATTAGAGAAATTCCTTCCAGATACTTAAGTTTTTTCTATACAATTATTTGTTATTTCTGTGTTTCTCATTCTCTATGAGAACATAGAACTTTTCCACTACATAAGTTTGTTAATACAGTTTATGTTTAAAATGTTTTGATTTTGCACAGCTGTCTGCATAAAAACAAATAAGAAGACCTGAGGACATTTTTTCTGCTTTTATTAATATCTGAAATGGCTGGAAATGAGATACTTAAATAATTGAACAAAATTAAGCATAGAGCTATCTTTAGAAATTTTGTTCCTTGAATATTGCAATCAGCTTCTGAGAATGTCTATTGCCTACATGCATTTTAGTAATTCTTATTTTAAAATAGTTACATCACTTGCCTAAAGTAGGTTGAAAGAGAATCATCTTTAAGAGTTGAAAATCTGAAATTTGAGCAAAGGAAAATAATATGTAAAGAGTAATAAAGGAGATGGAACAGCTTTCCCTACAAGCAGAGATTTCCTGCCCACTTACATTAGAGATGCAGAAATATTTCAGCAGAAAATGGTTCACTCTCTAAAACACATGGAAATGCAGAGAGGTTAAATTAATATTTCACCATTCTTTTATTCTTTTGTTTCTTTTTTCTAATATATTCTCTTAAAAATAAGTTTAGTTTCTAAAGATATAAAGCTGTATGCTTTGGAACTAAGTGGGTAAATCAAAAGAAAGTTTAAACACAGTCTTTAAAATAGCATTTTCATTTTGGTTTCTCTCTATTTTATGTGAGTTATACGGAAAACAGATGGAAGCATTATTAATTTTTTCCCCCAATGAGTTTTAGTGCAGCATATTTGTATGTGTTATCTGAAACATATGAATACTTAGTATTGCTGCTGTTAAATTTGTAATGAGTTGTAGGGATTGTGAAATTCCCTGACTGGCTCTCATGCAAGCAGTTCATTTGCAGTGCTTAGATGTGTTAAGATTAAGCAGGGGGAATATGGCAAGCACTATCCCTGACCCTAGATGAAAAATTCAAATTTCAAGCTTTACGAGTTTGCCCCAACTCTCATGTTTGGTGGAAATCAGATAAATACTGTGTAGACCTGAAAAAAAATCATGCAGTAAAACCTGGTCCTAACTACAAAAGATCGCATGGATACCACATCTTATATTGAAAATTCCCTAGTAAGTATAAAGTCATGGAAATCTTGGAGCACATTTTATGCATCAGCTGGAAGTCTTCCCTTGTATATAGCAGTACTTGATGTGCACGGGCGTGTTATATGTTGGAATACTAGTATTTATGAGTATTTATTTAAATAGCAGTGGTGGAAACATGAAAACATTGGTTTTGAACTTCAGCCACATCTTCACAACGGGCTTGTCATAATACTCAGATATTTTCAACCGCGACAAAGTGTCATGAAATGTCTCCAGTTATATTTTAATTTTTAATTTTTTTGGTGTAAAACATTTTAATGTACTGTGTTGTGTCTGGCAAATATTAATACTTCAAATAAGTTCAAATATAGTATACACTGAAATACTGCATTTTTTTTTCCTAATAAATACTGATTTCTTCAAGTTCTGTAATTTTTCTCTGGAAATACTAAGGCCTTGCAGACGATATCCTGCATCTACATATTTTGTCAGTTTACATCTCCATATTGGAAAATCAATCACAACAAAAATTAAATGATATAGTTGTGATCATGTAATTGATCATCATGAAACTACTTTTATAGGTACTGTTAAATAAATAGTTAATAGTCCTTATATTCCCTTGAAATTTGCAAGGACAGATGGAGTGCAGCATCTGCTTTAGTATGAAAGCAAGATAGTGTTCTTAATACATACAGAAATTAGACATGGAATACAGCAATGTTTGCTTGTATGAAATGAAAATGAAATGAAAGGGTTAGAAAATAAAGGCTAAAATAGAATTGCTGCAGGACAAAACCTTTATCTTTGAATTGGTGTGATCATTATATAGATGACATATCAGAAGCATTTTCATCATCTTAAAAATTGTGATTTGTATTATTACTAAGTTTTTTTCTTATTTTCTGTAATTTATTTGAAAAATCCCTGGTTGCACAATGCGCAGTTCTGTACTCAGACTTGTCTCTTGTTACAGGAGCAGTTAATTTCTTGGAGAATTGGGCCTAGAATGCATTACCCCAATTCATTTATATATGAGTGTTGTATGTTTCTCTAAAATACAGTCATGTTTTCTGCTCTTGATCTATGTGATATTATTAGTATTTACAAAAAGAGAAGAACAAACCAAAATTCAAAAATTACCTGTCTGGACTGATTCAATTGATACTCTTTTTGTATTATTTAATAAGTTGCTGTAGCTAGGTGTTGCAATGTTAGACTTTTATAAGTTGTAGAATAAATTTAGCTGTAGATTAACTGTAAGTATCTGAATTAAAATTACAGGTAAAACCTTTGTTTATGAAGTGTTATATAGCAAATAGATCTTTCTTTATAAGTGATGATTGATCAGTAGTAGTACATGTTTAAGAAGATACTTTGAGTGTAGGAGTCATTGTTAGTGATGTTTTTCCAATAACAGCTGAATTTTGAATTTGTATGTGTGAAAGGGCAACTCCAATGTAAATATTGCTGTTATAAAGCAGATGAACTGCAATTGTGTTAGCACTATCAATAGGACAAAAGTTTTTCTTTAGTAAAATAACTGCAATGAGGAATGTACCTCTTATCTGCTGGTTAATGTCTGTATTTCTCTTCAGGAAACTAATTTAATCTCACTTCATGAGAGATTGACTTTTTCAGTACCTTAAACATCCTTAAAAGCTGCTTTGTTCACTGCAAACCATATTTAGTATGACCTCACAATAATGTAGCACACCTCAAGTGTCATGTCTGTCTTTACTATGCACTTTGGAGCTGTGTTCATCTATACTAGACAACTGCACTTCAAGGAAAGATTTTTTTTTTCCTTGATAGGCAATTAGCAGTAATTAGGAAGATTCACTTCAGTAAGGTGTCAACACGAGATTATTTAAAAAAGTTGAATGTCAGTGGCTTTAAAAGAGGGTTCTTTTCCCTGACACATAGGTATGGCATGTGAAACATGAAATGTTAATTTAACTTTTCTGCTTATTATTCATGCACAATATTATTTTGTCATTCAGATACTACACTGACGGAGTGCAAAGGGTGTTAAAATAGTGCTGCTGGAATAAAAAGAGGATTAATCTACCATTGGCCAATTAGCCAAAGGGTACTTAATGGTCTCTAAAGGCTACTGAAGTCTAACAACTAGCTAAAGCACTGGCAAAAAGTCCTCTATATTACCTTCATTTATTTGACATTTTGTGGAATAGTCAGCTCCTTATAACTGCATTTGGCTGAAAAAAATACAACTAAACTATTCAATAGACTTTACTAAAATTTCAGAAGGGTGAATGACAAATAAGTACTATGTTTAAGAAGTTTGTCTTTCTTTTGGGGGGTCTTTGTTTCAATTTAGGGTCGGATATTAAGTCACCAAAGACTTCTGTTTGATATTTTGTCTTCAAGTCTAGAATACTAAGTAATCAACCACTTCCAGCACTTGCATTAATAGAACTTTGATCGAGGATTTGAAGTTATTTGCCTTTTCTCTATATGATCACATTAAGTATTCACCACAGCATTTTAGTCTGGTATATATCTTTTCAGATAGCTACATACCACCTTTATTAATTTTAGCTTTTTTTTTTTTTTCCTTTGACCCATCAGGCAGAGAAAGGTTTTGATTCAAGAGAATGCAAAAGGGTGAAGTTTAGTGAGATTGACACAATAAATTTGTCTTGGATATTGTAAATAGGTTTATCATTATGCTATAATAATATTTGAGAGAGTGAGTAAAATCATGAATACCTAACTCTCTGCCTGCAAGCATGCTTTGAAAAGTCCTTTTATGTTTGGATGCATGCAACAAGTACTGCCTATTTCGTATGTTTTTCATGATCAAGCTGAAACTGTGAGAAAATAGTGTTCTATGTAAAACATTTATAGGAACAGGGTTAAATCCTAAAATAGAACTTTGTATAGGAGCTATTCATATAGCAAATATATTCTATTACCTACTGTGGCAAGGTTTCTTAGAGGAAAGAAAAATGAGAGTGCTGACTTCAGTGTTCTTACAGACATAGCAGTGCTTTCATCTGCCAGGATTTTAGGATGGGAAGCTTCACAGAAAATGGGATTTTTACACATCAGAGTATATTAGCTTTAGTTTATAATGAGTAGTAAAATAAGATTATGTCACTACTTAAAAAGTGTGTCAAGAATGTCTGATTTGCATCATGTTTAATAATTTTTATATAATATATTTTTCAAATATAAATGTATGGGATTGTGTGACTTCAGTAACAGTACAGTATCAGCTGCTTACAAAAGAAATGTTATATTCATACGTGCCAGTTGCAATAGAATTGTGACTTCTGTAAAATGAGCTCCAAGCCCCTTAAGGAGTGATTGTGATGCCAAGGAGCAAGAGGCTATTCCAGGAACTTCCTGTGTTAACCCATTGGGCCTTCCACACAGCTGTCTTTCTGAGCAGAGGGTTTATGGTGAAAGGCCTTGCTGAGTCACTGAAGTTTTATACTGACTACACAGAAACTGAGGTTTCATCACTTACTCCTCTGTGAGCAGCAGAACAGAGTGCCATGGGTATACCAGAAGCAAGGAGATTAAGATAGATGGATGTTAAAATATTGAACCTATAAACATCTGTTAAGCCAAAAACACTCTGGAGGAGGTGCAGCAGACAAAGGCTGCTACATCATAGAGAAACAGCAGTAGGCTGCCTTTACCAACATCTGGTCTAGCTGATGTTTAAGATTCTTCTACCTTTCATCCTGGTGACCTCTTCCCCTGGAGCAAATTCTTTTTGCTCTGTCATTCAGGATTTTTGTGCATGATAGCGCACACACAAAACTTCTGTTGTGTCTGAAAAAGAAACAATAATTAAAAATTTGACCTAAAATATAGGGAATGGTGAAGAACAATAGGGTAATGAACTTGTTTCTTAAGTAAATGCAAGGAATGCCTTCTAGGCATAAATATCTTGATAGGGCAGTGGGGCTATTTTTTACATCCTACATGGATTTACGTAGGGTTTTCTCATAACTGTTCAATAGATTGAAAATAAAAGAGTAACGCAGTAGAATTATCAGTCCTGTAGTACATGTACAATATCTACATAAGTATTAAGAGACAACTTCTGTGAAATGTCTGATTGCAATTGCGTGCATGTCTGCTTCTGCAAGTTGGGGCTCTTGTACATCATATGCCACTTTCACTTCATCCCTGTAGTTCTTATGCTGTTTTTGAATTCATGGAGATTCTTAATTTATAATCTTTTTTACTACCAGCTTAAAAAAGGTAAAAAAAGTAGCTAAGTAGGTTCTGTAACTGTCATCTTTAGTACCTGTCCCATCAAGACCTTTACTTTTTGAATATATTTGCTGTGATTTTTGAGAATGTAGGTAGTGCAATTCATGATGTTTTAGAACTGATGCATATTGTCAGCAGCAGTAGCCTGAGAAACTTCTGAGAGTCACAAGCTATCTTGGGCAGATATGGGGGCATTTCTAATTTTGAACAGAGATATTGATCTAGCTATGATTTTTTTTTTCTTTTCTTTTTATGAATAATTTATTATAGAGACACTGAATCATGAAATTCTGCATGTAGAAATATTGGTTACGTTGTACAAATTTACATAATCCTCATATTTTTCTATACTATGTCCTTCTATACTACTACTGTTTTTTCTTATTAAATGTTCCTCGTTTTGCCTTTTGCTCTGCAAATGTAGTAACTATGAGAAGAATATATCAGATTAAGGAATAGTCAATTAGAAAATACAGGATCTCTTTCTTGTTTAATGATGACAGCAGAAACAGAAGGGAATGGAAAGATTAACTCCTTTACTAAGAACAGTACTTACCTCAGATACATAGGTAAAATGCCCACTGACTTCAAAAAGTGCACTGGGTGAATGTGAAATAAATACTGTTAGAGTTTTAACTTTAAATACCAGATGAATTTTCCTTATACCCGTGACATTTTTTTAGGCTAATGCAAAATATACAAGCATTCTTTTCTCATTGATAATGGGAATGAATGTGACTCTCTTTTATCTGCATATATGTGATCTTCAAATTATTGTCATGGGAGTGTATGTTTTTATAAACACATTCATATGATTTTTTTAATGACATCAAGCTGTATACAATCTAATTTGTAAATTAATAAATTGCTTGA
>JAODKT010001744.1:28541398-28552191 GCA_027576195.1 Cossypha heuglini
GTTTTGTTGGATTTGGGGGCGGGGGGGATTGTATGTTTGTTTTTGATTTTTGGTTGGGTATTTTTTTTGGCACCAGTATATAATCAGGTGCACATTTGGTTATTTCAAGCTGTCATGTATCTCCTCGTGTTTCTGATCAGGATTCTTCACAATGTAAGGGGGTTTTTTTTGCATTTTGTGATATTTCAATACCATTTTGTACAACTGTTTCTTATGTGAAGCTACTGTATTACAGTTTTACTTGGAATAATAAAATAGCATTTTAATAACCCTTTTAAGGAGCAGAGAGCTGCTAGGCCATTGTTGGCTTTTGGCTGACTACAGTTTTGTGAAAGTTAATCACTAGCATGGAGATTATTTCTGTTCCCCTTTTTACAGGGCAATATTCAATATTATTTAAATTAAAGCTATTATTTAAAACATTACTTCTGTAAGGAGTAATGTGAAATATATTGGTACAAAGATTGAATAAGTCTTGTTGGTTGTCAATCAAGTGCAACAAGACTGAGAGTTTGTTTGCATGATATTTATTTGAACTAAATCCCTAACAAGGCTCGTCTGTTAATTGGACTTAGCTTTTATGTTGCTAAGTGAGAGGCATTTTGGCTGCAGTATAGGGTGGTAAGACCTACCCAGTGGAATAAACAACTAACATCTGTTATCCTGTCCTGCTCCAGCTTGTCTTTTACCACTTAAGTACTTCAGCCCTGGAGTCAAGGTTATGGAATGTGCGGTTCTCTGGCTATGGTGCATATATTGAAAGGGATGAAATAACACATAGGTAAAGACCAGCCAACCAGGAGATGTTTAGTGCAGCTGGTCCACTTTGCTTTAACCTCTACAAGCCCTACAAATATCAAACAAAAGCCAAGAGAAGGGTGTATGCTTTACAGCGTTGTCAACACAGCAATTCAAGCGAGCTTACAGTGGTCACCATTATAACAGATTTTACATTTATCTATCCTTAATTCATGCTGGTGTCTGAGACAACATGGTATTTCTTCATGTTCTGTGTAGAAATAATGGCTGAATTCCAGGGAGGCTCTGGAGGTAAAACATGTTTCAACAGTAATCACTGTTACAGTTTTGTATGATAATTTTTGTTTGTCATGGTTAAAACAGCAACATATTCAGTCAAATTTGAATTATTTTGCCTTGAAAATAGTTGTTTGTTTTTTTAGTGGTAGTAGATTTCTTTTTTTTCTTTTTTGCCTGTACTAGAGAATTCAACTAACAGCTATGCAATGTAATTATAGGTAATACGTACTGTTTCATTCCTCTTGAATGCTGTACTGGAGAAGCATCTCATATGATCAAGCAGAGATATTTTTAGGATGAAATTGTGATTGTTTATTCTCTTTTAAAACAGGTGTTGACCTTCAACCTGGCCGAGTGGCAACAGGAGAAGGAGGATTTAGAAGGAAAATTAAAGTTGAGAGAACATCTGTCTCAAACTGCTGGCAAGAGTGAAGCCATACCAGCTCCTTCAAAGAACATTGATTTAGAGGTGAAACAGCTGCAGTGCAAACTAGAGGTGACAGAACAGATTATCTAGTGCTGAGGATAATTCGTATGAGCAGTAGTTCATAACTGGGTCAAGCAGACATACATGTACTCCCATACGCCCATCGTTTGTGTATCGTAGCCAATTATCAGCAGCTTAGGTGTTAGATTGCCTTTGATGGTAAGTAGAAATGTAGCCATAGACAGAACTAAAAGCTCTAAACCAATTTCTGCAGCTCAAATGGGCCAGACAAGGAGCCTTGCTGGGTTTTTGCACAATGATTAAGTACATCTTGTTGGAAGGTGCTGTGGAATTAATTTGATGAGAATCTAGTTGATTCCTTTCTTCCTTTAAGAAGGAGAAAAGCAATAGGTGCCTGTGAAAGGGCAGCAAAGAATTTCAGCTAGTGGGGCAGCAGTGTTGTATGTGTATCAGTATTGTCTTTGTCTTCAGAGAGACTTTTTTTTTTTTAGATTTGTTTTTTTGTAGATTAGCTGGTAGGAAAATACTGACTAGTTGATGATTTCACTTTTCAGTCTCGGGTGATTTTGTTGCATGTGAATGATGTAGAGCCTGGACTGTGTTGTTCTGAAAGCTTTCTCAGCAGGTGGCCTGGCTCAAACATTAGTTCTTCTCTTCTTACTGGAGGAAATATATTTGCAACAGTATGTCTTCAAGTTGTTTTTCCCATTGTTTTCTGTTAAATAGTAGAGGAAACAGGAAAGGTCAAAATGGTACAGCTTCATGCTGCTAGAAGACACTCCACAGTAGCAAGAAGTCTGCCAAAGGATCAGCTAGAAGAAAAGGCTGTGTTACATGGTCAACATAGCTGACTCTAAATGCTGGATTAGCTGTGTTAGCACACGAGATGTGGGTAATGCTCAGACCTCTTGGCTGTTGATGGTAATCATGGTATTACAGATCGTGGCTACTGCACAGTGGATGCATAACATCTGAATTCGGGGATTAGTAAAGGTAGGTCACATTGATAAAGAGATGAAGCCAACAGGGAGTAACCATGAAAAGGCACATAAATTGATCTGCTTTAATTATGAGAAAGGGTTCTTAAAACCGTACACTCTGTCTTCTTGAGTATTGTTTTTAGGTTTGGGATTGACTAATCTGCTTTTGTTGCTGGTGAGTGTAATTTCTGTTAATTAGGGTTGTACCTTTTAGATGAGTATCTTCATTATCCAGAAACCTAGCAGTCAACTGATCTATGCAAGTAGGAAAGGTTTAAAAACGGGGATTTATTTTTTTTTTAATATCTTAAGAGTAAAGCCCATGCTAGAAGCCTACTCTGTTTGTCTGCCAAATGTGAACAGCAAAATAAATTGCTGAAAAATCAAAGGTTTTTTTGTTTCTGCAGCAGAGGAAATATTTAGCAGGCATACATAAATCTGATATCAAAAATACTAGCATGACTTTTAATTCCTTCTTAAAGATATATTAAATTTTTAATGAAAAAATAAATCATGTATGCAAAACTATATTTAGGATGGAGATAGTCTGTGACCCCAAATGCTAAGTAGGAGAGTAAATTCACTGGTTTCTGAATTGGATGAGAGTTTTGAGTATAAGAGCCTCAAAAACTACTTAAATCAAGTTTCTAAAATTCTTAACTTTATTTAAGGCTAGTTTAAGTCCTGAAAGTCATTTTTTAGCAGAAGAAATTGGCAAACGGTTTTCAATTATTGTTCCAGGCTCTCTAGCTGACTTAAAAAATGAGACACATAGTTATTCTCCTGAATGTCTGAATGTCTAAGAAGCAAAAGATTTCCTTGTAGCTCAAAATGTCCAAGTACCTGGCCTTGCTAGTTAAATTTTTTTCCTTAGCGCTGTCTTTACAGTGCTTGTTTGCATTTTTTGTAATGACTCCTTGTATCTCTGCCAATAGGAAGAAATGTGTTAAGTGTGAGTGGTGAGTTCAGAAGCAAAGTACCATAAGCATATGTCTTTGCCTCTGAACATGTGCATAGGCCCACCTAGGTACTCAGGTTCATGTCTGGTGTGTAAACCACGTAACTGGGCGCTGTGCTTTACCCTAATGGAACTCAAGCCCCACAAACAGGTCTCAGGAAACTCAGGAATGTTCTGCTGGCATACATCATTTTAACAATTTTCTGGTTAAACCTCACATTATAATAATAGTAAATAGACTAGACAAGTTATTAAGAACAATATTTTACATCTAACTATGCACACAAGAATATATACTCCCCTTGAGGTGCACAGAGTTATGTACAATGCTCCCATTAATGTTAATAGGCATTACAAGTCTGCACTGAGCAGAGAAATTCTCCTGAAGTATTGTTTACAGCATGTCTGATCTGTTTGGTTATTGTTTATACATACTGAGTAAAAAGCTGTAGTTCAGTGGCTAAATCTGTAGACATATAGGCACATACACATTTTGTGCATATGCTTAACATGTATCTTTTGGCAACACCTTTTGGAGTTCTGAAATATCTCTATGTGGTGTGTTTGAGCTGCCATTTCAGCAGTGGCATTCAATGCATATGCTCAGATTGCAAAGATGGCTACTTAGTTAATTTTTTTTTTTTTCCTGTAGACTGATTCAGTTGTTCTGAATTTAGGTCTTGGGTAGACAATATGTGTAATTGCCTGGAGGAATAGAGGCACTTTTTTTTCCTATATAGAAATGAGAATGGCCAACAATTGTCTAATTACCCTTCACTGGAATGACATGTACCTGAAAATTAGGATTGTACCTGGTTGTTACTGAAATGTAGAATTTGTTAGTACAGACGAATCGAAATGTCTTTGTCTTGTGCTTTGAATTTCAGGAGACATAAAAACAACCTCTCTTGTAAATTGTCTTGTATTTCCTAGTACTCAAGATGAAAGGAATTATTGGACATTCTCACTGTACAGATGTAGACTCCTTGTGCTGTAGAACAATACCATTGAAAGATGTAGCTCAAATGAAGATCCAGTTTTACTTATCTTCTGGTATTTTTTATTCTGACCACGCTATGCAAGAGGAAATGTGGTCCTGATTGGTCCTTGCAAGTGTCCTGGGGAACACCTGTTAACCATACATTATTAGAACAATGGAAAAGTACTGATTTTCATCATGTTTTCCAAGGAATGTGCTTCTGCTTAAGTGTTTCTAGAAAGTAAGAATGCTCCTTTTCTACTAGTTAATTTCTAAGAACCTTCATAAAATAAAATACATGGAAATTTACTCAGATAATTTTCTTTCAAAATTTACTGTTGACTGTACAGCCTACTTTATATTTATATTTTAATATTTTTCATTGAAGAATTCGAATACTGAGGTCACTAGGCAATCAACCACCATTAAGTCCCTGCAAAAACCAAGTCCAGGAGAAAGAAGGATGGATTCAGGGGGTGGGAGCCAAGTCTGGTCCCTCTCCTATCCATTGTGTCTGGTGCCACCCAGTGGCAGCTGTACAATCGCTACGGCGTCAACTGTTCCGGGCTCTTTAGAGAGCGATGTCTTCTTTTTATTGCAGTCTTGCATTGTGTCGCAGGGTTTTTTTAAACTGTAGTGGTTTATGCTCAAATTGCGTTGTTTTTTTTTTTTTTTTCTCCTTTTTTTTAACTGATGAGTGATCAGCTGGCTATAGTATCTGTATGGCAGTAAGAATTCCTTAAGTCGGAACTCAGACTCCAGAGTAGGATATTTTATCCTTGATGTAAGCCGAAATGAATTCCTCAGCACTGTTAAACACAGCCTTTCAAATTCAGTAATTCTTTGCCTAGGGGCTAAGAGACATGTCAAGGTTCAGATGCTTAAATAAGATTAAATAGCTAGTCTTATATTCATAAAAAAGTTCAAAAGGACAGTTGTATTTGTTTCTGTTTGAATTGATTCAGGTCTGCTATTTATTTTGAAATTCAAAAATTGTCAAATATGCAACTGATATTTTTATTCAACCTGCTGTAACTGATATAATGCTGTTCTTCAATTTTATTACAATATAAACTATAAACCAGCTATTAGTGTATCTGAATTTCTTGTCTGCCCAAGACTCCTCTAGCCCTTCTGATATTTTAATTGAAGAAAGAATGCAGTTTGCTTATCTGAAAATAGTTAATTTGAAAAATAGAGAGCCCTAAAAATGGTTAAATTGTAGATTTTTTATTTTCTATTTCGAAGTGAATTTTTCCACCATAAGATTTTAAATTTAAAATAGTTATTGGATGGCATGTTTTCTTTATAAAATAGATACTGTTTTGTCATAAGCTGTAAGATACAACAACCAAAATAGCAGTAAGAGTATAAAGGTGAAATAGATCAAAGAAATTTTTAGATGCACTGTATTCCTGGGGTTTTCTTAAATATGATATTGACACTGTATTAACAGTGTTATATTCCTGAACATACTACCATTCATTTTGCTTTCATTGGAAAAAAATACAGATATCTGGACATATTTAGGTATTGCTTATATTTATATTTATAATATTAATTTGTGTTATAATAGTGGAAGTATTGTTTAAGGCATAATTTTCTCATTGAACAAATATTGCTTTTCAGTACATGAGAGTTTTGGGGGTTTTACAAGAATTTCTGACAAAAGCTGATGTTATTTCTAGGTTTTGCATTTTATCTCATCTGACACGCAGGGACAGAGTTTTTTCAACTATTTCCCTGTATTACTCAGTTGAAGGAAAGGAACCTTCCTCGTTTCACTTTCCTTTGAAAATAATTTTGTAAAAATAGTGTTTGAATGATTGTTTGAGACATCAAAGGAATTTAATTAATTGAATTTTGTGGGCTCAGCAGGTTTCTCTTCCCTTTTTTTGATAATAGTTTAAGAGTTACTGTGATTTCAGTTCAGACAAGCAAAGATCAAATCACAAATATATTGCATATTTAGAAAAAGGTCTCTTTAATAAGAGACTGAAACTGAGTTTAGTACTTGATACCCAGGTAAATTGCAAGAGCTTAATCAGCTTTCATTTTGTAAGGCTGCAGGTATGATAAATTGTCTACTGCCTTTATATCTTTTAGTTGCATATTAAACCAAATTTTCTAGCAGTGATGTGCAGTCCAACTTCTTCCCCTGCAGAATTCCTCAGTTGGAGAGGGACCTTACTATGAAAAGACACTGGATAGAAGACTTAAAGTCTCGCCTAAAAGCAAATCAAGATAATAAGAAGACCTCAAATGAAACATTGGAAAAATCTTGAAAGAAAGATACTTCTTTCTTGCTATTCCTAGTTTTCAGAAAAACAGAAGCTGGTGGATTTACAGAAGTTATTTCAACACACAATACATATTAAATCAATACATTGCTTAAAGCAAAGAACATACAGTTAATTGAAGAGTGTAATTCCCTCCACTATAATATGTATAATTTGTATTAAATCAGTATATGGTGATAGCTCGAATGGATTCAACATAATTTAATTTATCTTTGTTAAAGGTATAATTAAATATTAAAGTATTCAGAACACACAGTTGCAAGGATATGCTGTAAATAGTGGGATTTAGTTTTATGCACTGTAAGTTCATAAAATATAGTAGACCTGAAACAAGGGCGATTTTACATGACATATGTTAATGAGGTCCATGCATCTCTCCTGGCTATAGTACTTAAATGCTTTAATATGTTAATCTGTTTTCTACTGCAGTGTTATGAATGATTCACAGTTCTTAGCTTAAAGTAATTCTAACTGTGTAGTGCTTCACTTCTATGGCAAATTATTTTCTCCGGCAAAATTTTAGGATGATTTCACTGAAGGCGAGAGAACTTGTATATGGTTTAGCATATTTCTGTCATCTAACTGATGCATTGCACTTTGGCCTTCAGTGCCAGAAAAAGATCATGATGTTTGGTTGTCTGTCAGGTAATGCAGCTTGTGACCCCAAAATAGAAATAAACAATCTGCCAGTTTGCTTTTGTTTGCCTAGAATGCAAGTGCTTGCTGAATGTCACAAGCACTATTCCTGATTGCAGTCATACAGCATTTTCAACTCTAAAGAGGGCTACTCTATAACCCTCCATGCTAAAGATAAGGTGTTAATAAGAAATCCACAGCCAGAAAGTGAAAACATGAGTAAGCAAGGGACCTAAGTTATGACATGAGTAAAATACATGGTTTTGGTTTTGGATAAAAGATTTAGCGTGGAATGGTGTGCTTTAGTGCTGTCCTTTAAGTATTTTAAGCACTTCATTTCCAGAGAACCATATTTTTTACATTATTTTGATTATTCCATGTGGAATATCAGCTTGGTGAATTTTACATTATCTTCAGAGAAAGATCAAAGAAATTCCCTGTTACTCAATATTGTCAGAAAAACTTTGTGATTAGCACTGTAGGAAAACTGAACGATTTTAGGAGCATTTATTTTTTTCATTTTACCCCAATCAATGTTTGCATTGGATAATCATTATCTAGAAGCTTTACAGGCTATTAACACATAGTTGTTTTCTCAGCTGAGTTTGAATTTGTTTTTATCCTTAACAAAAGAAGTTAGTGGAAGTTGTAGTTCACTCCCTTTTGCAAGTACTGTAATTCTAAAATATATATGAACAAACAGGTCTGCAAATGAAGAGCTTCTCTTTATATTTAATGCCAGTCAAAACTTTATGTATTAAGATTGTGTGCAAGCTGATTTCTACTGGATCAACAGTACAGATTTATTGAAATCCGCAGTTTCAGCAAACGATACTTCAGTAATTAGTTATATATTGTTACATAATATACATATGCTTAGTTCTGATTTTGTTGTAATTTTGAAGTTTTCTATCTTTATAGTCAATGCTCTTGCCCTTTCATTATTTCAGGTGAAGGCACTGGCTGAGGACAAAAAAGCTTCTGCTGACTCAATGAAACAATGATTTAATGTAGCTATGAAAGAGAAGTCTTAATATGAGCAGATGTATCACAAAGCTAAAGATGATTTGGAGAAAAAGGTACAATTAGAGTTTTGATGGCTTCACTGTGGAACTTTTTCTTACCTTAATTTAAAATGAAAAGTTGCAAGGTCATCAGCTTAAACTTTTGGTAGAAGGGAATAAAATAGCAGTATAATTGTGATCTGTTTCTCTGATGTAATTCAGTCACACTTCTGAAATTCAGATACTGAAACATTGGCATAATGACTGAAGATGAAATTTCTTTTTTGCCATGAAATTACATACTGTACGTTGGCAGTGAAATATTTTGCGATGTGTGTGGGAGGTTGGTTGTTCATTCATTTGTTTGTAATCTACCATACCTCTCCATCAGCTTTTATCATAGCACTGCTGTGTCTCTGTGGCTGTTTTTCAGGATTTCAAGCTTACTAAACTAGAGAGCAGATTGATTGAGGCTGAAGGTGCTATGACTGAACTTGAAACTGCTGCATCTCAACAACTACATGGCTTGGCTAAACAGAGTACACAGGCTTTGGAAACTCTGCAGAAGGAGCTGCTGCTCACCAGTGACAAAGTAGAAGAGTTCGGGACGTTTGTGAAGGTTTGAATGTTGGGTTTTTTTGAGTGTTCACCTGACGAAAGGTTTTTTTGATTGAAAGCAAAATGTAAAATATTAAGCAAGTCTTTGATGCATTCCCTGTTCCAGAACAATGTTTGTAGTTGCTGCAGTGTTCTGATGTCTTTCAAAGACATCCATAACTTTTTTTGGTCATCCTTTTATATATGGCTACCATATACTTGGTCCCAAAAGAAAGTACTTGGTTGTGTATCAGATTACTTTGCAGCAAATAAATTCCCAATGCATTTAATAAAATAATTCATATGTATTGATTACTGTGAATTACCTCATGTTCCATATGCATGTGCTTCTTGTTTTAGAAGTACTATATAAGGAAGCCTCTATGTTGCAAAATTGAAAGCAGTTTTAAGAGCAGCATGTAGGATATTGTTTCCTTTTATTCCCTCCAGGGAAGCGGTCACAGCGCCAGCCTGATAGAGCTCCAGAAAGGTTTAGACAGTGCTCTCAGGCACATGGTGCTTGGGGATGGTGCTGAGCAGGGCCAGGAGTTTGACTTTGATGATCCTTGCAGGTCTCTTCCAACTCAGAATATTTTGTGATTTTATTAATGTAACATATAACTACTGTATACCAACTTTCAAAGAAGGCTATTGCTTATTAGTCCGTGAAACAGCCACTTCTCTTCTGCTCTTGGGTTTCTGTAGCTGCTTTCAGATATGTTTGAGCAAGACTGAAAAATTCAAAGTAAAGAGTAATGGTATTTTAATGGACTGGAAAAAGAAAGCATGTATAGTTATCCCTTCAAGAATAACTTTCAACTCTGGATTGAAATTTAGTAACTTAAATACTTGTGCATTACATCCTCTTTGTGCCTTCATCAGATGAAAAGTCACTCCGCATAGCAGTGTTCAGACCTTTGCCTGAAATCATCCCATTTTCAGTTCAGTTGCTAAGTTCATATTAATTTCCTTACTAAAAAAGACTGAATGATGTTGAATACACTTTAGAATCCTAAATTCAAGTAATTCATAAGCTAACTTATCTAAGGTAAAAGTAATGATTCGTTTTATGAAAAAGTGCTTGTTATTTAAAAAACTAGAGATTTTATTTTTGAAGTTTATTATTAGAATTATTAATACTTTCTTAATATTAATTTATTTATTAAAAATATCAAATATTTGTTTATTAATCAAAATAATAAGTTTTCCATTTAATGTAACTGTTGAAAAAGAGATATAAAACTGATCGCTCGGTCTTTTTGCTCAAAAATATGCTGCCTATTCTAGAACAAACTGTAAATTTTCATTAGACAAAATGTGTTTTCTTCTAATGCTTACCCTAAGAGGAAGATATGGTTGTTTTTTCCAATAAGCTGCATGCTTGTTTTTGGCTAAATATGGAAAAGCCTGAATTAATCTAATATATTATCTACTGTTTTTAATTAAATACTCCTATTTCATTGATGACAGAGAGAAGCAATTCAGTCTCCACTCAGACTGCTATGAGTTTTAGAATGTCTTCACTGAATAAAATGAAACTGGCAGTTATAGAAATAAGGAGATAAACAAAGCATACTGTCAGTATTTTACATACTTCCATCATGGTAAGTTTTTCAAAAGTTAGAAAATGAGAAAGTAAAAAATCTTCTGTTTTCAAAAGTAAGTGTAATGAGCAGAATCACCTATTAGCAACTGTTGTTATAACTTCATTCATTGTTGAATGAGATGACAGCTTCATTGTTAATTACCATGAATATTCATTAGCACTTGCATGGTTGAACTGGGTGTGAAAAAAAAAAGTTAATATGAAATAATAATAAAAAAATAAAAATAAATATAAAAATAAAAATAAA
>JAODKT010001744.1:28552291-28575732 GCA_027576195.1 Cossypha heuglini
ATATGAAATAATAATAAAAAAATAAAAATAAATATAAAAATAAAAATAAATAAAATAATAATAATAATAATAATAAAAAATACCTATGTATTTTCCTGCCTAGATAGAAAGAACATGCATACATATTTCTAGTAACAGTTGTGCTGACTGCTGTTCCTGCAGAACACTTTTTGCAAACAAAGATAGTGTCTATAAGTAAAGTATTTTGTTTAGTTGGGTGTTAAAATCAGATTTTATTAACAATATACCACTGCATAAAAGTAAAATCCTTGCCAGCTCAGTGGAATTTTGCTGTATATCAGGTAAATCCTGTTAGAATATCTCTTGTGTATCTGATGTTTTAACAAGGTATTGTGATAATACTTACTGTAATAAGTAGCAGTACTTCATCCTCTTGAAGACTACAGCTCTTCTTTTGAAGTCTGGTGTGCTTTGTTTCTTCTCTTCCGGATAGCTGTCAGGTTTTTGTCCCCTGATCTTGATTCTCACTCCAGTTCCAATAACTCAAATCATTTTTTCTACATAGAGATCCAAGTTTAACCTATGTATATCACTTTAAAAGGTTAACAAAATTATATGACCCTTTAACCTTCATCTGCTATTCGGATCACTTCATAAGGTTTACTTGTTTTTTAGAGTGCAAGTGTAATTTTCTCCTCATTCTTAATTTGAATGCAGTTACTTTTTCTACCCATTCCACGTCTCTTGTGACATTATATAGTTCTTTTTTAACACACAACAATTAAATTATTTCAGAGTTGCTCATTAAGTTGCTGCTGGGTACAGCCATAAATGGGAGAATAAAGGAACTTCAGAGAAGAGTGTGACTGTTTATAGCAGGCAGTGTTACTTGCTTTTAAAGTTATTGGTAACACAGAACCACAGGATCTTGGATCTATTTGGGTCAAGATAATAAGCTACAAATCTAAGGACGAGGTTTCTGGTAGAAATCCAGTATACACCAGTGGATCACATTAGAGGATATAAATACTTACTAATTGAGCATGTATTTTTCATGGAATGTAAAAAAATGTTGCATTGCTCTGGTCACCCAGATTTGGGACACTTACACCATGAGTTAAAATCATTAGGTTGTAGAATCTAGTAATAGTTTCCAAAAATGCTGAAAGGAATGCTTGTAAACAAAGGTTGCTGTATCCAATACATTGTAAGTGATTATTTGATTTATTTTTGTTGGAGCGTGGCATATGAATTGGGTATTGCGTGCTGAATGACTTTCAGTGGGAAATGACACGGCACCTGAAATAGGTTAATTCAGAGCAGCTCACTTGTCCAAAGCTGTTATGAGGATGATATAGGCTAGTAGGAAATATGAATAGAAATTGTGGACTGTAACAGTTAATTAAGTAACCAAAAAAAACCACTGTTGCATAATTAGATGGTAGCTCCTTATAAACATCTATTTCATTTTGGTAGGAAAGAGAGCAAAATATTTAGAAATAAAAGGCAACATAACGAAAGTGGAAAATAGATTATAGATAATAACCTGAAAATATAAGCAACAACGGAGTATAAAAGATGGATAAGATGCTGAAGAAGTCAAGAGGAAATCTTTGGGTACCAAGGCCAAGAACAGTAGCAAACAGGCATGATTTTAAAATGTTCTACTAAGGTAGCTATTACAGGGCAGATACAATAAATTATTAGATAAAACAACTCTGTAACTGTGTAAAGATAGAGGTCAATGAATATTTCTGGTTTGTGTCTCAAATTAAGTAGGCTGATGTCTTATGAAGATGCTGCAACATCCTTAATCTATTAGTAGCTAAGAGAAGATTTTTAACAAGTAGTATTTTGGATTGAAAATTTTTATAGCTTACCACTTTATGAGCTGGTTAAGAAATATTTCTCTTGCTGATCCTCATTTTGAGTAAGTATTAAGAGTTAGTGCATATATATTATGACACTGCCTAGTGACTAAAAGAATGAAAATATTAAGTCAATATTCAGAAAAGGCAGTGTTTTATGTTCATTAATCTGACCTCGTTTCTGAATACAATATTGATACAAAATGTAATTATTTAAGTATTAAAGCATGGGAATATAGTTATACTTCTTAGAGTGCCTTTATGGAAAGCAAGCTATATTGAATAAATCTGTTTTTTTTTTTCTGGAGTCAGTTGATAAAGGTTACTATTTGTTTTAATATACCTTTTTTAAGATGTCTGACCTACTGCTGATATATTCAGATAAAAAAATAGCCTATGCGATATCAGTAGTATGTTAAATGGATTAAAAACAGCTCATGAAGTTGATCTGAAAAATAAATCATAAAACATAGGTGATTTTTAGACTTCCATAATAACCAGAACTAAACTTGATTATTAAACATTTTCACTAAATTAATATCCTGATAAATTTTTTCATGGTATTTATCAAGAATAAGAAATAATGATGAAAGTAAGGCTGTAAATACATCAACTAGGCCAAATAAAGAGCTTTTATTACAGAAAAATGCAGACTACCTGGAAGAGGGATGAGGTGGCTCTGAGAGTACCTCAGATGCATTTTCTAGAGCTCATGTCTTTATCCCGCACCACTTCCATCAGCACCATAAATTCTCTTTCAATTATGCATTCAGTTTTTTGGTCTACCATTGCTCAGGATTTTCTGTAACATGGACTGTCAGATCCTCAGGTGGATCCTGCCAGTTATGTGAAGCACAGCAACCAGAGCAAAATATTCTTTGTTGTGTGTTTGTAGTACTTGTGAGAACTCATGCAGAAAACAGCCATTGGATAAAGTTTAAAAATTGCTATTAGGCTGCTTGACTGGATTTCTATCGAAAATGTAGTACAACATACAAAACTGTCCAAATTCCTGCATGAATTCTGTTTTCCAGCATGTTTTACTTTTTTATCCTCCTCTAGACTTTGACTGACCATATGTTTCTGTTAGAGGCTTTTGTATGCCAAGGCTCAGTAACGTCTGAATCTGTCCCATTCAACTTGTACATCAGCAAAAGTCATATTTACTCTTGGTGATGATGCCTGTCTGAGCATGAGAATAGCAGAACTTTTCTGACCTTGAGAAGGATTCTATATTCAGCTGTGGTGTAAATAAATAGGTGATGGCAGCTGAATGCTTTGAAATCAGTTGAGTTCACTTCTTATTTCCATGCTACCTCTGTCATTTGGGATTTGTGTGCCTTCCACAGAGGATACCCTCTGCAGCACAGTGCACATCTGGTGTGTTCTGGCATTGTTCTTGATAGGTCTCCAGTACAACCATCTGATAAAACTGACTGCCAAAATCAAGACCCAAGGCAGTTCACTTGGCAAGCTTAATGGATCTAAGCTGGGATCTAACACTCACCCTCTTAAGACAGCTGCCCTTATTTTGGCTACTCAGAGCTGGGCTTAAGCTTGAGCATGTCCCACTCACTCTTTTGTTTGACATGTGTATATGTTCACCAGCCACATGTGTCAGAGGACTTACTTCACCTCTGCTTGGCTGAGTGGTGTTCTGCCAGTTGCTTGCCATTCAGTCAGTTTGCCTTATATCCTAATATATGTCGGTCTCTATTACCTCTCTGCAGTTTATCTTGAATACTGACATAAGTTTTGCCGTGGCATGTTTCCTCACCACTATTGTGGGCTGCAGTTCAAAATACAGGTTTAGGTAAGTTAATGCTTCCGTTGAAAAGTTACACCCCTGAGTGAACCTCACTCCACATTTCTGCCCTTACAAAACTTCCTCTCTACCCCATTTCTGAAATGTCATCAGAGATATCATCTGGGTCGATTGTGAGCTAGTTCATGAGAATTCAATTGACCTTCTAAAAACCCACAACACCAGCTTTTGTGTTCTGACCACAGAGGGTCAGAACAGGGACAGGTTTACATGGCTGCAGGATGAAGATGCTGGGACTGCCCCTTAGTGGCAGCCCTAACTGAAAATGTTACATAAAACTTTTTCCTGTTGCAAACAATTGGTAATAAATGACTAGCCACATTTAAAAAAATCCTATTATTTGTCAAATTCCTGTTAATTAATATCCTGGTCTTTTTCTCTTGAACTGTTCTATGTTGGTTCAAGATAGAGCATAGAGTTGCAAGCTAGGCAATATGTTCTTTTCAGGATGGCTGTATACAGATTATGTCCTACTTGAACTTTATCTATAAACAAAACTCAAAAAATATATAATTATACATATATAATTATACATAATTATTTGGGAGGCATGAATATTTGGGAAATACCCAGTTGGTTTTTATCGGGTTTACAACATGAGAGCAACACAAGTACATTGCTACAGTCTTTATTTTCAGTCAAAATGTCAGTTCTTCAGCTAGAAGGAAATCCTTGCAGGCGACTCTTAGAATTCCCCACTTACAGTGAGACAGCAAGAGAGATTCTTCATAGAACTTTGCTGTTGCTGAATGCATTCTCAAACCCTGTGGATTCAATCTTCCTGGCAGTACTAGTGCTCCAATGTCTTCAGGCTCAGGATGTGCAGAACATAGTTTTTCAGATAGGTACCCAGATCAAATGCAGAATAATCATTTGTTTCTTTATCTGAAAATAGAAGCACATAATGGGCAACTGTAAAATTCGATAATAAGAAAAACAGACTAACTTTTTGTGAAAATAGAACTATAGTATGCTGTACAGATGAAAACTGGTTTATTTTGAATTTTTTATGCAATTGCATCTGAACTGTGCCAATTTGGAAGTATTTTTTGATCAAACAAAGATTTCTTCAGTGAGTCACTCACTGGGACATTTTGCAAACAACAGCAGATATTATCACATAAATCAGCACTGTCAGTTTTGATTTGGAAGTGGACATCTTTAATATGTCTTCAAGTTGCTAGAAAATTTCCCCCACTGAGAACACTTGAGAGCCAAAAGATAAGTATATTTCATTTATTACACTCCAAACTGTCAACACTTTACCTAGAAAAGTATACCCAGAGTGATTATTTTGTATTGTATGGAGTCTGCCAATCTGTGTTCAGTCAGAATCAGCATAATATTTGATTCCAGGAATATGTTCCACTATGATGAGAATCAACATTCTTACCTGTAGAATACACACTTTAAAAGATGGTGTCCTATACGAGCTTTTATTATGAAATACCAATCTTTCCCAGTTCTGAGAAGAAATTGGTGATAAATTAAGCTAATCTCCATCAGGATTCCTCTGCATCTGGGATTTAAGCAAATTGAATCAGAGGCCTGAATAGTGACAGTGAATATCTATTAGACTGTAAACAGAATAATAGGCCTTGTGAATTTTAATGAATTAAGTGAATGGGTGAATTCTTATAGTTTACAGAAGGCACATGGTTAGTGATACATACAGTGTACCAGGAACAACATATACAGTAGAAGTCTTAATGGATAAAATCTTGATAAATTAAAAGGAAAAATAAAAAGGAAGATGTTGAAAAGCATGTCCATACTCTACTTTTTCTTTGCTTTTTAGACAGGAGGTTATCACTTCACTTTGGTTTTTGACTATGGTAGATAAAGACCGTAACAGATGTAGCTTGAAATATATTGAGTGTTTGTAAATCCTACTTTTTATCTAATTCTGTATTAAGAATTTGGGGATGTTCATTTAGATGGTTCAACTATGTGACCAAGTTGTAAGGTATGTAAGTTTTTTGTAGTTGTGCATGTATATCTCATGCAAAGTTTAGATGCATGTCTGATACACACAGGTGATTTTGTTGCTAATGGTGCTACTTTCATTTTTCTTTGAGTGCAAGAGAACCATTTTCAGAGACCATGACTCTGTAATGGTACATAGCGTGTGAAAAATCCAACAAACTTGGAGCCCGTTTTCACCAATTCGTAAAAAAATTCTGTTTGTGCCTCAGTAAAAAACAAATCACATAAGTTTAACAGGGAATGAGATTGAAACAGGATCAGCTGGATCAGCTGGGTGCTACTTGGAGACTCTGTACTGCACTTCCTGGAAGGGTCTAGATCCACCTGGGATTTCTTTAAATGGTTTGGAGAGACTTGTTTTAAAGCTCTTACTCCATTCTCTGCCGGACATAGAAAGACGTTTAGTTTAAAGACAATGGCCAGTTTGGGGTCTAAAACATAGAAACAATGTTGACTGGAAAAATGAATGACTGAAAGACTTCAGGAGTGGACATATGGCTACGTACTAAAGACTCTGGGTTTGAAGTGATTAGAAAGCCTTTTGGCAAAAACCAGGAAAACTAGAAAAACTTGGAAAGGAGGAGAAAGGTCTCCAGTGATGATTTATTTATGAGTTCATGTAGAAATAATTGTTTAGTGTATGTCAATCAAATTGCAAAGAAAGTGAGCTGAAGCAGGGAGAACATAAAGCACTCATTCATGTACAGGGTTTTGTGAAGTGTCCACAGCAACTTAGGAAGTTGGGAGTTGAGGAGATTCCCCAAGGCACATGCCAAAAGGACTACAGAGAAGTAGGAAGAGCTGTAGGAAGACAGGATCATTAAAAACCCCAACAAATTACAGTATTTTAAGGAAACATAGTTGGCAAGTTTTATGGGATTTTTTTAAAGAGTCTAAGTAATGCCAAAGCTGACCTCTTAAGTTGTGTTTCAGACACATTTGTTTCAGCAGTGCACTGGTATTACACAGAGCATCTGATTTATAGTTCTTGGGCTTTTTTTGTGTTTGTGCAGAAAGATAGCGTAAGCTTAGACACTGAGCTGGGTGTCAGGAAATCATGGTGTTCTTCACATCTTGGTCACTGACCTGCTGTGTGACCTTTGCAGTGTTGCTTCACCTCAGTATTTCTTGGTCTGCCCTGAATATCTTTGTTTGCTACATCTGGTACAACTGTGCTGCCTTTGTCTGCCCTAACTGTTCGAGATAATAAACTCCCTAAGATCCCAGGCATCTCTTGCTACACATGTGTGAAGCTCTAATTTCTGTCAGTGCCTTTTTTTCCCTCTGTGTAAATAACTGTAATATATGAAGTTTTAAAGGAATTATGGTAGTTTTGCTAGCACCTGTGTAAATCAGAGGAAATTTTGTTGAAACCAAAGAATTTACAGCAGGCAAAAAATTAATATAAATGAGGTAGTACTTAAATGCAGAAGTAAATAGGACTTTAAATTATTATTATTGCCCATTTCACATAAATAGAATTTTAGAAACCAATATATTTTGACAGAAATATTCTGCCTGTCATCCCATGCTGATTATACATATTTCAACTCATTCTCTGCTATAAAGAAAACTATTTTTTTTCTGTTATAGGTCACAAAACATGGTAATCATGCTGGAAAATTTAGCAACAGTACAAAGAAAACTATGAAGTGTTTGCTGATACTTAACAACCAGCATCAGTCTGAAAATGTTTGGGTCTACAGTTCAAGTTTTTTACAGTCCTAAGGCTTAATGTACAGGAGAGATTAGATAATTGTAAAGCTGTAAAATTATCTATGACCATAGGTCCCTCATTTTAGTAAGTATGTTCCCTTTAGTATGTATGTTCCATAAATGAGATGTCCAGCTGATGCAATAAATTCTACTTGAAGGTATTACAAAGAATGTAATGAAAAAAGGAGATTTTTAGGACAAGATTTGAGGCATAAAGTATGGTAGCTAAGCAGTTCTCAAGAGAGGATTAGAAAACAAAAAGAGAAAAACTGACCGGTAATACAAAGCCCCTTATTTTTAATTCCCACAGGGAATTTTAAAACATCTTAAGTGTACCATTAAGAATATATGGTGTATTCTCTACTGAAATATAAACTACATTGTAATTGGCCCTAGTAGTCCATTGCTGTATCTTTGTTTAAATATGGCTTGTTTTGAAGCCAACCTAAAATTAAAAACAGTCCATGACTTAAGTCACTTGTCTGTGTACTTGTAAATAAATGATTTTTTTTTTTTAGGACATAGCACAATGTATTCCATTTCCTTTTCTTACAATGTCAAATACAGGTTGAAGTATTTTCAGTATCCTTCCCTATGGTTTTTTGCACCTGGAGACGGTTAAGAAAATGCAGTCAAAAGAATATTATCAATTTTGTACTCGTAAATATCTGATTATAAAGAAACCATTTGTTTTCAGTCATTTTGAATCCAAAAGGAATGGCATTTTTCTAGAGTGTGTAGGATGAGGTATTTTGGAGAAATGGGGAGCCAGCCAAGGAAGACTCCTAATGGCAAGTAGGAATAGCACAATTTAAGCCAGCATAGCTTTTCAAATTCAAATCTTGCTCTTGATAGGGTTCAGATTATCAAATTTTATGCAATGCAGTTACTAATTTCTGTATCTTATTGTTCTCATTACATTTTAACTGTGTTTTTGGGGTATGCAGTACTGTGTGCCAAGAAGCTTAAATTTTGTATGCAAATACTGAAATCATCAGGCCCTTTTTATACTTTATATGACTTTTAATATGTATGACTTTTTATATGTATGACTTGAGAGATTTTCAGAAAAGCCACAATAGATTTAGCTTTAGTAGTTGAAAAAGAAATATTGTTCAAATCTGTGTACACTTCTTCAGATGTGTGGTTTGGGGTGTTACAGAATTCACCTTTTCTAGTTCACAATCTGTCATCCATAGCTCAGAGCCATGGAGAAGGCAGGACTGGGCTAGGATGCTAGACTGCAAACTGGAGATAGCTTTTGCTGCTAGGATAGAAGAGAATGATAACATTTTAAATAATTTCAATGAATTTTTCAGATCTTGTCTGTTAGAACCTTAGTTAGGCTCATGTATGTTCAGGTTTGCCTGTGTTAATTGAGAAATCAGGAAATTGTGGAAAATCAGGTTGTAGATGCAACTGTGGTATCAACATTTTTTACATTCAAACTGCAGAGTCTCTATATTTATGTATAGTTGAATTCTTTCAGGTCATTAGGTGAGGCAGTTCTCCCAGGCCATGTATGCTTTCATCTTCCACCTACCTCTGTGAAGTTGTGAGCACTATTCTCAGTGCCAATCAACATAAGACTGTTTAATTTAAATCATAAATATTGGTCTGATATCTAGCTTTAGAGGATGTATTTCTTCCTTTCAGCTATTTATTGAATTAGCCTTAGAAGCTTTGCATCTCTGCTAGCTTTTATGTGTCACGCTAATATTCTCTTAAATGTATCTTTTTTATTTTTGGGGGGTTTAACAAATTCAATGGCCTGTTTGTTTACTTTATTCTTAATGGAAAAGATAATAAAATCATATCTTAATTCCTCCAAGTACACAAAACTATGAGACATGTAGTTTGAACATGTATATTAATAAATTATAGAACCACAGCAGAAACTGTGACTGTAGACAGGTAAATAAAACCAACTTATCACCTTATAAATTTGGCATGTGTGACATTGGAAAATAATGTTATTACCACTTTAATACTTAGCTGAAGAAGTTTGAATGCTGAACTTGGTGAAGGAAGGTAAGATTGGTGTATATGTCCTCTATATCTTTACTTACAGGGCATCTGCTGGAGTCTCTAAAATGACATGTGATCTCTGGGAATCATAAGAATTAAATCAACCTCCTGAGGCTTTCTCATTCCCTTGGGTCAGAATGCTACATGCTATAGCCCTAAGCAAAACAAGTCTATGGTAGTGGTCTGTTTTTGTGTCTTGTCTTGTTCCTTTTCTGATAAAAAAGTTATGCCTAGAAGGTGTGTTTTTTTTAAGAGAAGGAGCTTAGGTAATTTAAATATATAAAAGTATATAAATATATACTAAATAACATATTTTAAAAATGAAATTACTATAGAAGAGTTTTCAGTCATGCTGTGATATCAGTTTAAATATTATTACTGAAAGTATTTTGGAAGTCATTTTTAGAGAGGCAAAAAGAAAAAATAACTATAGTTTCATTGAATGCTTATTTCAGCTGCTGAAATGGTGTATGGCATCATCTCTTTGTGTTATTTTGTCCATTTATTCTGTTTCGTTGATTATGAGGTATTTGAGATTCTAATATTTTTCAGCCTTTTTGCAGGATTAGGATCTGGCCTAACCTTAGGCCAACAATAAATATTCCACCATATATTAGAGTTCTTTAAACTCAGTGTTCAGTTCTGTGAAATTTAGCTCTTATTATTCACAGACAACTACAACATCTTCATAACACTTTTGACTCTTTAGGAAACTAACCTTGTTTCAGAAAAGATTTTCCACTTCATTTTTGGTTTAATGGTTTGAGCCACATCCGTATAATTTTCTAATCTACAAAACAAGTGTGTTTCTAGGAACACATCATTTGCATCTAAAGACATCTCCATATTGAACTGCACACACCATACTACACACAGAATTGTTCTGCACAGTATATTCATCTATATGTTTGTGGCTGGTTGACCTGGCCAGCAGCTAAACACCACATAGTTCTTTGCTGACTCCCTGCTTGCTCCCTTCCTCCAACAGGACTGAGGAAAGAATAGGAAAAGTGAGAAAACTTATGTGTTGGTAAGGACAGTTTAATAAAGGAAAGAAAGGAGAATAAATCCCCAAGGATTGTAGATCAATGCCTAGCCAGTCTCTGAGCAGACAAATCACCATCCCCCTCAGATTTTATTGTTCAGTGGTGCACGTGTGAGATGTCCCTTTGGTCACTTGGGGCCAGCTGTCCCAGCTGCGTTCGCTCTCTACATTTTGTGCATCCCAAGCCCACTTGCTGAGGTGGCAGCATGGGAAACAGAAGACCCTGACGCTGTGCCAGTGCTGTTGGCAATGGCTGGTGTGTTATCAGCACTGGTTTAGTTACAGATCCCAAACACTGCACCTTAGAAGCTGTTGGAGGACAATTAACTCCATCTCCATTTGTGTGCAAAATAAGCCAGCAGGAAAGAAGACTAGCCTGGATTAACAGAGACCTTATCTCAAACTTGTGGCAAAAAAAGAGTGTGGCATTGCTGGAAGGATGAACAGGCAATAGAGATGTTGTCCAGTATGTGGAGAGAAGATTAGAAGGGCCAAAGCTAAACTGAACCTTTACTTGGCCACTGTGGTTAAAGACTAGATGATCCTGAAGGTCTCTTCCAATTTTGATGATTCTGTGATCACAGCCAGATGGAGCACACTGTTGTACATTATGACTATTGTACAAAATACAGTAAAACTTATCTATTAATTACTCTCTATTATCTGTAATAATTACTCGTGAGCCATGGCCTCTGCCATGAGATCTTCACCAGTGCAAGACTGAAATCTGTCTATATGTAGGTACAGTGCTAGGTAGCATCAGAATTTGCCTTGGAACCATTAAGTTTTATTATGCTACAAACAATAATAGTGTGTAACTTAACATGGTAACTGCAGGAAAATAGTTTGGCATTGCCTTGGTCATACAACATTACTTAGTGTCATTGATCAAATTGTGTTAATTCCAGCATCAACAAGTGTCAATGTTCTGGGATTGAAGGCCTTATTAATAATGTGCTGTCACTATCTGTGTCACCAAGGCTTCAAGTGTCTAATTAAATATGGCCTTTTAATTGAAAGAAGAGCTTTGTATTTATACATCTCAGAACTGGCAAAAGATTCAAGTGCTAAGAAGTGATTGCATGCTGAGGCCAAATTTGAAAACAATATATTCTTAAGAATGGATATTTGAGGTAGTGAAAATAAAGTAAGAAGGCTTATAATGGAGATATTTCAGAATTATATGTAACCCAACATTGGTTATGTATACTATATAAATGATATGGAGTTGGTTGATAATTCAACAATTCTTATTAATTAAAAAGAACTATGAACTTTAAGGTCATTTTGTTAGAATTTTAAGCTTCTTTTTTTCTAGTCAGATCAGTGGCAGTTGCACTGGTCTGACAAGTGGTGTAGATTCATCTCAGGAATTAATCAAGAATTCCTATTCTAGTTGGCTGGTAGCAGCAAAGTGTGTCCCACAGGAGTAGCTCTGCTGGTAACATCTAAGTTAGGAAAATGGCTTTGCTAACAAAATATCTTATAGATTTGACAGCAAAAGGAAAAAAACAAAGAGAAAATCTCAAGTCCTAGTGTTACTGGTGCTAATAAAGGCATTGTTATAAATCAGTATATTACAGAAGTCATGTACTGCACTGATTTCATTTTAGATAGCTTGCATCACCTATGTATGCTTGTTAGTTTTAAAATAAGCAATTTTGAAATACACATAGAGAAATGTTTTACTTCAAAATCCTACATCTAGCTCCAGAATGCATTGGATCAAATTCTTTTCTCACAGAAAAATATTTTACTGGCTTCAATACACTCATCAGCAAAACCTGTGTTGCTTAACTCTTGAGTTTTTGTACTTTTGAGTTTGGAAATTGGTCTTTCAGTTTCTAAAACCTGTGTGGCTTGAGGCTGAACATTTCTGTATTGGAGCATGAACTGACATAAATTAAATCACTAATAACTTAACAATTTAGCACATGAATACATTAGCATATGATGGATGAGAAAATATCAGAAGAAAAAGCAACTTAAAATCATAGGAAGACTGTAATTTTAAAGCACTTATATAGTGATAAAATTTATGTCAAAGTATTATATCAATAACATGAAGGAGGGAGGTTCAAAAAGAGCTAGTCTCTCAGAGTCCAATTTGAACTCTGTTATTCTTCACATATGGTTTGTGCTTCACATATGCTTTAGTGTATTTGAACTGCTCAAGGGACAGAGGAATTGAAGTGCAAGTCCTCCATATGTATGATCTGCTGTGATTACATATAAAGTGTATGCTTGCATATTAAAATCTATTAGTTGTAATTTTCTCTTTCTTTGATTTTTGTTTAAACTTGCTTTTTCTTTGTTCTTTTTTTCTAACGTTTTTTTAATATTATTTTTTATTCATTTGTTTTTAAATTGGTGCTATAGATTCTTCAGTGTCTTTCTGGTACCTTTCTTTATGGCACCTTCATTTCTGGAACTATGGACTAAAAGCCAATCACACTGAAGCTGCAGTTTCTGTGTTCCAGTGTTGCTATCAGTTTGCTCATTCATCATGAACTTCTTTTGGAGTTTGGATACGCCAATAACATTTTTGTAATAATGTCAAGAGACTACTGCCTGGCAATATTGCTGTGTTTTCTAAGGCATTCCAGTGCATGTTTAACATTGTTTATTATCATGCTTTTTTTGGTCTGTTTTTGGTTATTTATCATTATTTGTAGCATTTCCAAGTGGCTTTGCAGGTAATTTTCTTGATATTTTGCTCCTTTAATTTGTATTTCCTCTTTGAATCAGGTTACAAATGTGCATCTTCTAGAATGATCACTTATGCCTGAGAGAGTACTCTTCTTGAAATCTGGGAAGCTGATCAATTTGATTGAAAAAGTAGGGTTGAACTTATTTTTCCATTGTCAATTACATCTCCTATACGTTGCAAGAGCCAATTTACTGTCAGACCATTTCAAATGCTACAAAAACATGCAATTTAACCATATTTTTTTTCATGGTGTGTGCTTTTCTTTTTGGGGCTCCCTCTTCTCTTAGTCTATTTCCTTCTGTGAACTTCGTTCAAGTTGCCCAAGGCTCCTGCCCACTACATTTCAAGTTTCTTCATTCCTGTCAGCTCTGCACTTGCAGATAGGTTTATGTCTGAAATAGTTTGTTGGAAATTCTGTAGATGGAGGGACCCACACTCGAATCAGAAAACACGACAAATTTAACCTCCTCTCCCCAGATTTGTGGCGGGTATTTTTATTTTTAATAATTAAATTTTGTTAAATACAGAAAAATGTTAAGTTGGGAAGTGGTAGGAAAAAAACAACTTGGAATTGGGTGAGTCTGCTGTGCCTTCATTGAAATATATTGGCAAATGCTCTCTAATGACTGTTTCAGATACACTATAAGCTGTAGAATACTTTACCCAAAATGCCAATAAACAGGCTTCATAATCCTGTTGTCGGTTTCTATGAGATGAAGGCATTCTGTAGAAAAAGAGTTTTAAGGAGCTAATCAGCTGCTGTTGAGATGTATCTTAATAAGATGAGCTAATAATATGAGGTTCACTAGGATGATCAGAAAAAACAACCTTCTCTCATTTTAAACTCAGCCTAGGTGTCTGTGTTGACAATCAGTTCTGCTTGAGTCTGGAGGATCTTCTGAAAATGTATTACTACTCTTATTTATTAGTCAGCAATAATAAGTTGTCTTGGTCAGCTTTTGATGAAATCTTTTTGTCGTAGTTACATAAACATTAAAGCAAAATTACTTCAGTTATAAAACTTATGAATTACACTGCTGTTTAGTGTTATTTCATTGAAGCAAAGAAGTTAAGAAATAGGAAAGGTAGGAACTTGAAAGCCAGGACAGTTTTGAATTACTCTCTCTTGGTGGGAAACAAAATTTCAGGTTCTGAATAAAGAGGCATACTGGTGTTTCTGCATGCAGAGAATTTCAATAAGCTTTCTAAAAAAAAAACAAAATAAAAATTAAGTCTCTGTTTGACCACAATGAAGCCTGACACTTGTTTTCTTATTTCAAGAACATTTCTGTTAGACTGGGTCAGGGAAGGATCTTGATTAATTCTGTGGAAGCTGCTTTGTCTTACTAACGATGGCATTATAAGAATAGTTACTTTGCTAACAACATACCAAAACAGTACATACATTGAGGAAATTTTATTGGCTTACTGTATTAATTAATATTTTGTGTTCTAAGTAGCATGTTATTTAATACTCCGACATGTATCCTGTTGAACCAATAACACAGAATGAAGATAATTCCCATCAAAAGGAGCTTAGTCTAAATGATACTGTTTTTTCCATCTTATTAGCACTATAAAAAAGTGAGTATTTTTTGCTTGTGTCTTCTAGACTCTAACTGGAGAGTTACAGCACAGCGTACGAGAGCTGAGAGCAAAAATCAGACTGGCAAAAAAAAAGGGGGAAATGAAAGCATGCAAAAAGGTCTTTCCCAAGAGAGTCTTCAGCTGGCAGCATCTATCCTTAATGTTTCAACAACTGATCTTTATGAAATACTACAAGAAGGAGATGATGAGGTAAGTTATTTTAAGGACTTCAGTAAAAAAGGCATAGATGAGAAGATGCTGACTATATCCCTCCTTCAGGAAAAGGATTTGCAGGTAAAGACTGAAATTTCATTGTGCAAGATACAGCACAGAAATCAAGAAGGATTTAATCTAAATGAAAAGGTCAAGTTAGAAATTTGTGAGGTGGCAAGACTTATGGCATGCATAAATATAAACATACTGCTTTGAGCATGTGTATATGGAGATATTATTCAGTGTTTTCCTATCTTCGTGGGGCTATTTGGTGGAATTACACTTTTTAAATAGACTTCTGCATTAAAGAAAACAAAACTAGTATGTGTAATGCTGTGCCAGATTGATTTTGTTGATACTTCCTTTCTGAATTGTGATACTCTTAAAGGTATTTCTGGTAGACAGATGGTTTCTGGGTGAATTCATTACCTTTTTAGTTGATTCTATCATACATTTTACTATGAAGTATTTGATAGTGTTTCATCAAATCACTCTATTAAATAGATGCAGTGATAGGATTTCTTCCCAGATTTATTTAGTCCTGATCAAATAGTGTGTGAAAAAGCCTGTGCAGTTACTTTAGCAAGCGTCTAGAAGCTGGCCATTATTGGCCTGTAACAGTACTCTGGTGATGACTTAGATTTAGCCTCACTGGAGCTTTATATTAAAGAGGTCACAAAAATGGAGTTTTCCCATTGGTTAAACAGTGCATGGAATGTGTATGCACTGGTAGGGATTACACTCATGAATACAAATAAAATGGGCTGATCCCTGCCCTCTTTACTAACATTCATACAACACTATAAAGTGATTCGCTTTGACAGAGTTGTTCCATGCTTATCTTATTCTCAGAGTAATTTCTACATCCTCTATCTTTTTGTTGTACTCACCGTGAATATATGTGTAAAACACATAAAAATATTTAACTATAAGTATTTAAAAAATTTATTGGACAGGAGATGAATTTACACTACACATACACTACATATTCCATCTGTCAGTGCATAGATGCAGGCACCTTTACATTGAACTCAAACAATTGAGACATAGATCACACATACACCAATATATTACTATGGAAAGAACATGCTATGCACATTTCTAGAGGCATGCACAGACAAAGGTAGGTTTAAAAATTTAATACAGCACTGATACTTGATGGGTAGGCTGCAGATAACTAATTTTGCAAATGTGATTCCAACTTCCACATCCTTTATATTTAATGTATACCCAGCTACATGTTTCCTTTATTGCTCCTGATGTTTTTATATTTTTAGGAAACAGCGAAGACAAAAATGAAATTTGAAAAAGATAAAGCATAGCTACCCATATCCAGAAACTTCTTGAAGTACAGGTGCTCAATTTATATCATCCCATAATGAATTATAACTTTCTGCTCTGATTAGCTAAGTGTTTGTAGGTTGTAATTAATACATTTTTTTTGTAATTATGGTGCCGTTGATGGTCTCAAACTATACTGTGGTGAGCAATGTGAAATCCTTATTTTGTAGCATTTCCTTGTATTTATCTTAAAATCAGAGATACTGTATAAGACTGAAGAGATGTTAATAAAGGATTTGTGATAGCTAACTTAACAGCTAACTTCAGCTAACCTAACCAACCTAACCAATAAAACAATGCTGGAGGAAACCAGCAAAGATCTTGGCAAATGTGTTAATTGAATTATTGAAACACTGTATAATGCTTGTTAGAGTGAAAATTATCTGTTCTCTCATACCTCTTAGGAAAAAGAGACTTTTTTTTATGTGCCTTTAAAGTTACTAGTTGTTATGGACACCTGAGGAGTTCATGGGTTTCTGTGACCTTTTACTGTGGACCTGTTTCCAGTCAATTCATGTTTTCCTCATAGCCAGACAGCTGTTTATTATCGTGTCTTCTCGCATTCTCTACAATATTTTCTACTGAGACCTCGAGCAGCTTGTTAGTGGGAAGTAAATATTGATTTGGCATCCTGTCAATGCAGAAAGAATGAAAAAATTTCCACCAGAGGCCCCTCAAACATTTTCCTATCGACATTTTCTGGGCAGAGAGGAAAGCTGCATAGAGGATGACAAGTCTGAGACTAGCAGAAATCCCTGAGGGGTCCATTGAGACTGCTGCTGTGACCTGTGTGATACTTTTTCTTCTCTTTCAAGTCCTTTTTTTTAATACACACAGAGTCTGCTGGGATGCTCCCCTCTTGTAAGTGATCAAGGGCAGTTTATTGGCAGGTGAGAGCCCAGCTTTTCTAGCCATAGTCAGCTTTTGTTTGGACATCACTGACAACATACACTGACTCTTAAAACTTTTCTATTATATTTTTAGTTGTCTCTTCTATTTGAATGATGGGCAGCTGATGTCTGGAAAGAAATAAAACTTGATTTGTACATCCAGTGTTCCTAATGCATATTCACTAGCATGGGTCCATTAGTGATGTAGTTAATATCAGTTAAAAATGTGAATGATTGAAAATATTTTGAAAGCCATTTTAAAGGAACATTCACATCAGATTTATGTATTTTACCATCAACAACTTCTGTGTTGAGATTGTATCCTGTGACCAGATTTTTAAAAATTGACATGTTTTCCCTCTTTCATTATCAAAACTTACTACCATGAAGATTGCTTAATTGCTGCAGCAGAGGGATAGAAATATCAGTGTGCTTTTACTGGCTTTGTCAGGAAAATTGGCATTTTAATTAAACCTCATAATACTACATGAAAGCATTAAAAGCACAATTATTTATATTTAGTTAGTTACCTTAATTTTAATAATTTTTAAATATATATAAATTTCAAGATTCTGTTTATATTATAGGCTCAAAAATATGGATCAGATTAATAGAATACAATGAAGACTTTTTGTTTTGTTTTTCGTTGTTATTTGGTAAATCATAAAAAAACACTAGGCAGAATTTTTCACTTTTCTTCATCTGCTATAGACAGACCCCAAAAAAAAGGGGATGGAGAGTGAAGGAATTGTTGAATGAAAACAGGTATATTAAGACTGCAAATGTTATATAAGGATAGAAGGGCTCATTGTTCTTAGCCATTTGTGTACAAGTTAATAGTGATTTTCTGTGATTTTTGCTCCATCTTGTGGGGTTCCTCAGAAGAAACACTGAGGGTAGAAGTAATTTTTGGCAAGCAGACCATTTTTAGAATTGCAAGAGGATTATCACGGTTTTGGGGAGCAGCCAGCTCTGCTTTTCATTTCTGCCCAAGCTAAGGCACATAGATGGAAACAGTTAAGATTTCTTCATCTGTATTTGTGAGCAGCTCATGGAACAGCTCTGTGCCCTTTAAAATTCTTTACTCATATCTTGCAGAGTTTGGTTGTGGCTTCTTTTAGTAAGCTTTGGTAATATTTCTGATCGGCAAACTAAAGCCCATGGTGAAATGTAAGCCTTCTGCAGGGTTTGCTCATAAAAGACTGCTGCTAAGTGTTACATGTTGGCATCTTGAGCAAAGATGCAGAATTGCCCTTTTCTGTTAGTCTGAGTAAACGTTCAGTGGAAAACTGCATCAGATGACTTAATATTGCAGTTTGATATAGTGTCTTTTTGTGCCATTGAGCCAGGACTTTGGAACATAATTGCCCAGCAGTATTGATTTAATTGCCTAGGTTTATTTGTGGACTCCTAATTATTGACTGGAGGTAAATTTAATGGAGAAACCTTTATGAACACTGGGAAACTGCTGCTATTGCTGTTATACATAATGAACTGCATCATATCACTTTAGATCATTCTTCAAGCTAATTTTATTCTACTGTGACAGTACGGTAACATTTAAAATGTCATAGACATTTTATTGTTATTACTGACATACGCTCTTTTACTGCTGCACTAGAATTTTGGGGGGGACTGAGTGAAGCACTAGTTGTTTTTTACTGTCATTTTATAGGTTCCCCTAAAGTGTAATGATAAAGGATACCACAATTCTGCTTTCACTTCATTAATACCTTTATTTCCCATACTTTTATGACTTGGGAAAGTCTCTTATCTGTCAACTTTACAAGAATATCAGTATTTTAGTGCTAAATACTCTTGCATTCCTGAAACTCACAGATACCAGTCAGAGTTCGTGTCCTTATTTTATCAACCACTATGTCAAGAAACTAGACTATTACTGAGAAACTTATGATTTCAAAGAGACACCTCTGAATAGCGATGTTATTATGTAAACAAGAATCATATAACAGGAAACTACAGTCATATTATAAACTCAGCAGATCTAGTAAAAATCACTTGTCTAAATGTACAACTTGAATGGCCAAGAAGTGGGGGATTTTTTCTGTTGTCTCTCTGTATTTGTACAGTAAAAATCTAGATTGTTCTCACTAAAGAATAAAAGAATAAAAGTAAATCATCTCTATAACTGACTCTGGGACAAAAGGAAAAGGTCTCTGGCCCATGAAGAGCCTATATGTGGAGAGTTTTCACATGAGTGCACACAGATACTTGATACCTGACATGTGTAGAGGTATCAGACTAATTATACATTACTTGTTTGGGCTTGGGAGAAGTCTAACATTATAGACGTTTGAGCTTTTAGTGGTTTATATTATTTAGAGGGGAATAAGTATGAATAAGTATAATCTCAACATGTAGGTATATCTACATCTTGCAAGGCAAATTATGAGCTTTTCCCAGTTTATGCCTCACATTAAGTGTTTATGCTTTATTAATTGGGTCTGGCCCTTTATAGTAGCACTCTCTTCTTATAATGATAAAAACTCCCCCTGAAAACTCAAACAAAACAGTAATCTTTTCTAGCTTTTCCTCATCATAGGAAATGTATGGCTAAGCCAAGAGGATGACTTCTCATGTAACTCAAACATGATTTCTTACACTTCCTTTGGCTTTCATTTACTGTGACTTATTGTAAGGAACACCATCTAGGAAAAATTTGTTAATAATTTTCTGTGTGGTGAGTACAGCATGGTAGCCCAATCCAGATTACTGCCGGAAGTCTCCAAGAATTATTTTTTAATAAAATGCAAATCATCTGCTTAAGTTTTCCAAGCACTGAAGCAAATGACAGCATTGATTTAGCATGTCCCTGTGAGATCTACAGCAGCACTTGCCTTTCCTGTCTCTTCATGCACTCCTTGGGATATGACATCTTGCACTAACAAAGCTGCCTAATAAATTCTTCCCTCTCGTGACTTCATTATGGATCTAAAAGTCACATTCCAATAGTGAAAGCCTCCAGAAAGGCTCCCTTTCCTCTATTCTGCAGGCACTCTTTGTGTAACACATCTCTAGAATAGGGTTTAAACAGTATATTCATTAATCATCAGTAAGAATTTTCCCCAACCTCCTTTTAGGATTTGCACAGGCTTCTAAATGTTTACTTCTGCTGTTGTCATCTGGGAATGGACACTAATGACCATAGGTGTTTCCTTCCAAATTCTTGGCTTGTAACTCCCCTGCTTTGCTTTCATTAGTGTCTCTCCAGTCTGTGTGTGTCTTTGAACAGCTCACACCCAGAAATGTGTATTCACCCATGTACAAACACCTGTGCACAATCACCACTGCTACCATCACCAGGTGTTTAAAGTACCTGCACCTAAAAAGCAGCACCAGCACAGTCTGAACCACATTCTGGGCACCATTAGCACTGATACCAGATCATTATTTTCTTCTCATTATGAGAATAAGAGTGTAGCCCTGCGCACTGACAATGCATTGTGGCATAAATCTATGTTTTATCTCCTGCACACAAACTAAACTGCATTATATCACTCATCATAAACTGAAAACAAGGAGAAATTGGCTTGGTCACTCAGGATAAAAGGCACACATATGTTTATACAATGATGTTTGTGCAGCCATTACAAAGCAGAATAAGAACAAAGAATAAGACAAAAAAACTACAAAAAAGTGAAGCATTTCTCTCTTTTTTTTTTAATTTTGACTTTAGGATTGAAATTAGGATGTTTTAGTTATTGGTCTTAGTGCCTAGGTTTTTTTGTTTTGGTTTGGTTTGGTTTTTTTGTGGTTCATTTAATTCAATGTAAGGCAGCTCTGCAGGTGTTTGAGTAGTTTTTTGTTGGGAAAATATATTATACTGATGATCCATATGGAAAGGTGTGAAATAGTTGTAACCAATAATTTGTATATTCTGAAGCCTAAATACTTTTTTTTTTACACTGACACATTTTAGAGTTTGTGAAGCAGAAGTAATGCTACACTCTGCAAATCGAGATGCTGTGTCTCATTAGAACAATAACATTGCCTTGCATTCATTATAAGACTTTTCACTGGCAGTTCGGTGTGTGTTTATGCACTTGTGCTGACAGAGACTCAGTCATGTGGTTTAAGGTCAATAAATATTACTAGTTTGTTTTTTTACAGAAGGGATCTCCAAAAGAAGCAAACTTAGATCCAGAAGAAATAGGTGAGAGAAGGAGAATTAACTGTCACTATTTCTGACTCTTTAGGATCACATTACCTTACATTTATCTGTCATGTATCTGTTTGATAAGTTGTGTAGGAAATATGACTTTCACTCATATAGCTTCCTATTATCAAAGAAGAAATTTGTAAACCTGAGACGTCAAATAAATAAATAAATAAAATTCTTTAAATGCAGATGTAGTTTGCACATTCAGATGTTGTGAAATCATATGGATCAACTAAATACTACTTCTGTTTAAGCCTACCATAATGTACTGATTTAGGATCACCACAATTAATGTTAAGTGAGCAGTGGCACAGATAATTGTAAAAATCTGAAAGACGCATAATTCTGTATTAAAATATCTAATGATCAGCGGTAAAAACAAGCTTTCACTCCTTAGGTGTGCACTTAGCACTCATTGAACTTCCAAAGCCTTCCCCAAGCATATGGCAGGTTCTGAAGCTGGGATAAATGCTTTAGAGATTACTTCAATGGTTGTGAAGTTCTGGGGAAAAATGTAAAGGGAAGTTTCCCAGGATAGTTACAGAGCCATTATTAAAAATAAGTCTGACAAGCTTCTATTAAAGGTTAAGACTGTAGAGATCATCCAGTTCTGGGTGTCTGCAAGGAAAGAAAACCAGTGAGAAATGTGCAGCACTTTCTCTGAAACCAACAAGAGTTGAAAGAATGACATAATGCTCCACTTTCAAATGGTCTTGATTTAAATGAATCACTTAAATGGCAATAGTTCTTGAAAGATCACTTTGCTGTGACATGGAAGCCACAGAGAGTAGTGAGCAGCAAGTAAAATGTAGTTAGAATGATACGAGCCAGAGACATCAATAAGAAGCCATTCATCTCAGGTACAGCATTAAGGAGGTGAAATGTATCAGAAATGGATGTAGTCAAGCTAGGCAAGAATAATTAGAGACTTTGAGGTAATGATACAGTTGTTCTCATAAAAAACATACCTAGAAAAAGAGGAAGTTGGAGGGAACAGGATGCTGGAGTCAGTGTTTTTAAAGCATAGTAACAAGTAAGTGTCCCAGAATTTCAGATAAGATTATGTCTTATATTACACAGAATAGATTTATGCTCAGTGAATTTGAGCCCTCTATTCCCCAAAAAGTCATCACAATAGCACACAGGAGAAAGCTGACAGGTGTAGATGTCTTCTAGAAATTTCTTACCACACACGTAAGTTATTTATGACAGGTGCAGACATGTCTGCAAGCATGCCAGCAAGCACCAGCCCTTGAAAACCCCCTTTTCTGTAGAAAAAGGAAATAATACATATTGTTGTCCTTTTTCTGTAACTACAAAGTGACTGTTGAGCAGCACGTTGGAGTGCCATTGTAGCTCTCCACAATATATGCCTTCTATTAACAAGATTTTCCTTTTTTAGATTTTTCTGACTTGTTAGCAGTTATAAATATCAGTATATAGATTCATGTCTGTATATCAGTTCAAATGTTACAATTTGTATTTGATGTGCTCTGGTGATGTGATTTGATGTCTGGGGTTTTTATTTATTTAGTTTGTATTTTTCATTTCATGTCTATCTCGGAAACAAGCACTACTCTATCTGGTGTAAGGACCATACAATTTTCTCTTTCAGATGGAATAGAGAAGTGAAAAAATGAAACTAGAACAGTAATACTTGAAGTCTGGAACTAGACAGGAGCTCTAGATGGAAAAGTGTTGCTTTAAACTGAAGTTTCAAAAAACAGAAAGTGATGATTGGCCAGCAGCTTGTTCCACCAGCTTCTATATTTTACCTTATTTATTTCTGGTGGCTTTATAATGTAAAATTATCTCTCCTTTTGAATGAGTTGTTACTTTTAGTGTGGTACTGACCCTTCAGTGACCGCCGGTCTCATCATGTGTTCAGTATGCTGAGAGAGTTCTGTGAAGCTAATAGAGACTTTTCAATGGTGAAGGAAAACTGTCCTGTTCTCCTCTGGCACAGCACTGGCCACTCTGGATGGACCTGCCACAACCACTGCTCTGTGCCATGTAACTGCTGGGGGGCTAGGATCCTTCCCAGCTCCGGCCGGCCACGGGAGTTCTTCAGAGAGTTCCCGAGGCAGGGTG
>JAODKT010001744.1:28575832-28588232 GCA_027576195.1 Cossypha heuglini
AAGAACCAATAGGAATCCTAAGTGATAACAGAGGTTTTGATAAGGGGGAGGGGGGAAAAAACTCTAAGGAATTTCTTTGTCTAGGGGATATGATCCCAGGGGCCCATTTTAGGGAGGGTAACATCTTCTACAGTGCCACCTCTGAAAACACTTCCAGCAAACAGTGCACTGATATACCAAGGCTTTGAAAGAAAACCTCTTTAAGCATTAAAGCAATGACACTGAAAAATGTATCAAATCTCCTTTGAAGACATTGGTTTTGTAAATGCATCTTTTTATATCAGAGAAGTTAAAAGAGGTTTTAATTTTTTCCTGTAGATATGTCAATAAAATTTTTTGGTATCATGTTTTGGAGAAGCAGGCATTTGTGTCACATTCCAATTAATGCATTTGGAGGTTTGGGATTTTGCTTTGAGAGGTGTTTGTTTGTTTGTTTGTTTGTTTTGTTTTGTTTGGGGGTTTTGTTGTTTGTTTTGGGGTGTTTTTTTGTTGTTGTTTTTAAATTATTTACAAGGTTTTGTGTGTGAGTCTAAGGCAATTTGCTACAGCATTGAGAATTATACTGGTATTTCTGTCTCATCCTCCTGAGATTAGCGAACTTACACTCATACACTACCATTTCTGCATGCCCTAGAGGTGACTGTAACCTTTTATTGATCAGCTGATTGAAGATAAATGACAGAGATGCTGGTACTGCAGTTTACATCATTAACATGGTCAGTAAAGCATGAATTGTTCAATAAGGAGTTTATCTTTTTTCATTTTACACTGCTCTTTTATCATTTTTATGATAGAGAGCAAATTTTCAGACACTAACCAGGCAGATGAACTTTAAAGATCAGAAATGTGTATGTGCTAGTTGTCAGAACTAAGTGAAATCTGATAGTTTAAAGATATTTAATAAATGTATTTCACATGAAGAAAATAAAGTTCAATCATCATTTTTCTTACTCTGTTTCTTTTTCAGTTTCCTTTTGCCTCATACTTAATGGATGCTGTACTGGAAAAATTAAATGAGAAGAAGAAATTGTTAGAAGAATACAGTTCCCTCATGAAGCACACTGTATGATATTACTAAGATTTATATTTGCAAAATGTGACTAAAATGTGTGCTGATTCCTCATGTCTTTCCTATTCTCATAAAGAACCATCAATATGCATGTTCAATACATACACAGAAACCATGAACTAATTAATTGTTGAACAAGAGGAATTAATTAAATTCCTATTAGAAAGCAGTGTGGTATTTGATTCCTGAAGAGAAAAATTGCTGCAAATCAATGCAAAGCTCAAAATTGTTTTCCTTTAAATGGCAGTGAACACATGTGCAGGCTTTGTAGAGAGAGGATGTCTTTGTTATGACTAATACACATTTCTACAATTTTGAAAGAACAAAAAGCAGCCAAGTAACACCTGATTGTACTAGTCAGAACAGTAGAAGTAGGATTTACAAAGGAACTGGGAATATCTCTGAGATTTTGAGTACCTAATTTCTAGGTATTTTTTAGCTTCTTTGTAAAGCCCAACTTTATGATACATGCTACATAAAATATGCGCTTTTATGTTAGGAAAAAATGAATGATTGTAGAATAAAAGTATTCTGTGTGGAGTAATACAGAAAAAGGTGTATTGTCTTTGGAGCATACTGGATCATAATATGTGCAATGTATTTTAAAAATTCAATAAAATTTTTCCTATTATAGTGTTTTTTCACTAGTAGATCCAGTTCTTTCTCAGCTAACAAGTAGCTCTCACTTGCCTTGGGAAAGAAGTGAAGAGTTTTAGTCAGGTATTTCCACCAAGATTTCTCTGGCAATACTAACAAACAATTGCTGCTTCTTCACATTTTGATCTTAGAGTTTGAATTCCTCTGGACCCAGTCACCTGACAAAAAAACAAGACACAAGTTTCTGACTTCATGTGTTAATAATGTTTAATTCTTACATATGTCTCATTTATGGATATCAAGTTGTTTTACAACAGATATCATTATCCATATTGGGTGGGGAATCAGAATAAAGACCTATTTGGACTAATAATTCACTTAAATGAAGCCTGAACCTCAGGTTTTCTGCATGTCAGTCCAGTGCTTTTCCTAGGATGTAATTATGTATCTTCTAATTTATGGAGTTCACTGTTGGATGTCTCTAACAAAAGGAAGACATCTCAAAACTTCTGCTCAGTTGCACCTGGTGAACACAGGGGCTTGAGAAAACTTTTGGAATTAGAGAAAATCATGCAAACATACTCCACCTGCACCTGTAAATTAAGACTGGGAACTAGCCCTGTATGAAAAAAAACACCCATGTCTTTAGGAATGGTTGACCACCACCTTCTTCAATGCAAGAAATAAGGGCCATCACATGAAATTATGTGGTGATATATTCAAAGTTAGCAAAAGGATGCCACTCACATGCCAATGAAACTGAGCTGTTGGAGCTGTTTGCCTCAGGTTCTACAGAGGCTAAAAATTTACATGGACTTCAATACCAATAAAATAATGACAACAAAAATTAAGGAAGACAAATCCACCAAGACATGTGGAAACCATGTTCTTATATTGTTCAGTAATTCCAGCAAGATGCGTTTGAACGTAATTTGAACAAAACCTCTAATGCAGCTTAGTGAAAAGAGCTTCAGGAGGCCAAAGATCTCTGAAAATTATCCTTATTGTGTTTATTTCCACATTGCCAAACACCTGATGGTGCAAGTCTGATCTTGGTGCTGATATTTAACACTTGAGGTTTTGTCATAGTGAAAATGAAGGGAGCATCAGCTAATTCACATAGAAAATGTCTCAGAAAGAGGGAATTTTCCATACTACTATCTTTTTCTCAGAACTTAAACATCTTGCTTTACTGCCCCTGCAAATTTCTGTATCTCCTGGGCAACTGGGTACAAAGAGACATCTTTTCTTGGTGCAAGAGTGAAGAAGAACACTGCATAACCAGATTATTATCTCCTTCATCTGAAAAGAGAGAGCTAGATGAAATCTTTAAACCCAGCTGCAGACAGATTTATGCACAAATGCCCCTGAAACTATTGCACTGCTGTCTTTCTGAAAACTTTGCTGGAAAGTTTGCCAAGTATCTTTGAAGATCTTTCTTAATCTTTTAAAGGTACTTGAATGGTATTTTCATTCAAAAATTATTTTCTTCTCTAATTTGGTATAAACAAACAAACATGGAAATACCAGTTAGCATTTTTCAGAGATAAAAAGTCATGTAGTTTGAGAGATATTTGTAAGGACAAAACAAGGATGATACTTCAAAGGAAATAATTTTTTGCCTTTTGCTGACCCAAATATTGAGTTCTGTCTGTGATGAACATATTTGTTTTTACTACTTATTTGATATTTCTTGCAGCAGCAGAGCAGGAGATGGCCTCTGAAAAGATCTTTATTACTGTAAAAATATTAAAATTAATTATTTTTATTATGTTTTATGATTTTTTTAAAAATCCCCTTACACTAGAACTAAGCTCATTACGCTGAGTGAAGAACTGATTCTGATTTGGGGGAAAAGCATTAGCTCAAAACCTTCAAGATGATATTGCTAACAAAGCTAAATATTAAATACATTAAAGTCAATGTTCTTTTGAACTAATTATGCATACGGACATCCAGAAAATCCACTTAATCTGTTTTTCTTTTGTTAAGGTAGTTTTCTGTCCTGGTATTGCCTGATACAGCCTCTAGATGGCAAACTTTCCCAAAAAATGGGCCCGGTGCGTTGATCCCTGCAGGCTCTGAGACACTTTGCCAGGCAGGCCGGTTCCTCGGGCAGCAACAGCTGGCATCTACTGTGCCTGTGAAATTAATGGGCTGCTTACACTATTAATACAGCGACACAAGGGTGAGCCCCTGAAATACTGCAGCTTTTATATTCACACATATATATAAAAATTTATATGCATATATATATATATATACAAACACGTGTGTGTGTTTATGCGCGCATTCATTAAATATGAAATATGCAAAGTTGTAAGGTGCTTCAAAGCTGTTTAAATGTTTAGCCCTTTCAAAAATCTTCATCGTGCACTAGCAGGTCCACAGGCAGTGTGAGAGACTGAAACATTAATGGTTAATGTCTCAAACAACTGGGTGTTTTGCTGTCATGCTCAAGGAAACAACTCGTGTGCAGGGGTGTGAGCACCAGAGGATGGCCATGACAAATCAACCTGTGCTTAGCAAGAAGCTGGGGTTTGAGCTAGATAAGGGAAGAGGCTGATAAGCAGATCCTGTGAGGTGGCATAATGCTTTTATTTCTAGTAGTGTCAACCCTTACATGACTGGCTCGGTTGTAAAACTCCTCTCCCATGTCCTGCCAGAAAAAGCTACTGAGGACATTCACATTATTCATCCCTTTTGATGGAGTGTAATTGACTCTACTGTGCTGAAGTGAGAGAACGTGTCATAAACGCCCAAAATGCCCCCAGAGTAATTTCTGGGGCCTTCCACCAGAGGAATGGGCATGATCTACAGTTTTACAACATGACTCACAGTGTTGCATCAGACAGTGTAAAAGTCCCCACTCCAAGGGATGTACCTGGATGTTCCACCTGGACTTGAGAGTATATTAACCCACTGAACTTTGTGTTTCATGGTCTTCCCCTACCCCAGATCAATAAAGACTGTGACCATCACTCCAACCAATGGACATCAAAATTTCAACAATGTAGTCTTATTGATGGATCCGCAGGTGGTGATGTTTTTTCCTACCATTATCCTTCCTTTTTCTTTGTCTCTTTGCTGTCCAAACTTTTTCTCAAAATATATTGTAAGCCTAAAAAATTCCAGTCAATGCGTTAGTAAGTTCCTTGTGTCTGGATAAGTTGAAGTTGGCTAATTTTTAACTTTGCTAAGTTCAAGTTTATGAAGTGCCTTACTTATTTTGTTGGTGTTCTAAAATTTGCCACGTTGCCCAGAGTGAATTAAACAATGTTCCCCTAAACCTGCCGAGGGGAACAGGACATAACTGAAAGCTGCAAAGATAATTTGAGGGCTGGAGCACTTCTCCTGTGAAGAGAGACTGAGACAGTTGGGATGGTTCAGTGTGGAGAAGAGGAGGCTCTGGGAAAACCTTAGAGCAGCCTTCCAGTGCCTAAAGGGGCCAGCAAGAGGTCTGGAGAGAAAGGGTGTGTTGTAGTAGTAGGACCAGGGGGAATGGTTTTAAATTGAAGGAGAATGTGTTCAGGTTAGATATTAGGATTCTCCATCCCTGGAATTGCTCAAGACCAGGCTGGATGGGGCTCTGAGCAACCTGTGGAAGGTGTCCTGCCTACGGCAGGAGGTTGGAATGATGATCTTTAAGGTCCTTTCCAACCCAAACCATTCTAGTCAAACTATCTGGCACTTCTCAGTGTGTTCTTGTAGTGCCATCTGTTTAAGCCACACAAATCCTAATTTACCTTGATAGGAATAAAGGTCTTCCTAAGCGCAGATCTCTTACACAAATGAAATCCATTTTCCTCTGTACTGCAGATTCTCTCATAGAGAAGGCACTGTGAGTATCTCCCTTGTGCCTCTGAACTTTCTCATTGTCTGAATGGGTTGCAATTTTCAAGCCTAAATGTTTTAAATGAGACTGAAGTGTAAGACCTAATAGGAGGAGGAGTTTAGGGAGAGATTTAAAACATCTCAAAGTACTCATGTAGCCATCATGTAACATCTCTTTTTTCTTTTTTTTCTTTTTTTCTCTTGAATGGAAGAAACTTGTTTGCAGCATTATTTTTCCTCTGTAGTGTCTGTGTTCTCATACATAGAGTAAGGATCTATTTTTGAGATTTCCTGATCTGTGATTTGAGAATTCCCAGTGCGTAGCTATTTGAAATGTCTTGTAGCATACTAAATGATTGAGAGAGCTGGGAACACTCCTTGACTTCTGCTATAATCACATATTTAGAAATTAATTCATTTGTGTTGCTGGCTATGTTAAGTTTTTGGCTTTTATCTTCAGGATTGCAGAAAGGCTATGGAGTCAAGAAGGTCTGAATTTTAATTTTGTCATACCTTCAGCTAGGTTAGTTCTCTTTTCTGTTTCACTTCTACAACTGAATTAATATCTACACTATACAATGCAATATCTATAATACACTACAAGATAAATAACAGAACAAGGAAAACAACAGATAATTTTCATAGTTGTGTGCCAGTGTACACAGTTTGTGCATCACCATTGGATGGCTTCATGTGATTTTAAATTGATATGTAACTGGTATTTGAAGGGAATATGACTCCAAAAGGGTCCAGAGCCAGATAAGCAAAGTGTCCAGCTCTTTGAGGATATTGACTCAGTATAATTTTTAGGTCAAAATAACAACCTTTCTGAGATAAGTGGAGAAGTATTCACATCTTTCTTAGCTAGATCTAAGTCCAGCATTCTGTGAGGGTTACTTTACAGCATGTTTAGCAGCTTGGGGAAATTTAAGGCTCCTGTCTTTGTGAAAGAATAAGATTATCAGATTAACAGCCTATTTGGAAATCGCTATCAGACAGTATAAAGGAGAGGTTCAAGTGACTCTGACTTATTGAACCTATTGCAGAACACAGATTTGACATTTTTTCTGCTACAGTAAAACTCCTTTGCACTATTACAACAGTATTGTAATTTGACAAATCCTGTATTTTCAGGGATCACAGATTTCCTTCATGATTGTTTGTTGTGGAGGAAAAGAGAACTTTTAGCATAAACCACTTCAATTTGTATTTAAAAATAATACTCAACCTGGGCTGAAGAAATTATGTGATAGAGAACCCAGCAGAGTAGCTCTATGATCAAGAATTCTCATAGCTTGAGATTTCCCATGGAAATTTTCTAGATTCAGTTTCAATTTATTAGTGTCAAAAAAAAAAAAAATCCCTGCATGCTGGTAATGAAGGCTGTGAGCTAGACAGAACATACAAGTCAAGGTGTGCATGTGGGGATGAAGGGCATGAGTGGACCTCAAGCCTTATACTGCATCTTTGATGTATCTTTGCACATTGCTCTTTCTGCAGAAAAACTTCTTAAAATATGAGTCAAGTAACAACCTCAGTATGTGGTGATAATTATTGAAAAAGTAGTGCTATTTCCTTATTCTCTTTGATCTTTCTCTAGTTATACATGCACAGACTACATTTACTCTTAGCTACAAGTTTGCATTAGGAACCCATGTTGAACTGGTTTTTTCAAGGGATTAACCTTTATTCTATAAGGAATTTTTCTTCTGTTGATAACCACACATCAGAAATAACTGCAGCCAACAGGAGCTCTAACTATAGCTTATCCATGTGAAAATCAAGGTTTGAAGGTGTCAGTTGAAAATGTAATTTTTTTACACTAAAAATAATATTTTTTGTGAATGCAAATAGGAGAATAATATTGACATTGTAGAAAATCTTGGATGAATGGTTAGTTGAATGCTTATTTATGTAACTCACTATCTCTATTAAATTTAATTTGAGATGTTCATGTATGGAAGCTGCTGATTCTGAACTTTCCTTTTGAATTAGAATTTTTAACTTTTGAAGAAAAATAATACATGAAGAATAAAATCTGTTGCTGTGCTAGCAGAATATCATATACATCAGAAATTTACTTATAGGAATTTTTTTTTTCAATTTCTCTGTTTTCACGCATGTTTTCCCAGGTCTAAGAAGCCTGTGAGGCTGCTGCTGGCACAAGCACGACGTGATCTAGCTCTGGAGAACTGTGGTGTTAGAGCAGGACGGGGTTGATGTTCTGACACAGATACTGTGTGAGCTGAGCTCACCCATTGGCCCCCCTGGGCCCTGAAATGTGCTTTCTCCAGGAACAGTTTCCTCCAGTGCCTGGATCCAGGAGCTGTGAGAGCAGGCTGCTCACAGCCACACATTGAGTGACAGCCTGCAATCATCAGGCAACTGAAGTGATGACTCACGTTCAGCATCAGCCCAGGAAAGCCAAACAGGAGACCAGAGTGGAGACAAGAATTCCTGGAGTATAGCTCAGCCTGGGCTAAGGTGCTTTTTCTTCCTTTTCCTGCAGAGCAGATTTCACTTCCCACTTCAGTCCATCAGGCTTCCTTGTGCCACTTCTCTTCTTAGCTCTGCTTTGATTCCTTGCTCTTTCTTGGCTCCTGCTCTGCCTCCAATCTGATTTTCCAAGCCTTCACAGTTATGATTACATGGCTGAGAAGTTAATGAATGTTTGTAGGTCATTGTTGGGACTATTGTTGCATTCATTCATTATTTTAGAAGTAATCTATATTTGACAAGAATGTCTGTGAATCTAGTCTGAACTAGAGCTCATAAAAAAAAATCGAGTACATCAGTTCAACACTGACTGAAGACTGTGATCTTTAAAGATGGAAAAATGAAATGCCATGGTCCCTTCCTCATGGAAAGATTCTATGGTGTGTCAGTTCAAAGGGAAAATAAACTGATAATTCTTTAAATATTTTGCTAATAAAATTCCCTCCTTCAGAAGAAGTTTCTAGGGGGGCTTCTTAAGGAAGGAAGTGGCCGCAGAGTAAGTTCTCAGCCTTCTAATATACAGACAGCCATTCCCTCCAGATAATACAGACTTCTCCTCCAAACAATGAACAAACAGGGAGCACATTGTTTGCAACTGGTATGAGCTGCCACTAAGAAAAATAGAAATCAAATTAACTTCTGTTTTTTCAGGACACAACTTCTCAGATCACTGTGATCCTTTTCTATGTTTATCACTTGCAATTCTGTAATCAAATTTAAAAACTAATGTTTCTATAAGATTTTAAATTAGTGTGTATTGGACATATGTGCTATAAGTTGGGAGAGGTAAATTAGGAACTGAAGTATTAAAGCCTCAGATTGCTTTTTTAGGTAAATGACCTCGTGTCTAACACTGGATGGCTCTGAAGTACACGCTATGGAGCCAAGTAGGGTACAGGAAGTGGCTCAGTTCCATTACAAAGCTTCATTCTGCATGGAACTAACGGGATAAGGGGTTTTCATGGTATTAACCTCTCCCAAAATAGTATCTCTTTAAGGTGCTACGCAAAGAGGATTTGTAAGTTGTCTGTGAGGTCTGATTCAGAATTTACCCTGGCATTTTGACAGAAACTTAGCAGGCACTTGATATAATTTAAAAATTTATGTTGAGACTTCAAGGCAGAGTGCAGACTCTATCCTGACACAGTGTTTCTGCCTGGTTGCATGTGAAACTGTCTTTACTTCTGACTGACATATGCAGTTTGCTGAGAGTTGAATATAGGCTTTCTATTTAAGAGGGATATTTCTATGTTCATTAATATGAAGGATTTGCAGTGGTGCAACCCCGATGAGGATGTGAACTGAGCATGTGCTGAATTTTAAGCACGCTAGAAGTCCTCTGGGTATTAAATATCCTCTTGTTTCAGAGCTGACCGTGTGAAAAAAATGAAGAATGAAGAATGATGCTGCAGTGCAAGCATCAGATGACTGTCAAGGTCTCCTTCCTGCCTTCTCATATCTGCACCTACAGTGTATTCTATAGAAGAAAAGTCTCAAAACATTGCATTTTGGGGTGATTTTGAAGAAATCATCTAGCTTGTATTTTAAGTTTTGCATTTTTCTTAGAATTTCTGTGTCTTCAGAAGTCTTGTGTTTAGCAGAGCAATAAAAGGATAGGATGTCTCCTATTTTGCACATGTCAAAGACCTTGTCAATTTCATTGTCATTTGCCATGATACAAAGACCGTCTGGAGGAATTGATTCCTTCATGTTGAAAAAAAATCATAATATTTCTGATGTTGCAAGGAATACAAGTATGTTCCTTGTTTCATTGGTCTTTTTGAAATCATAATGATTAATTTTTAGTCTTGTCCTTAACTGTGTGCTGTTAGTTTTGATGCTAGTAGTACCTTGGAATATGATGCAATATTTTATCAGAGATACATGAAGTATCAGAGACTGGTCAGTTCATACAAAAAAGAAAAATAATTTTCCTCAAACAGTAAGCATAGACCAGTAATAATATTAAGATCATAATTTTTATAGCCGTCATTACCTGGATGAGGTCTCCCAGCTTCTTGTTTATGCAAAGTTTATTTTTCACCAACTTTTCAGTTGCCTCCAAAACACCTTCTTAGTTATGACTTCAAACTGGAGAATGTTCTGTGCTGGTAACATAAACAAATCAAAGCCTAATTTTGGCACCTTTGTCCACAAATTATTGAGATCAGTAAGTTTTTATCTTGTATGATGGAGACTGGCACATGGCAGCAGCATCTGGAACCATACTAGCATCAGCATCTGGCTAGTAATTAATATGTAAACTCACTGATGAAAGCCAACACAGATGTAAAGTAGTAGAAGATCTAGTGGTATTTATATCTTAACATCCAAAAACTGAAATTTGGTGATGGAACTACTGTATCCAATGCAAAGGTGTGGAATGAGTCAGCTGCAGGCCAAGACATAAAAACCAGAGCTGTGTTTTCCAGTGCTGCACCACACCAATCACAGACTGTAATAAGATATGACAGCCTGTGGAATGAGTTCCTCTTTCCGATGGCACCCACACTGCTACATTTTCCTACATTTTAATTCTCCTGTCATGATGTGTTGTTGCAGTCTCCTGTGCTGGTAGATGTACATTAGATACCTAACCTAGAAGACTAGAGATTGTTTCAAATCTATGATCAAAGAACTGGAAGTTTGTGCAGATGCTATGATAAGGAAGCACTTTTTAGTAGTTAAAAATCTGTCTCTTACAAACAGTTCCAAGAAAAAAACCACACTAATATACAATAAGGTTTTAAAATATATATATTTATATAACTCATAAAGTGAGATACAAACATGTCATAACATAATTTTTAGATTATCCACTAATAAATTCTAACATCAATGACTCATTCCTTCACTTCCTATTCCCTGAAAACTTTTACAAGTTTTTTTGACAGGGACAAGTAATGACTTCACCTTTAAGCTCTGTTCTTCTGAAACCTGCCGACTGAAAAAACCATAGTGACTCATTGTTCTTGTGGTTCTTTGCTGCACAGTATTTTTTGATAGTGTGTGAAATGACACATATATAAACCAAAATAAATATGTCCCTCATTATGGTCTGTAGTTAGAAGTCGTAAATCCTAAGAATACAGTGACTTTCCTGTGAGTGAATGAAAAATGTCTCACCTTTTCATCAGCTGCTGATGTCCCTAAGTAAACAATTACGTGGTGTAGAAGGAAGTGTAGATGGATGAAAAAAACAAGCCTTCCTTCTTGTGAAATATCCAATGGCATTTACTTTACAGAGGTTACATAGAAGTCTATCAAACTAGGGAGAGGAAAATAAATCGATTGTAACATGTCTATAGATTGTCCCACAAAGTAATCCTGATCGATGCTCATGAAATTTTCAGTATAGTTCAACTCTGAGAAGCCTTAAATTGTTTCTGACATTGCAATGGTTTATATATCATTTTTATTGGCTTAATGAAATATACATGTGTACATTCTTCCTTGCCTGCCCTTGACTCTTTCTAATGAGCTCATCTTTTTGGAGCTTTCATTTGCCATAACAACCACCTTAAAGCAAAAGGAACAGCATAAATAATTTGATAACTACTGGGAGCTAAGCTTGATATTAAGATGTATTCTAGGTACTATATATATTCTAGGCTTCATACAGTCTCCCATTCAAGCCGTCCTAACTCTGCTGATGAAAAAATTGGATTTCATTGATAAAAAATTTCTGAGATAAAATAATTTGACCACAATTATGCTGATGTTCTTATTGTTTACTGCTTACTAGTATTTATATTAAAATTTTATAACCCACTGTAAACCCAAGAAAACAATCAGCAAGAAGAGGCAGTTATTTAATGAAGAATAGTACTAAGCTTTAGGTGTTGATTCCTAATCAAACTCAAGTCACAGGATAAATGATTGTGTTCATTTTGGATATGGTATTATTCTGAGATCTTTGAATTTAGGGAATCAAAATCAGCAGTGTATATCTTGCTGGTTTTTCAACTCACAAATGAAGTTCATATACACTGTGGTTTTGACAACAGAGATACTAGAAGGGGAAAGTGCAAATAATATAATTAATTTGTTTAAATTCTGATGGTATTGATACATCAAGATAAACTCATCACTCTGTTTTATTTGGCTTCTTTACCATGCTTTCTGTTTTGCTGTGACACTGTTTTTGGCTCAGTGTCTGATGCACAAGTGCCACAATTATACAGCCTTTTCCCTCACAGAACTTGTCTGAGCACATATGTACACACATATGTACAGTGAACATGCTTTGCTGATGTTTGTAAACTTAGGAATTTTATTTCTTGGTTGATTATCTTGACTAGTAAGAATTGAGAGAGAAAGAGGGTTGTCAAGGTGTGACTTGAGTTTTGTCAATTTTAATATATTTAATTTCTTTTAGAGATAGGACCCAGGAGTAGAGACAAG
>JAODKT010001744.1:28588332-28603683 GCA_027576195.1 Cossypha heuglini
GGAGCCGAGCCGGGCCGGGCAGGGCCGGGACCCCAGCCAGAGACCACCGCACCCTCCGGCAGCCAGAAACCAAAAAAAGGGGGATTAACTTGATCCCCTGTGATTTGTGAAAGCGGAATAACTTTTAATTGGTTTCCCGAGCTGTCCATCACCAAATCAGCACTTCCGATCAGCTCACAGGGGAAGCTCCCAGAGATGGGAGAGTCCCTGCCACTCCCCAGCCTCATGGTGCCTTCCCTGAGGTGAAATCCGCCCATCCACCCCAGCACGTGAAACCAACACAAGGGTGCAAGAGGAAGTTGAGGTATTTGATCTTCCCAAGTCATTGCTAAATGTGATGGGGTGCTGCTTTCCTGGAGATGGCTGAATACCTGCCTACCTGGGAAGTGTTGAATGAATTCTTTGTTTCAATTTGTTTGTGTGCACAGCTTTTGCTTTACCTATTAAACTGTTTTTGTCTCAAGCCATGAGTTTCTCACTTTTAGTCTTCCAGTTCTCCTCCTCTCCCTCATCCCCTCAGGGTGGTAGAAAATGAGCAGCAGCCTGGGACTCAGCTGTCCACAAGGGTTAAACTTGGCACCTGCCTTCTTCAGATACTGTTTTTTTTCAGATTGGATGCTCAGTGACAGAGTGCTGTGAACTTTTGTGTACCTTCATTACAGACTCTGACTTCCTGTCCCTGACAACGTCTTATTGTTCTGTCAGAAATTCATTGTGTTCACCCCACCTCACCTGATCTCTGACGTCTCTGAACTTCTTGTCCCAGAATCTGCTCCTGATCTGCTCTCTCAATAGGTGTTCAGTCCTTCAAATACATAAGACTGTTTCTTTTTTTAATGAGGTTAGCTACATGCTCTTTTTCTCTCTTTCCTTAAAATAGAACTTTTTTCTTACATTTCACTTTCTGTATGGAGTGCTATTCTAGCTGGATTTCAGTTATCATTGCCCAACAACTAAAAGGCATTTAATTTATCATGTGCTTCAAAACCAAGTATCATCATTAATTCTGCTTGCAAAGGGATGTTTTGTTTAAAATTTTTCCAACACCCATGTCTACAGCCCAAAGTCTGTACTCATCTGTACAGAATTTAAACTATATTTTTGGGCTTTTAGCTGCTCCATCTTTCCCTTTAGGGTTTCTTTCCTCTGTAAGTGATGACCAGGCAGTGTGGCTTTACAGTCTCCCTAAACCTACAGAATAACTGGCTGCCATTAAAGGTAATGATCTCTCCATTACTTCCCTGCTTTAACTGCACATCCTGCACCTATGGCCTGGTGCTAGCAGCTATCTAGATAAATGAAAACTCAACATCTTTTCTTTTCTCTGGCTCTTTTTCAGCTATGTAAGTTTCCTGATCTAGACTGTTGTACTGATGAAGAAATCCAGCCTGTCATAAGAGTGCCAGGGATGTATGAAGAGTTCACACCCTCACTGTAAAGATCATAACACAAAGGAGGAGTGTGCTTTGAGGTTAGCTAATGATGCTCTTAACCAATAATGCTAATAACTGCCCTTAACACAGCCAGCTGTTTTAATTTGAAATCTGAACACAGGACACTGCTGCAGAATTTGTAAATATATAGGGAATAGAAATGAAGGAAAACTATTCTTCATATAATTGTTTAAAAAGGCAAATAGAAATGTTTTCTTTCTCTACTTCCAGCCAAAAAGCAAAGTTGCTTATCCACTAATAACTAGCTCTTTGGAAACTTCGTGCAGATTATGGTCACTGCACTAAACAAAGATGGGACTGCTTTGTGAACCATCCTATAATTCTGTCTTCCCTTTGGAAATGACCCACTTTTACAGAGATAATATGCTATTTCTTATATTTAAGGAAATATTTTACAGTATTCAAAATCTCTCAGTAATCTTTCATCCAAAATAAGGCAGTGTTTCAGAATTTCCATCTGAAGCCTCTGCATACATTGGTTTTATATTTAGAATAAAAAAAATATGTTGGTAACTATGTCTGATAGAAGCACATACATGAAAACTTTACTCATGGGATGAGTGAGACCAGATACTACAGAAATCCACTTCTTTTAGATGATAATGTGTTTGGTGTCACTAATGCCACTGCTTTATCTCCCAAGGAACCCACAAATACAGGCCATTATTTTTATGACGTTTGTCTGATGACTTGGACATTCATTTTTCTAGTTTCCTTTCTACGTACATCAGAAAGAACGATATCATCCCAGGTGCAGGTAACTTCCTATTGCAACCTTGTGACTGAAGGGAAAGAAACAGAAAGATCAAAGATGGCATACAGATGAAGTAAAATCTAGCATGTAAATTAGAGAGCAAAACAGCTGTCAAGAGAGATCAACACAAAAGTGTAACAGTGCACTAAAATGATAAAATATGCAGGATAAGAACAATTATGAAAGAACAAAGAGAAAAAGACAGTGAGAAAATAGTTTAGTGAATGAGGGTCAGGAGAAAATACATAAGGGAAAACAGATTTCATGGTTGTGAATTTGTCAATGACTGCTTTGAAAATGTATGTGAAAGACTGTTCCTTGAATGATTAATATAAGTTGGGTGTCTGATATGATGCACATTTTTTGCCTCTTTTTACAGTGTCATAACTGAAATGATCTAAACATTCTCATGTTTAAAAATAATTATTTAAAAATAATGTTAAAAATAATGTAGTAGTGAGATCACACAGAATAGAAATTGGAAAGATTTGGATTTTGAGCTCTTTGTAAGTACTCCATGGAATAACAATTGTGCTTGGTCTTGTCCCATATGTTATGAATAACTTCTGAAAGCCCGATGCTGAAATTAAGAGTTTGTTAATATCTAATATTATATAATGCAAAATTTTTAGCCTAATATTCTTTCAGCACACAATCACGATATACAGTTTCAGTACTTAATTTCTCTGTAGCAGTTATTCTATACTGGTTTTTTGCTTCCTAAACAAGTCTACTAATTGTGACGATATGAGAGTTTAATGCACTGAGGTTTTTTTACTGTTAATGCTAATCCACTGACCTTAAGCAGCTTGAACTGAAGATATTTATAGTTTGGCACTGTCTGAAGTCTTGAATGTTGAATGGGAAAGCAGTAAGTGCTTCCTTCAATTGTTCATTTCTGACTATCAGCATAGACTCTAGGCATTCCATCAACATCTAGAAGCAGGTGGCCTGCTTTGTCTTGTACTCACTAATGCTGCTGAAGTATTTAAAATTACATTAGTGAGAATGGTCTGATGACAGGACTGTGCTACATGACTTGTGATCTAGGGTCAGTTTCCAATTTCCAAGCATTATGACAGAGGCATGTGCAGAGCAGTTCCACTTTGAGCAGTTCTGAACACCCTAGGGGGGCTCTGAAAGACAACAGATGGAAAGTAGCATTTAAGCACTTTTCTTTATAGCAGGCCTAAGGCAAGTCTTATTCTATTTCACTGTTCTTCTTCAAAAGAAAATAAAGAATTATTTTTTAATGCTTGGATGAATTTATTGCAAAATCTGCTGCCTTTTTTTTGTTGTTGTTGTTGTTTGGTTGGTTGGTTGGTTTTGTTTTTTGGATTTTTACATTTAATGTCATGAAGCCAAATGAAATTTTGGGATATAAAATTGATTCTGCTCAATTTCTATCTCCTCTGCAGCAGGTCTGACTTTCTCACCAGTATTTAATTTCAGTTTTCAAATGAAACTGTGCACAAAAATAGGGACTCTTATAATGGATCTTCCTTTTAATATGGATGTTTAATGTAAGAAGTATAGACTAAGAAGTAGTAGAAGAAGAATTCAGGGCAGAATGTCAGTAATATATTTCAGTTAATGTGCTGAGCAAGGAATGCACCCCTTAAAGTTTAAAATCATCTTTTAGAAGGTCTTTCAGGTCTGCAGAGAAAGATACTCCCTTATATTTGATGTCCAGACTGGCATACTTGGAAAAAGAAGCCTGCTGCAAAAAGTTATGGACACTTTAAAAGTACCAAAAAACTGCCTGATTTTACCAATGCTATCCTTTGTTCTAACAACCTACCTATAAAATATGGTCTGTGTGCATTTCAACAAAATATTATAGGTACTTAATTAAATACAGTTTACTTTTGCTGTTTACGTACACATCTTATGGAAGTCTCACTGGGACTTCAGCAAAGCATGCCTCTATTTGTTTAACTGGGAGGGGAGATACCTCCCATGTTAACCAGATCTCTCTTTTCTTCTGTTAGCTTACCTTCCTCACTCCCACATAATATTTCCTTTAGAAAATACTTTCAAAATAGTTTCCAGCAAAATTATTTTTTAAAAAATGCTGATTGCTTATACCAGCATATTTTATTGAGTCTGAGGTATTGTTTTGGCAGTTTAGCAAAGCCTCAGTGTAAATTGCTGCTACATTTGAGAGACAAATTGACTGATTGCAGTGAATGTAGCATTACTGGCAAAGTAACAAACCCACAAATGATCTTTCTTTCATTAGGAAAAGATATAATTAGAAAGCAATTCTTGCTTTAAAAAGTAGAATAAATTTTTTAGATATTGTCTTATTTCAAGATTTTTTCTTCGAGAAGGCAGCCTTCAAGCCTTGTCTTTCTAAACTTGGTATTCAATAAAAAAAAAGGTCACTTATAAGTTTAAAAACATCAAACAAGTGAGTTTTTCAACAAGCAGCTGCAGTCTTTTAATGGAAAATTATGAAGAGTATCTGAAATAGATGCAAACTAAAAAAAAAAAAAAAAGAAAGAAGTAATAATGAAAAAGGGGGAGGAAATTTCATATTACAAGGATTCCCCAAATATTACAAAATAGGCAACTCAAATTAAAATGCTTCTGCCTCTAACTATTTCTATAATTATCTCTTCAGTCTCTCTTTTTCCACTCCATCATTATGAGGTTTTCAGGCTATTTTTGTAATGAATTAAATAATCTCTTTATAGCAGTTTGCAGTCTCTCTAGGGAAACAATAGCATTGGCAAAATCCTGTGGACTTATCAGGTAAGCTGTGAATTTCGCGTCTTGAAAACCTAACATTATCTTCTATGTGAGTGTCAATGACTGGTTTAGTTATATAACCTTCAGTTAGTAAGAAGTGGAAATATCTGTCTATATCTCTCCCATTGTAACAACCTCTCTTCTGCATGTCTTTTGTATTTTTAATAAAATGAACAAATATATGTCCCTCCCTCTATTCATGCAAAATAGAAGAGAACTCTGTACCCAGTAATATTACAATTAGCAGAATGCCTAATTTCAGGCATTTAATTAGTAAAGAGTATACATATAAGGTGACAATCTAGTTATCTTTCAGAGACTATTGACAGAATGGAAGGCAGTCCTGTCATCTGAAAACAGATGAATTAGCTAACTTCTGCTTTAGAAGAAGATCTATCTCTTTGTTAATTAATAGAGATACAGACATAGCTTAGCTGTACCCTCTGTGACTTTGCAGATGACACCAAGCTAAATGATGTAGTTAATACTTTAGAGGGAAGAGATGCCAACCAGGTGCACAGTCACAGGTTTGAGAGGTGGGCCCATGTGAACCTCATGAAGTTCAACAAGGACAAGCGTAAGAAACGGCACCTGTTTGGGGGCAAACCCGTGAATTAAGACTGGGAAATTAGAGGATTGAGAGAAGCCCTGCAGAGAACTTGGGGTATTGATTGACACAAAACTGAATATGTCCTGTAAATGTGCACTCAGAGCCCAGAAAGGCAATTGTGTCCTGGGCTGTATCCAAAGCAGTGTGGGCAGCAGGATGAGGGAGGAAATTCTGCCCCTCTGCTCTGGGGAGACCCCACCTGGAACAGTCTCTTCATGCAGCTCTGGCACCCCTGGCATGAAAAGGACATGGACCTGTTGGAGTGAGTACAGCCAAGCTGACCACAGGACTGGAATGCCTGTCCTGTAAGGAAAAGAGAGAACTGGGGCTGTTCACCCCAGAGAACAGAAGGCTCCATGGAGACCTTATAGCAGCTTTTCAGTTCCTGAAGGGGGCTTACAAGAGAGCTGGGGGGACTTTTGACAAGGGCATGTAGTGGTACAACAAGGGGGAGTGGTTAGTGTTGATTAGATGTTAGGGAGAAATTCTTTACTGTGAGGATAGCGAGGCACCAGAACAAGCGGCCCAGAGAAGCTTTAGATGCTCATCCCCAGCAGTGTTCAAGGCCAGGCTGGATGGGGCTCTGAGCAACTTGATCTAGGGAAAGGTGCCTCTGCCCATGGCAGGGGCTTTGGAAAAAGGGCATCTTTAAGGTTCTCTCCAACCCATTGCATGGTTCTATATCTCTCCTGTATAAATCTAAATCTGGTTGAGGAGATTATTATTCCTCGATATTTGCAATTCTTTTTCTTGTTTTCAATGCAATTTTCTTATAGGAATTGAGAAAGTTAATTTAGTTCAAAGTTAATTTTGTTCCACCTTAGGGACTTCCACAGCCTCATGTACTGCAGAAGTTTCATGTAAATCAGAGTTGTACTAAAAATGTAATGTGGATTTAGCTTTGTGACATCACATTTGAACACAAAGTAGAGGAAGGCTACTTCCATTGAAAAACCTGGGAAAATGCTTATGAATTCACTAAATACTGTCTCTTTGGACTGTATAGTGCACCAATGACTTGTAAAAGACAGTTTTACCCTTTTTTTTAATCTTTTTCTTTTTGATTGCAAGGTTTGGTGGTTCAAATATCGTACACAAGACTATGAAAGAGCAGAGAAATGTGATAACAGCATGTGGAAAAAATGCATGGTTCTCAAATAACAGGTGGAAATGGTTGTGAATCCCTCCAACAGCTGGATATTAAACCATGAGAACTAGTTAATTTCTGAGTTGTTCTCAAAAGTAATGCTATTGCTCTCTGGGATAAAGACGATTGTTGTGGGTCTATATGTTGGAGATAAAACAGGAAGCAAAAAAAACTGTACCTTTTGGCTAAAATCTGGACAGGAAGAAATGAAACAAGCTAGCTGGTGCTTCAAAGAAACCATATGTTATAGAATCCCAGAGATGATGTAATATTATAAAATATTGTCTAGGCAACACTGATGACCTCTTTAGGCTACTCAAAAAGAGATGGGTTGAGGAGTTTGCAGAGTGCTCAAGATTCATTCTTTTCTTGTTGATGTTCTGTTTCCACTTCTTGTGGGGCATTTACATTTATTGCATTTTAGATGCTGAAAGGCTAAAAAAATGGAGCCTTTCTGAAAAGCTATTGTGCTCTCTTAGGAATCTGCTACCTGCTTTTATGATGCTCTGACTTGCCTACAATGCAGAAGAAGCACCAGGAACTTCACCCATTTCCCTCTGTCTTGCCTTGTGAGGTTGCATTGAATTCCTCATGCAGATATAAATAAGGTTATGAGAAAATACAGCTTGATAATCCCATAACATTTCTGTGAGTTAGTTTGTCTTGTTTTTGGGGAAAATGCCTGAGAGGCCCTGCAGCAAAGAAGAACAAGCTACAGAGAAGAGACAAGTAATCTTTGTTTCTGCAGGGAAGACTAGTTTTTGGTTTGTTTTTTTTTATAGTCAGTGGAGCATGGCACTTGTTTGTTATCTATGTTTGTAGAAGCAGAAAAATTAATTCCTTTTTTTTTTTTTTCCTTTGAGGTTACCAAACAGTGGCTTCTAATCAATTAAAACAAATCAGTTCCATTAATTGTATGCCTTCACTTCAGCCACTGGAGTGCTTTGGCAGTCGATTTGACACTTTCTGTACAACTGTACAACCTCTGTTATAACTCAAGCCCAGTCCTACAAATGATGGACAAAAAACCTACACGGGAATTCCAAAAGACCATCTTGTGTAGGGAAGAGAAGGAATATGAATCATCTTAATAGCTGAGAGAGGTGTACCAGTTACTTAATTAACAGAAAGGAATCTATATAGTGAAAGCTGTGTGGGTGATGCCAAGCTGTAGCTTGGATGCTCTCCCTATTTCAGCTTCTCTTGATCAGGGGATAGAAACACAAGTCTGGGAACCTGGGATATTCTGTGCTCATATTAACACTGATGCTTGTACAGTAGCAAGCCTAGTGAGTGTAGAACAGTCCACTTAATGAGGACACGCTAAATAACAAAGGCTTCTTTCTTTCTTTGCAGCTTGAACATCAAAGCTAGAGAACTTTAGGCACATGTATTTGTGATTGAGGTCCCTGACTCAGTGCTTACCTGGGATCAGTTACATCGCGCAGTACATAGCATTATTAGATGATAATTATTGCAAGATTTTTAGTGAAGCTCTTAATCTTTACATAACTAGTGGAAAGAAAAAAAACAAACATGAACTTGGAATGGATGGAGACGGATGTGGATATTTCATTCACAGTACTTAACATCCAAAGCAATAGGTCAAAATCAAGATGTTCAAGGATCATCTTATTTCAGCTGAAGCATTTGAGTGCACCAATCACTCTTGCATTGTTTCTCTTGTTCACTTTCTGGCCTTTTTGGGCCACTCAAAAGTCTCAGAAATTATCTTTCTGCAATTAGGTCAAATCCATATTAATTTTCAAGCTTGTGGAGCCATGGACTTGCTTTAGTGTCTTAGTGTCATTCTTTCAGTAAGGATCAGTGTGAATAGGCAGCGATATCTGCAAACTTTGTTGCTAATCTCTGTCAAGGATGGCAGATACAGTACACCAAGTAAGCACAGGTGGAGAAGCTTCTAAACTCATAGACAGCAAGATGAACAACTGGACACAAGACTGATAGTTACTGGATATTCAATAGTACAGAAAGACCAGCTGGTACCGAAACCTCACACAGATTTGTGGTAATTGAAACACAAATATCTGGGCAAGATTATGACAGAGGTTAAGAGTTAATGGCACATCACTGAAACAGAATTCACTGCTTTAGTGACTGCTGCAAACCTGAAAGATCTGTTTGTTATTTAAAGCTCATATTCTAATATAATTTGTTATGAAACTTTGGCTGTTTCATGCTGACTGCACTGATTATTTGAATCTCCAGATATTATTTTTACCGTAACGAAGTCGCTAAAAAAGGGTACATTGGAAGGTTCCACAATTTCATCTAGTATTTCTGTAATTCCCTCCCAACACAAATTGTCTGTAATGTTTTGTCCTCACTAAACAACTTACGTTTCCAGTAAAGGAAAGAAATTTGAAAAGGAAAGGACCTTAAAGATCATCTAGTTCCAAATCCCCTGACGTGGGCAGGGAAGCCTTTTACTAGACCGGGTTGCCTCACAGCCCAGTCCAACCTGGCCTTGGACACCTTCAGGGATGGACATCCAAAACTTCTCTAGGAAAGCCAGGCCAGTGTCTCACCACCCTCACAGTAAAGAATTTCTTTCTAATATCCAACCTAAATATACTCTCTTTCTGTTTGAAGCCATTACATACTTTACTTGCTCTTGTAAACAATTGCTCTCCATTTTTTTCCTAGGCTCCCTTCAGGTCACCCTAAAGCCTTCTCTTCTCCAGGCTGAACAATGCCAATTCTCTCAGCCTTCCCTCATACCAGAGGTGCTCCATCCCTCTGATCAACTTGGTGGCCATTCTGGACTGTCTCCAACAGGTTCTTGTCCCTCCCTGTGCAGGGACACCAGAGCTGGATGCAGCACTGCAGGTGGAGTCTCACAGAGGAGAGCAGAGCAGAGGGGCAGAATCCCCTCCCTCCCCTGCTGCTCACGCTGCTTTGGATGCAGCCCAGGATACAATAAGCTGTCTGGCTGTCATGTCCAGCCTCTCATTGCCCAGCACTCCCAAGCCCTTCTGGGCAGGACTGCTCTGATCTGTTCATCTCCAGCCTGCATTGACACTGGGGGTTGCCTTGACCAAGGCGCAGCAACTTGCACTTGATCATGCTAAATCTCAAGGATTACCTTGGATCCACTTCTTAAGATTATTCAGGTCCCTCTAGATGGCATTTCTAGTGTCCTAAGATATTTTTTTCAGCAAGTTCAGAAAAAATGGCCTGTCACTGATTCTCAGGTCAAATAGTCTCAAGAGCCAGAACTTTCTTTAGAATGTGTGCATGGACTTGTGTTTGCTGCTTGTGCATCATAATAAGACAAACGCAGTAGGCTAAAAGTATCTAAAGGTTAAAATACTTAGAAACATCTCCACTGGGATTAAAAACATAAGTAAATATAAAACAGTCGCTTCGATACAACTGGAATTACAGCACCGAATTGAAAAAACTGAGTAAGAATTTTTCAGCATGAATATAATTGTGATAAGTTCTCACTCTGTATGATCTCACTCTGAACATATTGCTATACATTTATATGTAATGAAGCTGTAATTAAGCAAAGAGATGAAATACATCACTATTAGATTAGTCATCTGAAATATGTCTACCCTTGCTGCAGTGCTTTGTTTGTGACAATCATTGCTGAGATGGTATTGCAGGAAACTGCTTACCAACACAGAGATCAGAAGGAGCACTCATTAATTTAATGAAGAACAAACGATGCTTACCTTTTCATGTGCTTGGTTTCCTGGGAGTTGGGGATGTGGACATGCTGGCATCTGTGCAACTTAGTAGCTCATCATCTGTTTCAAGGAGACAAGGGACAGACTATGAGCAATTTAGCCTAACTCTTCTGCTGAAAAATTTTTGATTCAAAAATCTAAGTTATCTGCACACCTAAGGCACGCTTCTTGTTCTTCTAAACGTTCGCAGACATAGGCATATATGTGCCTGCCTCATGTCTACACCACAAACAACCTGGCAATGTCCAAAATCCATTTTCAGGACTTCTGGCCTAGTAAGACATCAATGTCTAGACAATGCATCAAGTATATAAGCAACTGTGATAAGCAACTGCTCCAGCGTCTCTGAAATTGAACAAGGTTATTCTGTGCTGCTAGGTGCCCTAGCTCTAAACTGGTGCTAGATTTATTGGCCAAAGAGTGTGACTTGTATGCAGGTATTTTTTTGATATTTCTTGATTGTTATGCTGAAGCATCTGCTCCTATGAAACATAGTTTTAAATTGCTCTTTAAAGAAATGAAGGTGATTGAAAATTAATTTTAGATGTGATTCTTAAAGATCTATTTATTATCCAGACTAGGCAGTATTTAGTAAATGAGGGATCTAAAAACTTATTTAACTTCTTGCAAAATCAAAATTAAAGGAGATTTGAAGCTTGAAAAGAACCAATCCATGCTCTCTCTTCATAACTAATGGAGCAATTAAGAAAAACTTACTGCTAGTGGTAAACCACAAAGACAAGATTCATGATTGCATTTTTCAAATATGTAATTATAATGGATAAGACATGACATTCACGCAGAACAGCAGGATTAATAGCACATCTCATAAAACATGGACTGGAAGTAAATAACCATCTTTGGGAACAGACAGAACAGAGTTCAGCAACAATCTTATCAACAGCATTTTGTAAGAAAAGGCTCTCATCAGCTCTTCAAAGACAAACAAAAAAGTGCTTGTTACTAAGGTACGATGGAAAGAATACAGACCTTGTTTTCTTTTGAGCATGGGGACAAAAAACCTGCTGTGCTTCAATGAACAGTGTTTGAGGAAGAATACCATGAGAGTAATGGTATGGTGTTCAGTCAAGCTTTTTGTACTTTTATAAAGAAGAACTCTTGGACATTGTAGGAAACCTCATCTGTTGATCATCTATTAAGAAAGAAAACAGACATTGTAAATTCATGAGACTGGAGATAGATAATTTGGAAGGGTGAATCTACCAAACCTGCATAATCTATGTTATGCTTCAAACACAAAAAATTCAGCTATTCAATCTATATCTACTGTGGTTGGAAGAGTAATAATACTTAACTGATAAGAACACTGTCACTAATCCTTCTTTATTTTACTGGTTTGTGTGAAATGAAATTAAAGGATTCCTGTAATTCAAACAAGAGGTTAGGGGTTACTGAAATTTTTCTACCTTGATTTTTCCTTGTTAGATGTTTTCATCTTCCCTTGCTTGCAACTTATCGCCTATGTCTTGTGCACTTTTTTACTTTCACAAGCTGACAAAATATTTCCTAATCAGTGAAGGAATTAATTTTTAAGAGGTAATACAATAACAGATTATTTTGTTTGCTTCCTTTATGTCTCACACTTACATGGCTATCTTTCACCCTTTTCAAAAGTGAGCACTATTTTAATGTTCATGCAATTATTCACTACCTGCTGATTTACACAGCTTGGATTTAGATGTCTTTGCCAGCTGACCTGTACTAGTGTAGCCCAGACTAGATTTCAAATGAGGGCTCTGACTTTTAATTTCTGGCTTAATTTCTGACTGAGATACACAGTTCCTGATCAGTTGTAGGTGATTGACCTACCTTCTCTGAAGCTTTTCCTGTTTGTATGGATGTTTCTGTTTTTCTGTCTTAAGTAAGTATTGTGAAAATATCAACAAATATTTCATATAAAATTATTGACATAGCAATATAGGGAACTTTATAAATACCCAAATTCTTCCCCGGTAAAATATGAACAAATGCTCTAAGAATATTTTGGTATTTTTTTAATGTTTCTTATCTGGAAAAATTTGTATTTATAATGCTGTCTGGTTTCTTTTTTTGCTTCATTATATTTACCTTTGTTTTTTCAATGTGATTTTATTATCTGAGTGCTGAACAGAGGGAATTGCTTCCGCTGCAATTTCTTCAAGGACTTAACATCCTTGTCATCTTGTCCTGGAATTAGTTTTTTGTTTTTGTAAACATTTTTTGCTAATGTATTAATTGTATTTCTAGCATTTTCTTTTATTTCAGTAGGCAACTTATCAAGTGGATTTTATTATGCTTTATATGACTTTGTGCTGTTGAAATATTACCTACCTGCTTTTTAAGAGAAAAAAAAATTCTAAAAAGCTGTATCAATTAAAGCATTAATAAATTCTTTAAGACCTAGTGAAGTGAATATTTCCACTTATTTTACTAAATGACTGTCAGAATGAGAATGCGGCTCTAAATTTGCAGATTCATCTGTATGTTATATAAGAACTAAAGTAATTTGCAACCTAAGGTCATAACAGTCCACAAAAGAAAAAGACTAGACTTGCACCTACAGAAGCCTTTGTCCTTCCTGCACTTGATTATTTCTTGCAGCTGCAACAACGGCGACATTCTGAAGTTATTGTTAGAATTTTTCTTTCCATGTGGAATTAAAAGAAGTGCTTAGCCTATTATACTTATCCATTTTAAAATGGGGTTTGGACTTATAGGTATAGACATCATAAATACATAAAATATTTTAGAATCAGATGTGATACATTGTAGGAAAAAATTTGTTATTGTTTGCTGTCATTTATTAAAACCAGAAGTTGTCTCACTAAAGCTGATTTAAAAGCATTGTTTACATTCCTCCAGAAGAAAAAATCACAAATGACACCATCTACTGAGAAGCAGGAACTAAATTAATTTCTCTTTGTCCAAGAAGTGTCACTATTTAATTTACACAAAGGGGTTCTAAGTCCAGTGACGCTGATATACATGAACTGTTTTAATAAACTGTGTTTTAATAAAGATAATTCTTTCCACTCGCAGGAATATAGATATTCTTGAAGAAAAAGAAAAAAAAAATAAAAAGAAAAGGAAAGAAGTGGGAGCAGAAGCAGAAGTGTCAGATTCAGCTGTGAGAATACACAGACAATAATATAGGTGAGTCAGGGCATTCAACTACGATTTTGGCTGATCTATAGCAAGGCATTATACTATCATTTCAATCAACAGGTAGTGGAGCAGCAGGGGTCTAATACCCTTGAAAATGAGAGATAATTTGTATCTCCAGCTCATCACCATGATCCTGAATTTGGCGGACATTTATATGTCTATTTATTTATTATTTATTTATAAAATTTGTAGTGGACAGGAATGTACTCTTTTGAAATAGCCAGCAAAAGTTAGATGCCGACATGTTACCACTGAATTCTAGTTATTTAGTAACATACAAACACATTCTTAATTCCATAAAAATAATTTAAAATTATGACATTTATCATAGGTTTACTTTTTAGTTCTCACTGTGTTTCCAGACTGAAATGCCCTTTCCCAAATACTAAGTACGATGGGATTTTTCTGTTAAAAGCACAATGGCTGGCACAAGAGACTCCCAGTCTCTGCCTAGCATTTCCATGTGGTCTTATTTTTCATCCTTTGAAACCATATTACTACTACTGGATGGAAGTGTTTCTGGGACCTGGGACTAGGCCAGAGAGCAGTGCCTCCTGCTTATGCTCAGGATGAGGTTGGCACCATCTCCCACCCTCCAGTGAGAAGAGAGGTATTCTTATCTTGCCATTCTTGATAATGAACAACTTTGATAATGCTTCCAAAAGCACTCACAGGACTTCCATTTCAGACCCTTCTCTTCACTGCAAGTCACTTCCAAGAACTGCATTGTACCACTGATCTGGATGCCTGGATCTGCCTGCCTCTGGATGCGCAGAGGTGTGGCAATGTCCCTTTCCCCATACCTGGTAAGGCAGAGACGGTATGTGTGCATGAAGAGTGCAGCTCGGCTAGGTGTAACAAGCCTGCGTGGAGCACCATGGCAAGCCCTCACAGAGTTTATAAACAGCTGTAGGTGCTTCTGAAAATGCAGTCTAACTAGCTCGAGTGATGAGTGTTTGTTGTGATGGAATTAAACGCCAGTGTAGCATGGCTGCTTTCGAACAGCTGTGAGTGTGCATCTCCGTTGTGCTAATTTGCAGCACACATATGCAGTGACTGTTTCAGCCTGCAGAGAAGGATCATTGTGTTTGGATCACATTGCTCATGTTGTTTAGTCTTTTGCTGGCAGAGCCTAATAATTGCTAATTACTGTTCTGCTAGTGTTTGTAACACTGAACTGCTAAAGTACATGACTTTTATCCGGGTTCTAGCCTTTTACTCTCCAGCCAACAGCCACACCAGCAGGCTGGAACAGGCAAGATTTAGAAGTGCTTTTCTATGCATCACTGGCAATCTGACGGGAGAGAAGAAAACAGCACTTGTTGAGAGAATCCTAATTAGCCGGCGTTTGACTACCAACTGTGCTCCAGAGAGGCACGATCAGGCCCAAAGAAGCTAGAAACATTTTTTCAAAAAACAGGCCAACACTGATAGTCCCTCTGCCACTGCTTTCCTCTCTTGCCCCCATTACTGCTCGCCAATTTCTTTTCGGGTTCATTTCCGTGGATGCTGTCCCGGGGCTACGAGTACCCCGGTCCCTGCCAGGGCGGCTGCTGAGGCGAGACCGAGGTCCGCGCAGTGCGGGGAGGAGGAAGCCCCACGCCTGTGACCCGGACCGACGCGGCGGGGCGCGGGTGCCCATCGCGGGGGTGTCCGCACCGGACCACCGCTCGATCCATCGCCCGGACATGCGTGTGCGAGCGCTGCCCGCCGCAGGCGGCGGTGCGGGGCGCAGGTCCCCGGGGCCG
>JAODKT010001744.1:28604443-28627697 GCA_027576195.1 Cossypha heuglini
GCGCGCTCGGCGGCGGCCGGCGTGCGCGCGGGCATGCACCCACGGGTGTGCGCTGTGCGGGGTCGTGCGCGGGTCGCCACTCGAGTGAGTGAGTGCAGGGTGAGCGGGTTTGCGCGGATGCTGTGCCCGGTCGCGGGTGATGAGCGAGCGTGCCAGGGGCCGTGTGTGCGCACGGGTGTGTGCGGTGCGGGAACGTGCACGGAGGGCGGTGGGTGTGCGGGGTGTCCATCTGCGGGGGCCGGGGCTTGCCCGGCTGCCGCGCCTCCCCTAGCCGGCTCCGGCCGCGCTGCGGCAGCGGGCAGGGGCTCCCGAGGTGCGGGAGCAGCTCCTGGGCTGCCCTGACCTCCGCGCTTGGAGCCCGCGGGGGCGGCTGGTGGAGCAAATACCCCTACCGAGTCTGTACTCCATGTTTCCATAGGCGTTGTTTTAGCCTGATCTTGAGAAAACAGCAATAAACGTGACCTTTTAGTTCTGTGGGTCTGGGCAGCAGCTGAAATCCGAGTAATGAGGTTTGGGTCTGTTGCTTTAGGCATGGTGTGATATTGCAGGAAGGTCAGGGTGAGTGTTTCACCAGTAGTTGAGTTGTTTCATAATACAAAATCTATGTGTTACAGTCTGCAAGGGTACAGTTTCTGACTCACTGTGCTTTGGGGCTGAATCTAAAATGGTTTCACAGAAGTCAGAGGAATTGCTTTGGATCTAGAGAACTGACACCAACACCCATGCAATGTTTTGGGGGCTTTGTGTTTGTTTGTTTGTTTGTTTGTTTTTGGTTTGTAACTAAATGCAAAATCTCCAGTCATTTCCTACTACTTGCCATTGCAGACATCTTCAGGTAGGAAGATGGTCTTGGTCCCTACAGGCAATCTGTAGATGCAGGCACACAAGATACATTCAGGGGTTAGACTTATCAACACCCATGCATTTCCCTTTCATATGCATCTCATTGCCTGAGCACTATGGGGAAGAATTCCCTAAAAGAATGATCCTTAATCGAAGTATTTGTCCAAATTCTGATTTTCCATACTTTGCAGTTATATCAGTACACATTATAACTCTGAATGCCATGGTTTTATGCCAAGTCCTGCCTGGGTGCATGCAGGCACCGAATAACACTGTCGCACCTTTCATGCTACGTTGTGCTGCATCATTGGTAAAATAAGCCTTGCAAGAGAAAGGCTGCACTCAAAACAGATGCCATAAGGAGCAAGTAAGGGTGCCTGAGCCCATCCAGCAGCGCCCATCTGCTGCTGCTTACTTTGTTGTTTCTCCCCCTGCTGCCTATGGTGCTATGAGAAGCCCAGGAATCATCATTGCTGCAATGAGTTCTGGTACTGAAAATAAGAATTTCAGTGTCTGTACTGTCCATGTTTAAGAAGCAGGCAAGCTGAAGTTCACTTTTTAGTACTACAAGTCTCTGTTCTCCATTATTGTAATGAGAATACATCTGCGGCAGCAAACATCTTTTTTTGAGGGAGCATGGTGTGAAAGGTCTGTGCATGCTGTTTTGTCCTTCAGATGACACTCACACTGATTGTCAGCAATACTGTCCTTTAGAAGGAAGGAAGAGTTTTAGCTGTCTAGAACCTAAATATTTAAGTCTCTGATGCCAGATTTAGCAGCCTGACATCTGATGACCCGGGATTTTTGGCCCCAGCCTTGACTTTCACAGTTTGTTTTCATGCACGCCATGAAGACAATTCATGTATGAGAATGAGTCACAAGTATGTTGAAGACAGATCTGCTTATTGGCTTGTTTGCATTATGAGTGAGAAATCCGTGACATAGTTGTGTTGACCTTGCTATAGGGAGTAATCCTTTTGACTAGTGATTAAACCCCAGGTGAAATACAGATTGACATTGCTGGCATGAGTGAAGCTTTCCAGATAGGACCAGACAAATGGGAAGTTTTAAAAATTCTAAATTATTGATTTGGTTCTTATTCATGTTTATTTATATGATGCACTGTTTTAATAGAATCCTAAGACATATCAAGAACACATCTGAATTGTTTAATACAATGTACACATTTTATTTAATTTCACTTATTGTATTCTGACTTGTGAAATGTCAAGCTACATGACAAGCTGCATGAAGTACTGCCAATTTAGAAGCCACGCTGAAGAACTTAATGCCTGTCAACTTTCATGGACCAACTGCAACAGCAGTGAGTCATTGAAAAACAGGAGGATGCTTTGCACTTTCTGGAATGAGTTGAGTGTTCACCGTTTTCCCTTTCATGAAAACTAACGGGTTTACCTCTGTGCAGCAGAGAAATAAAGTTTAGAGAAATCTTCCTGAGTTTGTAAAAGCAGGATGAGTCTGGAAGTCCTGACCTTAATACAGAATTGCAAGACTGTATTGTTAGACTGACCAGTGTGGAGTGGGTTAGGTTATTCATTTACTTCTAGTACCCACAAAGCACCTAAGAAGGAGAAATAACCCCATTTAAATGTTAACGTGCTGCTGCATATGTATCATACATCCTGAAGCTGGGAAGATCTAAAGAGTTTTTTTCCAGAAATGGTCAACAAAGTGCTGTGCTACCAAATGGTCCCTTTTTCTTTAGGCATGCAGACTCCTTTGCCAGTCGTGCTATGCCAGTGTGACCAAGAGAATATTGCTTCTTACAGGTTTATGTACAGTTTTAAAACTACTGTAATCACTTTGAGTGATAGAGATTTGACAGTCTGGGGCATTTAAAGAGTTGTTTTAAAATAGCATGAGCTTTGTTTCCACATGACTGCATTCATTGCATAATATGACTCTTGTGAGGCACAGTCAAAACTAAGCTTTCAGAAAGTAAGAATTTCATAGGGAAAGAGATTTAAAAAAAGTCTGGGAATGGTCACATCTGATGTTTCATTTGACTGACATTTAAACAACAGTATGAATGTGGTGATTTGAACCAAAAGCCTGTAATATGGCTTATTTTCTACCATAGTATTCTGCTTTTATGATACATCATGATTAAATTTGTCCGAACATCAAAACCAAATTAACCAGTTTATACAGTTTTATGGAGAAAAATGTTTGATATTGAAAGAAATATCTGAAGATATTACTTCCACTCTACTCACCATTTTCAGTACCTTGCCCTTACTTTAGGTGGAAAGTACTGTGCTTCTATCTTTAGCAGGGTGACCTGTGAATGGCACAGTAAGAGAATGATCCTCTGGTTAGTAAGAAGCAAATGAGACTCCTGCCTAGCTATGCTGTTGTTCACAAGATTCTGTGATCTTCCTAGGGATTCTGTGCTGATTCAGAGCCTGTCTACACAGGTTCTCTTGTGAAAAAGAGAGTGTGTGGGTTCATCTACCTGTATGTTTTTTTTCATTCCTTGGTCAGAAGTATTAAAATGTTTTTCACTGAAATGTATGACAAAATCCACTCACTAAAGAAACTGCAGCTAACCAATTTTTACTGTTCTCTGTTGATATCAATATTTTCCTAAATCTCTAGCACACTGTGTATTCATAATATGTTCCTGGCTGTCCTGCAGTGTTGAGTGAGAGCTGTATGTACTTTTCCAATGTTAGGACATCACCTGTCTTTTCCAGCTGACTGTGGTTGAAGCTGGACTCACACTGAGTCTGCTTTTCTCCACCAATTTTTCCCCACACACCTCACCCAGGTCAGCTCCTGTGTATGTAAAGGTACGTGTGGGAGTTGGTCTGGAAAGCTGGGCAGCGTTACGTTTTTCACAGTGTGAGTGCTGCGCCGTGTGTCGCTCATGTGGAACTTAATGAGCTTCCTTCTCCTTCCTTCTCATGTGGAGTGGAAACCTGTGAGCAGTCTGAGGAAGGCAGAAGGAGAGCCTTTTGCATGGTGGTGTGGCTCTGAGGACAGTGCCTGAGCAGACTGCTAGAAACCTCTGCCTGAGAGGCATGCACCACCAGCTGTCTGTTGGTTTCTCTCAGTGTGGAGGGCTACCTTTTGAGATCAAGGAAAGGGAGCAAATTTTTGATCTGGAAATAAAGACTATTTTTAGAAAAGAATACCTACTTAGCTGCAGAGGGAATTATTTCCACAGCAGGTAGGGAAATTCTTTCTGTTTGTGCACTCTAGCTTGATTGCCAGATACATTATTCACATTTGGCATCATTCCCATGCGTCCTTTTATGATATTACATAATTGAAAGGGTGAAAAATTGACTTTAATCTAAATTGCCTGTTAGTTGGATACTGTGTAACCCTTCTGAGCTGTTGATGGCTTAAACAGTCTGCCCCAGTTTCAAACCCTGTTTCTAAATCTGATTGGAGGAACTGCTGCTTTGTTTACTAAAATGATCTTGGCTTTTTTTTTTTTTTTTTCTTTTTTTTTTAGATTTCTCAAACATCTATTACTGTAGTATCTTTGCAACTGACAGATACACTTTCCATTTTCATGTATGTATGTAAAAGCTGGAGCACTTGATGACACCCATCTCTAGGTTTTCCCCCAGTGATGTCTGGAGGCAGAGAATACCCATGGATGCTGTGCTCAAAACACAGCCTGCACCTGATTTTTGCTTCATATCTTGACTTCCATCTTAACTGGAATTATTACATAGCAAGGAAGAACTGGAAGGTCTTGGTTGCTCGTGCAAATCTGTCTTTGAGTTTTAAATGTGTCCTCATGTCTAGCATACTGATAGAAAGCATGCTTCATAAAAGTGCTGGAGCAGCATGACCAATTTTAATTGAAGAAGATTTTGCAGAGGTTATTGCACAGAAAATTCTCTAGTTTTTTGTAGCTCCTAGTTGTCTATGGAGGTGCTGGGTCAATCTGATGTATTTCTTGTGAAAGATGAAGGGTTGAGGAGCTTGAACATTGACTGTCATCACCTAGTAGTGTACCAGTGAAGCCTTTGGCTTTTAAAAGCTCAGCAGCAGGTATGGAGTTGAAAATCTGCTTTGCGGGCTCCAAGGAACTGCTGCCACTGTGTGAGTACATCTGAAGAGAAACTGTGTGGACGGCATTTAGTGGGAAGTGCCCTGATGATGAAGCAGACTCATGGCTGTCTTATCAGTGGAAGTCTGTGGTATGGTCTGTGGTATGGCCAGCCAAAATGTCCTCCAAACCTCTTCTTTTAGAACTAGAAAGTCTTCCTTTTGCTGCTTTCCAGAAATTTCTGTGACTCTGATTTTCGGTTTCTTCTCAGGTAGTGGCCTCTGATGGACAGTGGTGGTGCTTATCCTTTCTTAAGTATATGGAGATAATCTGATGAAAGAAAATGGAGCTACAGCATGATATTACTGTGATGATGTTTGCCACACACAATTACCTTGCTTTCAGTGCTTATCTAATCCTGCATTTAATCTTGGGGACAAACTAGTAGTGTTTTTGTAATCTGAGGTTATAGCACATCACAGGAATACATGCAATCTGTCATAGAAGTGCTAGGAGTTAAATTTTTTTTTTCCCTCCCAAAGCAGAGAAAAAAGACAGAAACTGATACTTACTGTGCTTGCATTTTTCATAAGATTTCCCTTTATGGAGGCTCTACATGTTAGAAAATGAGACCTGCATGATAGAAAATTAGAAATTAGAAGTAGCTGTTTGGAATTCAGTGTATTTTCAGTTTTTCTGTATTTGGAATCACTGTGACGGACCTGGACAGAATGATTCTTGGGTATGTAGTTGCACTTGATGTAATAGTGACGATGCTCTTGTGTCTGTAATGGTGGACGTCTTTATAAATAAACATATTTCAATTTTTTTTTATTCTGTAGACTGAAATTGGACTGATGTAATTGTTGCAGCATCATATGGTTCACACTGAGTGCAGCAGTTTACTCTCACCTTCTTTGCCCATCATCATTTCTCCACAGAAAGGGAGTGCTATTTGATCCCAGCCAAGGTGCTGCTGAGGCAGCAGCAGTATAACCTTGTGGTTTGATGTGTTGCCAGAGGACCTTCTGAAAGAACAAGAAATTCAACCACTTATTTGGCTATTGCACTTCTTACTGGAGGAGGGGTGGAGAATTGAATGCATATCTATTTCAGAGTAGATAGGTGCCACTAGTTGGGGTCCTTGTCAGCATTGATGTGATTTTCATCAGAATGTGTTTTGGGCCTGTGTTCCTTGTATTTGTTATCATGTCAAAAGGGGATACTGTGCTGAATCCTTTGTAAGCAGGCATTCTGAAATAGAGAAAAATATTGGCTTTTTTCCCCCTCACAATTCTATGGCAGCAGAACACTATGCACTGTTAAAATGTCTGCCTCCATCATACTTTTTGTGGATTTCAGTTTTTAATAACTTTTTTATTTTGATGTTTTTATAACTTGTGTTATTTATATATCAATTGTTACTCTTTTTGATTGCCTAATTTCTGGTTTTTATAGACTGCAATGAAGAGAGTTTATCTAAACATTTTGATACAGGGCTTGTTTTTCACCTTTGTGTTATGAAATTCAGTGACTGTTGTGCAGAAACACCAAAGATACCATTTATCTTTCAATTTAAAGTATCCTTAAGTGCTAGACATCACTTTTGTTCTCTGCCTTTGGAAAAGAGTGCAACTGCAATAAAACAGAGTGGTAGGAGAACAAGTTTCAGTAGAGATAAACACTGGGGGGGTTTTCTCTAGAAAGAAAATTTTCCTTCAAATGTTGTTGATTTAGTCTTTTATGACTTCCAGTAGACTAACAGGATTTGCTCTTTTAAGCAACACTAGACAGATATTTTTGCTGAGTTCTTTTCCAATCTGTGCACTTTTCAGCTTTAAGGTATGTGCCAGAAATTCCTTTTCATGCAAAATCAATCTAGATGCAGAAAACCAATTAATAATTCATAAGGTATAAATGTCAAAAATAAATGGTGTTTGCCTTTCCAGATGAGTCACTTAGAGCTTGTCTGCCTTGGAAAGTTATGGCGTCGTAATCTAGGGGCTGAATTGGAAGTGCTGCAATTTTACAAGTATAACTCTGCAGTGCATGGGTTTTTTCTGCTTGTAGAACAGCTTTTCAACTTAATTGTTTTTGGGGATTTTTTTGATGTTTTTTTTAAAGGGAGTCAAGGGTGTCAGACTAAGACTCATTCTTCCACTGCAATGGAATTTGTTTTTATTTTCTACTGTTTTAAAAGGAATTAAGAACTTTTAAAGCAGAGCTGTGGCATGAAGAATGTTCCAGCCAAATGCAAACATTTTTTTCGGAACCAGAATGTTTGAATGTGGAAATGTGCCTTGATGGGCAAACTAGCCACACAAGTCCACATTTTATTGGCTAGACTTGATCATCCAAGGAGCCTTTCACTAGTATTTACAAATGGAAGTTTGTCTTTCAGGAAGGGTGGTTGGGTCTTACGTTTTTATTCGCAGTCTAAATTTGGGTTTTAAATATGCACATAGTATTCTGAGGCTGGCACGGAATCTTCCTTTCTCGCAATATTGCTGAAAAACATATTGCCAAATATGAGGCAAATTCACCACTTTCAGAGGTGGATGTGACTGTTGCAAGCAGTAAACATAATGCCTTTCTTCTAGATTGCCATAAGTATAAACAGGTAAAATATGAAGCATGGGAAGATGTAATTGCTGAAAGCTGAGGCAAGCTTTGGTAAATTATATAAATCTTCAGCTTTTTAATGCAGAAAAATGTTTTTGCCTCTATCAAACTTTTTCTGTTTTGTTTCACCTATGTAAGCTGCTGCAAAATGAGGCATATAGAATCAAGAGTTAAGCTTTGCATGGTAGGAATGGGATTTTCTTACTAGAGAGAGTAAGAGCCAAAGTATATGAAACATCAAAACACATAAAATATCAAAAGGCAAATAACTTCTTTGTTTTACAGTATCATTATTCAAAATATGTAAGTCAGGGTGATTTTGGACCTGTGACTTTTCAAAGGCCTGGACTGGCATGTTTTCGGAAGGCTGCACTTTCGTGGCCAAAAATCTGTAACACTTGAAATAGAATAACAAAACTCTACAGCTTCTGGAAAGTATCCTGGTTTTTTATTTAACAGTAGACTTGGGTGGGAGTAAAATACTAGAAAGGAAGTTGAGTGAGGATGAAAAACTGGAGAAATCCACAACAGGAATCCTTGAAAACTGAGCGGAGGCAAATTGTCTGCTCTGGTATGTATGGGTGACTGACTAGAGGGAGAAGGAATGACAGATATTAGTGAACAAAGCTAGAATTTGCTGTTGCCTGCTTTATTAGCCTGCTATTTCTAGGATTCCAGTTCCTGATCTGGACACAGTGATTATGTGTGTTGTTCTAGCCCACCAGGAAAGACGGCTGCTCCCAAAACACATGCAGCTTTAAGTATCACCAATGCGTTAATGAGGTCAGCATGAGTTTGCTGGTGTCCATCAGTATAGGTGGTAACTAGGGAAAAAGCCAACATTGTGTCTAAGATGACAACCCCAGCTGTTGCAGATTTCCTGTCTCAGAGAAAGAATAAGGAAAAGGCAATACTCCTCTGCTGCTCTGATTTCAAGGTAGTCTTTTAACAAGAACTGCTGGGCAACCACTGAAAAATAAGCTTTCCATGACTTTAGTGCTTTTTTCTTTCCTTGGGGAGAGTTTGCTGTTCTGAGTAGACTGACAGAACCTTTATGCTTTGTGTGTGGAAAGTTCCTCCAGCGCTGGCTGCCAAAGGTTCTGCAAGGTTTTGATCAGCCAAGTCCCTGCACCAAACTGGTGACTCATTCAAACAATCCAGTGAAGCTCAAAACTCTCCCAGGCAGAAGTTGAGCTCTGGGCTGTCGTAGTCCTGGGACTCCCTACGGTGCCGTGATGTACTGGGGCCTGAGGTGCTGCCAGAGAGTGAAAGTACCCAGCCAGGCTGCAGAGGCAGGATGCAGTGACACATGCTGGCTATGCAGATATGTGGCTTTTTTGGATGAAATGTGTCTTGCTTCTCCATAGCCTGAAGGATGGGGAGATCTTTGTATGTTAACATGAAAAAGAATTGTTGCAGACTCTCAAGATGAGTTTAAGTGTAGAAAAGGAGCTATCCTCTGCTCTGTGCTGTTCAGTGTCTTAAGTGACTAAACAACCTATATTCACCTTCATCAGAAGAACATAAATCTCTGAACATGTGTGCAGTTGTTGCACTTGAGGTCTGGAGTTTTGATGATAGAAGCTGGGGTTTGGCTCTCTTGTTTCTTGATGCACAACCTGAATGTACTAGCCAAGAGAGGAGATGAGCATGCTTGGGTTGAGCTTCTGACAAGCTCAGTAGTGGGGCCTACTGGTTCCACTGCAGAACCTGTTCTAATAATTAAAATAAGTTTCTGGGATAATATCAAATTGAAATGTCGATGGACTTCTGTTTGAAAATGTCTGCCAGACTGTAGGAAAAAATTCACGTGATGCCCAAGGGCTGGCCTTACACTCAATTCTTTTGGGCTGATTTACCCCTATCATATTAAGACCACTTCCCAAATTATGTATTAAAACAGCTATAGGGATTTCTAGCAACTGTTTTAAAATGCAGGCCGTCTTCCTGAGCAAATTTGAAAGCTTCTCTAGAGACATACAGACATGATGCTGTTGTATCCTCTTCCTTGCAAAAGACTCTCTCTTTTTTTCCACAGTACATTGGAGCAAGAGAGATTTGAAAATTTAATGAATCTGCAATAAAACAGCCTATTCTAGTTCCATATTTTTCTCATTTCTCATTTGCAGATTAACTGCGTAAATGCCCAGGGAAACTTCTTGACCTACAAACAAATTGACTGCTGTAGACTTTTTTTCCCTGATTTCCTCCTGATAGTTCTTTAAAACCTTTGTAAAATATTGTTACAGTAAATTTAATTTCCTTTAAATGCTATATTAATTTTCTTGCAATAAAATTAAAGTCGGGAAGGTAAATTAAGCAGCTGAGGGAGAGGCCATGGTTCCTAAATGAATTGTTTGTTAAAGAATGTTGACCAGATCAGGAGTATAAGTAAGCCCTGTGGATGGCTGAGACAGCTGGCTCAGGGCTAGAAACTTAGGGCTTTCTGAAGCATGTGATGGAGCAAGTAACAGGGAGCTACAGCAAGTGGGAAGAGTGGGATGAGGTGTTATCTTTGGACGCTGTGTCTTAGCAATTCTATTAACAATACACTAAAGACTTAACAGAAGAGAATGTGAAGAATATTTTATTTACGTATTCTCTGTTGCAACATCACGTATGTAGTCATGATACCACAACACACCATGGGTGTATCACTATCAGAATTCATCAGGTGTCTGGTATGCCCGTTTCCTGCCCTAAACTCACCGCTGTTCCCCTTGAGAGTGAATGGCTTTGTAGTTATAGGTTTAAGATGTGAAATAGTGAAGCTAAGAAGCATTAATAAGCATGGATGAGATCATGCCAACTTGCTCCTTAGTATTCCCGGGTGAAAGTGCTTTAAAAAGCTGTTGTCCTATTTTTGCTTTCATGGTCTTGCCTTGGAAGTTACTTTCTATACACTGAAGAAGAAAGTAGTAGTCATTTCAGGTACCTATGCTAAGCTACAGGAAAGACTTGAGAGAAAGGTAGAAGAATTCTGTCCTATCACAGCCCAGATAAACCTAAGTCTCTGACAGAATATCCTAGGGAAGAGTGGAAGCGTCGAGGGGGAAAGATAAAGTATGTTTACAGGTACTTTGTTTCCTGCCACACCCTTCCTGAGCCTGTGCCAGCAAGAAAAGGTCTGCAGTGCCTCCTTCTGCAACCATTCCTTTTCCCACGTCTCTGCTGCAAAGTGACTGACAAGGAGGGCAGAAAAAGTGACTTTTTGCTTTTTTTTCTGTGCCATCGTTTGACATCTGAGGAATTTCTGGCAGGGTTTATGGGCTTAGTCTCTTCTGCAGCAGGTCAGGGTGAGCAAGGAGCTGAGACTTAAGCAATTAAATCATTGTTTCTATTATTGTGACTCCGTGGCTCTACTGAAATAATGCATTTGGTTAGCAGGCTGGAAAGGTTGGGTTTTGTTCTGATACCTTTTTGTTTTTAAACAGCAAGAGTTCTGTCATTAACTATTGCTCTAAATTATATAACAGTGTAGCCTATCTCTTAATTCATTAATGTAATATTTTAAAAGGTGGATAAATCAGTTAAGGAAAGTAGAAAGCATTTATGTATTATCACAGGTCTTGCAAGCAAGCACTGCATAATCAAGATGTACAAAAATTTTCCCAGTATTTTGTTTCCAAAGGAGACTTGATACAAATGTGCAGTGGAGGTGACCTTGTTCTTAGTATGAGGCATTCACTAATGCATGTGGCATATGCCTTTACTCAGCAGCAAGAAAAAATTCTGGAGATTGAATTCTGCAGATCTGAGTATTTTTTTGCTCGTTTCTGTTAAGCATTCAGAGGTCATTTTTAACCCAGCTTTAAAAAAAAATATTATTATTAACAGTGTTTTAGCAGCATGTAATACCAAACATTAAGGAGACATTGCAGAATCCAGATGTTTTAAAATTATTAATGCAAGAGCAAAACCTAGGGTTTTGTTATAACCACATGGTTTTAAGACTTAGGAGTTTTGAGGGGGAAACAACACACAACAGCAGACAGATGATAGGCACTGCAAAGACCATCAGTAATTCCTCTGAGCCATTTTGTCTTAGAGTTTACCTCCTTTGAGAGCTGTTCCAGTTTAAAGTGTGTTCCAGATCTTTGACAGTGTGTGACTGTGCCCCTCCCTCTTGCTTTCTTTCAGACAGAGTGATGTAGCAGCTGACCTGAACTTCTGAGGCAGTGTCTATGTTGTAAAGCCACACCGTGCAAAAAACTTGTGAAAATTGTAGGAAATATTCCAGTTCCAGACGAGTTTTTCTATGTCATGTGAATATTTAAAGTTTTGTTTGTTTGTTTGTTTTTTTCCAGACAGCTGTGAAGAGCTCTCTGTTCAGGTGATGGGTTGACTTGAATTTTAAATTTAGCAAATTGATTGGCTAACTTCCTTTGCAAGCAAGGGGTTAGGTAGATGCAAGAAGAAAAGTAACATCATCCACACAGAAAATAAATCATGTAGATTTATGGACAAAGAGGGCTGTGTTATAAGAAATGGTGTAATAATGAACAGATGTGGCAGAGCAGGCTTCTTTACCTTCATCTCATTTTAAAGAACTAGATTGTATTTTCTGAGGCACAGGAAACACGGGACTTTAAAGAGACCAGGATGGAACTCTGGAAACACTCCCTGTGATCTCTGGTGGTCTTGGCAGCTCTGCTGGTTTGCTGTCTAGGAGTGTCATCTTCAGGAAATCTGAGGTACTGGGTACCCTGCTGCAGCACTGATAGTTCACATCTCCAAGGTTTGAATAATGCAAACCAGGAGGCTGGTGAGAAACCACTTCTGTGCTCCATCATGAGTTTTGCTGTCTGCCATAGCTGGCCTAAGAAGTGAAGGATCCTTAACCACTTTCTGTGCACCTAGACATAAGCTAAGCAGTAGATAGTTGTAGTAACCAAGGGATCCGCACTGGCAGTGTAAGCTTTGCTCAGAGTTCCTTTCCCTGCTTTGCATCACTTTTGTCTCATCACAGTGCAGAAGTTGTGACAGTGGGAAAGCAGCTGCAAACTCATGAGGAAACTGTGAATTCATGATCTCTGGATATGCCAAAGATGGTAGCTGTTGTAGACATGGCCGTGAAGGCAAATATCTATTTATCCTACTTTTTTGCTTTGTATTTCTTTGTATTTTGCTGATCTGAGCCATTGCTGTTATACAGCCAGAACCCAATGACTAGAGTGGTGTATGATCTTGACTGATGCTGGTCTTGCTGAAGATACATACTGTGTAATTCTGATTTGCAAATTTACCCAAGTGTGCAGTGCTAGTGAGTAATGATACTGCCATACCTGTTTATTGTCAGTGATTTGAAATATGTTGTTTTAAAACCATGCTTTGCAGACAAAGATAGACCTGTGATTTCTCCTTGACAAGACAACTGTAATTTTTCTGTTGATCAAGTAATCAGTGGGACTGGAAGATCTGATGAATTTAATCTATGCTTAACAGGCCGTGCTCATTGTAGAAACTGAAATATTTTAGGTGAGTATGGGAAGACCCTGCATTCTGCATCCTTCTGAAGAGTCAAGAACATGATGACTCCTGACTTCTGGAGGCTTATCTTTCCATATGCTTCCAGTAAAGCAATGCACTTCATCAGAGCCATATGCCATGAATTTTAATCACCTTCAAGTTCTTTGTTTCCACCACAACCTGTTTTTGGTGTGTGGTAGGAGAAAGATGTATATTTATGCTATTTTTAAGGCCTTATATTTAATTTCTTTGAAGAGTTGAAGATTTAAATGAAGAAAGAGTAGTTAAAGTAAGTTAAGAGTAGGTAAATTTTCAGCACTGAGTTCATGATAATTCATCATCTTTTTAAAAATTCGGCTGTTCAGCTACACTTCCCAAGGCTCACACAAAAGCTTGATAAATTGTAATAAATACTGTTTCTCATGAATAATACTTTAATCAATCAGGGAATTTATAGTTTTGTTAATGTATGTGGGTGAGAGCCATTCTGTATTTAAACTTATTGGTGTACCCTCTATTTAATCATAGCATTGCTCATGTCAGTATGTATCTGTCAGGTTCTGTAGAGTCATTGTGATCTCTGCAGCCTTGCTTGGTCGGGGCACGTGCATGGCAAAACTTTCAGGCTGCACAGTCTTTTGAAGTTTTCAGAAAGCCCTCTTCGTTACAGAGACCAGTCATGTAAAGTGGATAGTTTGTTTTTTTCCTTTAAATCTTCCTAAAGCAAATGTCATCCATCATTGGTGTACTTTACTGTCATGCTGTGGAAAGGGAGCTTATCTGTACTTATGCAAATAGCCTTTGTGAGAGTTCTGTTCTTTCTGCTTAATGTGTTTCTAGGGCTGTTACAACTTTTCTTCCCATAAGACCTAATGACATCACTGAGCAGCATTATAAGTGATCTTCATCCTTTAATGTGAACTAATCAGTCACACAGAACTGTCCAAGGAGTAGACCACAACCTGAATAACCTGTGTTGTATTTTTTCAGTGGAGTGTTTGATGGAGTTGCATGCAGCAAGGTCCAAGATCATGTGTCTAAATAACAGAGCGGTTACTTTGCCTTCAGACTGCTATAGCTGATGCTGCACGTAGCTGTAAAGACTTGGTGTATCCCAGTGGAATCCTACGTATACACCCAATTCTCTTCCTGTGTCCTTGCTGCTGTGAGGACAAAGCCAGACAAAACTAAACTGTGGCAGACACTTTCTTTATACACTTCCTTCAGACTGAACATTATATACACTAACATGGTATGCACAGTTTTATAACTTGATTTCTTGAGTGACATTAATAAAACGTAGCTGTCCCCCTGAGACTAACACAGCTTTGCCTGTTAGTATTTGTCTGCTTCTGGGGTGACATATATGTGGCAATTACTCCTCTTCTGGTCCTCACCCTCTATCAGGAAGTTCTTAGGAGCCGTATAAATACATCACTTATGCTTGCTTTTTTACACTATGAATATATTTGGGTTTATAGCATTTCTCTGCCCACATAACCTGAGCTTTTCCTGCTAATTTCACGTACTCATTCTCTGTGGAAAGATCTGAGAGTCAGTCTTTGCTTCACTGGATTTGGAGATGAATTTGCGTCTTGAATCCAATTAGAGTCTCGTGGTAGACATGCAAGCCTTTTTCATTTCATGTTCTGGTTTACTTGTCCTTGTGGAACTAGCAATGAAATTATTGTGGTGCATCCCCATTCACATATCTGTATATGATTATGTATCAAGCAGTCCCAGCCATTAGAGGTGTGAATGTAATACTTAGACAAAGGAGATACGTAACTTTATGTGTACAACCAAATTATTTATGTATCAGCATAGGAGATATTTAGATATAGACACCCTACCCCTGGTAATCTTAGGTTCCTCTTTAGGTGATGAAGTGGTACATCAGAGAAAATGACTAGGTAGCTATTTTACTCTCTGACCAGTGCAGAATATCTGAAAATGGTGTATCCATTGTATATATATGTGTGCTGCAAACATAAACGGAAGGGTAGATGTGGATAAGAGATCATCAAGCTTTTTGCAGCAATCTTAAGCTTGAGCATTCAAATCAAGGGATGAATATGCCTTCTGAAGTAATAATTAATATTTTATGTTTTATATCCAAGTAGTAAATCATGGTAGTTTAATGAGACAAGCAGTACTATTCTGATATGTAGTGTAATCAGCTGTGAACATTTAAAAATCTTGAGGTGGGCTGTTATGATAATGAGAGGCTGAATTAAAAGCATGATTTTAAAAAATTACACTGGACTGAGTTTGTATTGTTCTTGATTTGAAACTTTGTGTGTTCATGATTCCAGACCTTTCAAGAAGTGCAGGGGACTGATGTTTTGTTTAAAGCTCCATTAAGTAGATACTTTCAAGTAAATTGTTTCCCTCCAAGTTCTGATGCTTTTATGAAAATAGTAAATAAAATTGCAAGATTTCAAAGTTAAAAAATCACAGACATTTCATAATCAAAGTGAATTCCTCCCTAGACTGAGTGTAGTATATGGTGTTTTCTTCCCAGTGTTGGCATTGGGATAATGACCTTCCCAATAAGTGACGTCAGCTGCTCTTCTAAGTCTTTCCCTGAAGATCTTCCACCCCGTTGGGTCACCTTCCTCTGGACACACTCTAATAGTTTGATAGCCTTCTTGAATTGAGCTCCCAGAGCTGCACACAGAACTTGAGGTGAGGCTGCACCAGCACAGAGTAAAGAGGGACAATCATTTCTTTTGCCCAGCTGGTGATGCTGTGCCTGAGGCACTCCAGAACACAGTTGCCCTCCTGCCTGGCAGGGCACTGCTGGCTCATACTCAATTTGCCATTGCTCCAAACTCCCTTTTGTTTTTCCATGAGGCTGCTTTCCAGGCTTTTGTCCCCAGCTTGTACACACAACCTGGATTATCCCATCACAGGTAGAAAATCCACCACTTTCTCTTGTTCAATTTCATGTAGCTGATCATTGCCCACCTCTCTAGTTTTATCCATATCTTTCTGTAAGGCCTCTCCACCTCTGAGGAAGTTCACAACTTTTCCTTTTTTGGTGACATCAGCAAAGTAGTTAACATGGTTTCAATTTCTGTGTCCAGATAATTTACAAAAACATGGAAGAGCACTGGCTCTAAAACTGAGCCCCATGAAGCCTGTTGGTGACTGTCTGCCAGCCTGGTGTGACATGACTTACTGTAAGCCCTACCCATCAGTCAATTTCTCACCCAACATGTTATAGACTTTCCTAGCTGTGTGCTGGACATTTTGTCCAGCAGGCTACTGTGAGAGATGGTATATTAATCATGCATAATGAATGCTTTAATTAAGTGCTACACATCACATCCTCTCTATTATATAATGTATTTTAACTATTTATATCTACAAGAGAGTGTTAAACTTCTTTAGCCGGTTCTTAAGACTGTTAAATAAAGTTTTCTTGAGTCCTCTATAAAATTTGCATTAAATCTCACCTCTTCTAGTTCTGCTCTGCGGATTGTTTTCCCATGTCTGAAACTGCAGAGATGACTCACTGTGCTGGGCGATATCTTGACCCCAATGAAGCAGTTTTATAAAAACAAAAGTATTCCATTTTTTTTCTGCACTAAGAGACAGCTATAGATATTCTGCCTGTGGGGTGTTCAGTGACAGAGGGAAAGGGAGGCTTGAGCAAAGAAGGATCACTGTATGTATCACCAGTATGGAAATATTAGCATGTGGCACTGATAAATAACTGTGATTGCTGTATTAAAGACATGCTGGGGTTAAAGCTATTATGAAGCTCTTAAAAGTAAAATGAATTGTAGAAGAAAACATTGCTTTGCTGCTTCTATGTGAATGGCTTCTTTTGGCAGAGGTCTGCAGATCAGGAGTCAAGTCAGTTCCCAGGCAGCATATAGCTGTGTTATGGCAAATATGCAGTGTAGATATGCCTGAATGGTAGGTGTGAAAAAGGAAGGGCAGAAGTCTGGTCATGGAGTGTTACACATGCTGGCCAAAGAGTCTGAAGCAATAATGAGTTGTGAGTAGCTTGTGGGGAAGACCAGGCTGCAGGAGGCTGCTGAGCTGTGTAGTGTCATGGGCATCAACACAGATCTTCAGGTTCTTGGAGGATGCGCAGCCTGGTCTTCAGGTACTGTGCAGTTAACAAAAATAGGAGGCTTTCTGAAACATTCAGTTATGCTTTCAGATTTTTCATCTAGGTTTAAGGGTTTGATTTAAGGCTAGGAATACGAAGGTAACATTGAAGTAAATAGAAGTTTGTGGCATAGATATTTATGCTCAACATATCAAACATTTGTGTATAGGCACTTTCTCTAGCTAAATTAACCCCAACTACAGAAGACATGCGAACATTTTAAGTTCTTAGTATCCTAATTTTTATTATTAATTTATTGTAATGTATAATAGAACTTCTGTTTTATGTTATTTGGGAAAGGAAATACATTATTTTTCTAACTCGGATTCTGCACATTGATTTTCTTTGAACTTCAATTCTCAAGTAAGTTCTTAAGCTACTTCAGATGTGTTAAAGAATATTCAAAACCCAAATAATTTCAAAATTTGGAGAGGACGTGAAATAATGTATCCAGTGATGATGCCAGCTATTGTGATTGTAGAAGGAACAACTCTCTGTGATTCTGAGGGAAAAGATAAGTCTCAAGGAAAGGTTTATGGCATCTTTTACTACTAAGAGATAATTGAACAATTGTTAAAGCCTTGTTAATCTTGTGGTGTATTTAAAGTACAGATATGTTCAGGAGATTAAATATGCTTTATCATGTCTATGTGAAATACAAGTTGACTGTTAAGTTCCTAATTCAGTGTTTCTTCTTTTTGCTCGTGAAGCCATTGGCTGATTTTTCTTGTAGACATGGTTCTTGCTAATAAGTAATCACATGATACAGGAGTAATGTTTTAACACCATCTGTAGAATGGAGCAGTTTTGCTAAGAAATACAAATTTTCACAAAAATTTTGGCCATTATTGATAAACTGCAACATTTATCAGTGAGACATACAGGATGTAGAATGAAGTTTGTCTGAGAATTTGATTGGGGAGCAGAAGTTTCAGTTTGTGTTTCAAGCAGTTTGTAAGCCAGTGTTTCACTGATTTTCTGCTCTTCTTTCTTAAGCAACTTCAGTTTCTTAGTAGTTTAGAGGTGAAAGGCTCTGAAAGCAAGAATGGCCTCCAGTGATACAGCCTGCTTGTGAGCAAGTAGGGGTATAGTGTTGGAAGAGCAAAGGAGCTTACCTGCTGAAAAATTCTGTCTCTGCTTCCACAGTGGCAAAGAGGACCATATCTTCTGGACCTTTGCCTGAAGTATTCATGCTGCTGCCATCAGCAGTCAGTTTTGGTTCAGATGTCCAAATGAGGGACCACCTCACCATCAGGGATGCAAGTGGCAGCAGAATCACTGTTGGGAGGAAAGGAGAAGGCTTCATGGAGTGTCACTATGGAAAACACTGTTGTCAGGAGACAAATCAGGTCAATGATGAGCACTACAGTGAGGATTAGTGGCCAAGGCTGGTGAATGAAGCTTCACTGGCATTTTAAACCAAGTAACAATATTTATTATCTTTCTTCTCAGCACCTCATGTGGAAGCTTTATAGTTGTGCAAATATGAGAACTGGGGATTTAATTCTTCTAAAAAGAAATATTGAGTAAGTCCTTTCATGTAAATAATGGCTTTTTCATAGAAACAGAAGAAAGACTTTTAAAATTTGTGTTTCCATTCTAAGCTGACTAAAAGGGCAGGACAAACATTCTAAAAGACAAATCCTGGGATTAAAAAATACATTTTTTAGAGTTGTTTTGAGGGAGGAAAAATGCTGATACATTTTCAAATGAGGATGCAGTCTTTGTAGGAACTTCTCACATACCTTTAATGTTCACACAAGGAACTGTAGGAAATGGTAGTAAACAATTAGTTAAGAAATGAGTAAGGTGTGGTAATAGACAAATACTTTTGACTGTATGGTCCAACTTACACCAATAACAATTGGTCTTTCTATAACAGTCTTGCTTTGTGTGATAAGAGTGCCTTTGTGACATGATGATGGCTATCTGACACATATCAGGCTTTGACACAGTCACTGATGCTCATTATCAGAATGCCACAGCGCAGCTAAGCCACAGTGACTGTTGTACTGCATGTTTTACTCTGCAACAGGCCCAATCCAACTTAATTTGGTAAATTACTTTAAACTTCGTTTGAGTACTCTGCAGAATCAAGCACTGTCAAAGGGGTTGTTCATTGTTTAAGGCTCCACTATGTGGAGGCCTTCGAGGAAATCCGAAGCAAATCTGGATGGGAGATTCAAGATAACTGTGTTTTGTAGGAATGGCATATCTAATTAAAACATAAATGGAAATACTTTGCGGAGTATTTTGGATGTTCAACAGCATAAAAAAAAATAATGACTTCATAATTGAACTGTATATAGAAAAGGCCATTTGACATTTCAGTTGTTTCAGATATTTCATCAAAATACCTAATTCTCAGTGTGGATACTTGAGATTTAGGTAATTGCTATGCCAAGTAGAGGAATTATGAGTGAACTGAGGGTGAAATGAGCTCTGATTTATGGCAGTCCAAAGGTAGAGGAACACTAAAAAAGGTCACCATATTTGTCACAGAATTTACCAAATGAGATAGTAAAATAAAGTGCATTGATTTGTGGCTGTATGGGCAAGACTATGAAAATATGAGCATTTTTTTTTAAGCTTTGGCATTTGAGAAATCACTGCAAAAGATACTCAGCAGGAAAGCCAATACTGACCTGAAATTTTTATCATTATGGTAATCATCCCTGTCTGTGGGACATTTCAAGGTTACATTTCTTCTAGGCTTCCCCAGAACATTGCTGATTTGAAAATTAAGTCTTCCACTGATTTTCCTTTCTGCTTGCTTGTGCAGACATCACAGACGTTGGAAAATGATGCCTGTTCTGGTACTCCCATCAAATCTGTGTTTTCCAGAAGAGAGTGTGCTGTGTGTTGGAGTCCCAGAGCATATTGCTCCCCTGTGACCTCTCCTTCAAAGAGGCTTCACTTACTTTCAGCTCTTGCTTTTGTTTATTTCAGCCCAAGGAAAAATTCTCTGTGGAGAAGTTTGTTGTTAGACTGCTTCTGCCTTCCTTCCAGCAGAACTCTTACTTATTTTTCATTCCTTTTCCATTCAGATATATTTAAAATGTCCACTAAAAGAGGGTCACTCAAGGAACTGCTGTCTTGTATTTCTCTGTTCGGTCTTTCCTTTGAACTCCCCCGATGCTAGTCTTGAGGAGGCACTAAAAAGTACTGATTAGCAGGAAACATGATAGGCTAAGAGAAGAAAAGTCAGACTTTTTGGGAGGTCTATCTAGACATAAAAATGTTGCACCAGACTGGAGCAGACTACAAGAGTGGCTGGTGCTTTGAACAGCTGTGTGAACTGGGGCTCCCTGAGGGAAACAGTGACATGGTCAGTGTAAGTGAGTTGTTCAATATTATTTTCCATTCAAACCTCACACTCTTGCAAAGGCATAGAAAGTTAATAGCACTTTGCCATTCGGACATGGCATTTTCAGGATACAGAGAAATATCTACAGGTCTTTATCCGTGCTATTCCTTGACCTTCTTTCACTGATAGCTTGGAAGCAGAAGCACATTGCAGGGAGTTTGCAGGTACACTGGTTCCTGCAAGGATTCACTAAAGAAAAAGGAGTTCTCTGCAATACTTTGCGTCTCTTTGCATTTCTGGCAATAAATGGATGAACACCACATTCAAGACTAATTTTTGAAATTAAAATACCACTTTTTCAGTGTTAAGTAGTCAATTAATTTTATATGCATATAAACAGAAAGACTTATTACAGTCTCAGCCAGAAACCTTGGCTCTGATTCCTGCTTAAATGGCGATTACTGTTGTGGCTGACTGTTGGGTGACTAAATGAGGAACATCTGTGACTAAAGGTGCAAGATGGTTTAAGTTAATCTTGGATCTGTAGGCTCCCTGTCTGGGTTTATTGTCGGTTTATATGATGCAGAGATAGAGGATAGGAAGGAGCCATTGTTATTGGACCAGAGCTAATTGATTCTGTTCATCCCTTCAAAAAAAAGTTGTACTCTTTGTGGCTGGCTCAAGCCAGGATGATGACAACAGAAAAAAAAATTGCTATTGTTTTTCTAAGAGGCAGAAGTCGTTCAATTCCTGATGATCTGTACTTAAAACGTATTTCTGCTGTAAAGAGTTTGTCAGCATCCTCATCTCCAGACAAATATGCTGTTGGGGCTATGTCAGTAGCACTAATTAACATGTTCTCTCCAGCTAGGAGTTACAGCAACTATGCTGAAATCTTTTAAACTCATTTCTCAAAGACCCACATTGGTCTGTTTTCAGGGTGTTGAGAAGCACATCAGCATTGTTAGGAAAGTTTTAAGGATAGGACCTTTGATGCCTGCAATGTCTGTGCTTGTATAAGATTTATTTCCTGTGTCTTGCACTGTGAGCACCATTTTGCTGTGTTTGGTGTGAGGTGAGGCAGCAGGAAGCAAAGGCTGATCACTGGGGAGTGGCAGTGCATTCCCTGGCAGCTGCTTAGTGACCTCAGCGCAGCATTAGTTCAGGGCCCCACTTAACAAATTTCAGTTACCATCAGTTACGCGTGCGGAGGAGAAGGGGGGCGAGGGAGACACACTGCACCCCGTGTCTGGCTTTTTCCAGTTGATTTAAGAGTATTACAGTGATTATATAATGCAGTGTCCCGGGAGGAATGGGCAGCAGATCGTGTGCAGAAGGTTGCCTGCTCTGAGAAATTCTGGCTTATGGGCTGTTGTTGGGCAGCCTTGTCCCCTACCCTCCTGAACTGATCTATTGTGAGCTCACAAAACAGTACAACCTACTTTTCTTCTTTTCTTCTTCAAATTCTCTTGATTTGTCTGATAGTATTTTATTTAGTCACAGGGTATAATAAGCTCTATATGGCTTATCTGTAGGTTATGTAATGCCCCACGAACACAGGCTGGGATCTCAGTTGGTCGTGGGCGGGCTGTGCAGGGCTTGTGCTGTAGCACTATTGTTACAAGCCATATTTATCCATTTACTTAGAAACAGCTCATCTATTTCATATGGTCTGTATAAAAGATACTAAGGACAGCTCTTAAGATGCCAAAGCATCTGGAATAAGTCCTTTTTTCCGTTTTTTCCAAAGCTGTAAAGCTACATACATAGAAACTGAAAAGGTGATATGATGAAATAGTGGTTGTCAGTGTTTTGCCATTCCTAAATTTTCGTGTATCTTGGTGAGACCCATTTTTAAATATTCAAGAGCATAGTTATTACCAAAAGCTGACACAGTATTCAGTAATAAAAACCTGAATTCTTGAACAGTTGTCTTAAAGATCATTATTGAAATTTAACCCTGACAGGATTTTTTAAGCTGTTTCCTTTGTGCTTTATGAGCACTGCCCTTTGACATTTATAAAAAATCTGTTTAATAAAAGTGAGCTCAAATCAGATATTGTTGTAGGTATCTACGAACTTTGTATTCCTTCTGCAGTTTATATATCTTATTTTCTTTATAAAGCACTGTTTTTAAGGCAATTTCAGCATTTCCTTGAAGTATTCAAAGACTGCTTAGAAGACTTTTGCTCTTAATTAAAAGAACGAACAATAGATATGGAAAGAGAACAATAGGTATTGAATGATATACTGTTTGAATGCTGTTTAAAGACATTTTTCCTTCAAGAAGCTTGTATATGGAAATTGTTTTCAGTGTGTATTTTTCCCCAACTTGTTTTACACTGCCTTAAGATTTTATACCTTTTGAAAAGTCACGTTTCGAAACATGTTTCTTGCAAACACAGCATCTTATGATGCAGCACTACTGTAATGATGATGAGGAAGAGGCTGTGGATGTTGTCTGCCTGGAATTTGTCAGTGTCTTTGGCACTGTCTCCCACAGCACTGTCCTGGAAAAGGACAGTGCAGCCTTCATTCTGTTGAAATGGCCAGGCTGGACAGCCAGGCCTAAAGAGTGGAGGTCCATTCAGTTGGCATCCAGGCACTGGTGGCATTCCCTAGGGATCAGTGCTGGGCCCAGCCCTGGTTATTATCTCCGTTGATGATCTGGATGAGGGGAGTGAGTGTGCCCTCAATAAATTCACAGGCAGCACAAGATTGGGCAGAAGTGTTGGTCTGCTGGAGGGCTGGAAGGCTCTGCAAGGGGATCTGTTTAGACTGGACTCCAGCGCCATGACATTCACAAGGCCCAGTGCTGGCTCCTGCCCTTTGGCCACAACAGCCCCAGGCAGTGCCA
>JAODKT010001744.1:28628559-28649523 GCA_027576195.1 Cossypha heuglini
GCAGGGCCAGGGCACGGATTGTCCCCCTGTACCCAGCACTGGTGAGGCCACCCCTGTGCTCAGTTCTGGGGCTCTCAATTCAGGAAGGACACTGAGGTGCTGGAGTGCATCCAATCAAGGGAAATGGTTTGGAGCACAAGTCCTGTGAGGAGTGGCTGAGGGAGCTGGGGTTGTTCAGCCTGGAGAAAAGGAGACTCTGGTGGGGTGACCTTATCTCTCTAACTACCACCTGGGTGGGGATCAGCCTCTTTTTCCAGGCAATTAGTGACAGGATGAGAGAATATAGTCCTAAGGTACACCAGGGGATGTTTAGGTATGGCCCCAGGAAGAAATTCTTCACAGGAAGGGTGATTAGATACTGGAATGGGCTGCCCAGGGAGATGGTGGAGTCACTGTCCCTGGAGGTGTTTAAGGAAAAACTGGATGTGGCATTCAGTGCCATGGTCTGGTTGACAGGGTGGTATTCAATCACAGGTTGGAAAATGATCTCAGAGGTTTTTTCCAGCCTATTTGATTCTGTGACAATGCAAGTATCAATCTTGGCAATGTCCTTTTAAATCTGTTGGCTCTTACCATTCACTTGAGTAATTTTTCCTGGTTCCTAATCCACCAGAAAAAGATGCTTCAGTCACAGATCACAATACCAATGTGGCTACTGTGAGTGATCAAAAAATTTGAGAATCTGCTACTGCAATATAACCAGTTAACCAATAGTCAGCAAGTTACCAGTGTACAGCAAACATTTCTTTCTCACAGGTTTATTTCCATTGCAGCCATGAGTAATGATAGAGCTGCAGGCCCTTCCTGCAGCTACTTATAGATGGTGAATAATGTTTCAAAAGCTTTCAGATCTTGTGGAAGTTATTTTCGTCAGGTTTTGCAAGATGAACTTTTGATAGCTGTAATGCTAGTGTGTATTGGGAAGGTACAATATTTAAATGGAAATGAATTGCTTAGCTTTGAAGGCTTACCTGTGAGCTTCCTGTGGTGTGATTTTAAGTGCCTCTTTGTGTTATGAATATGCTACTTTCTGTCTAAAAGAGAAGGTTCTTTTGTTGAAAAGTTTCTGTTACGCTGATGCTGTTAAAATCCAGGGAAATGCCATTAGAACTTAAACATGAAAGTAAAGATTTGTGACAAAAAAATTATTATCCTCCTGTAATTTACATGATTCTCAGATTCAGACCCAGAAACCAGTTAATACAGGAAGGACTATTTGGGTCCACTTCTGCATATATGGAAACTTTGCAAGCTGCAACTGCATTAAAGTGACATTCTAGCTTGTCATGGACTCTGTACTCTGATTCTTAAGGTACTGGCTTATTAATTTATGCTTTGAACACAAGTTATCAGTGTGCAAGCATGGAGATATAAGATTTACAAATAAGATATTCCAAAAGTAGCTATCATGATTGCATGAAAAAGTAAAAGATGAGTAAGCAGTGAAGATGTGAAAAGATAAAGAAGAAGCTCAAGATGTCACAAAAAAGTTCTGTCCATATAAGAAAAGGTGCCATTACTTAAGCTTTGATCAAGTTACAGGAGCCACATTTTTGTGTGGAACTGTTGCTTTTGCCATGGAATAGTTTTATCTAGTCACCCCAACATTTGTAAATATCTTCTACAAATAAATCAAACTTCAACGAAGCAGTTGGATAGTCTTGTAACAGTATTGGTACTTTTCCTTTCTCAGCTGTGTCAAAATATTCTGAGGAGTTACCTGTGGTAGGATGAAGCCTGCACACTAAAGTGGACTCTTAATAAATCAAAATGTCCAGTGAAGACAGATGTGGAAAATATTTGGGGTCAAATATGAGTGGTCAATGAATAAGTTTTACCAATAGCTGTCCTTAACTATGTCAGCAGAATCTGGTGTCTTGCTTACTGTATTCAGATGGTGAAAAAAAAAAAAGTCTCACTAAAATGAGAAATCAGGTCATCATAAAAAGTAGATGGACTCATATCAAATACTGGGACCTGTACTTTGAGTAAAGATTTTTTTCAAATATCTGGCCGAGAACATGTCAGTGAATCTTCTAGTGCTTTTGTACAAGTCAGTGTATAACCACTTGAGATTTCTCACAGGAAAGGACTAGATAGACATTGAAATTGAGAGAGCTAGAAAATGGAAGTACATACATTTGGAGCCTATACCCACCCTTGACTAAACCTATTTCCTGCCAGAATGCATTTTTGAGCTAAATAAGAAAAAAAATATACCACTGTCTATAACAATAGTTCCTTCACAAAATCTGTCCTTCATGTGCAAAGATTTTAGACGGGAAATAACAAATCAGTTACAGAGTAAAATATGGACAAAGTATGCTCTTCAAAAGTTGAAAATGTCAAATTTCTGTGCTTTTTAATCTCCCCAAGCGAGATTTAAAAGGGTGTTAAGAATAGTAATTATTTTTGATAAAGAGTTGTCATTGTTTACAGAATAATGTATTTTTCTCCACTGGAAAAAAGTAGCATTTTAGAAACATTTCCTTAATGTTCTAAATAGAAAAAAAACTGGGTATAGCAATGGGTTTCAGTAATGGCAGCAGTTATGGCTTTCACCAGCCTAACAGTGTTTTTTTTGCATATATGAGTAATCTGCAACCTAAATTGAACCCAGCTGTCTTAGCTTGTTATTTAACTGCTGCAGCTTCTGGAATAAGCATGTGTTCTGCAGAAGCTTCCTGGGGATTATCCATGCCAGTGAAAAGGAAATTGCAAAACTCTGATATGTGCCTCACTGTACTGGAAAAATTAAAATTAATTTTCGCTTAATAATCTGGGCCAAATAGGTAAAATTGATTCAACTGCCTTCTAATTTTGATGTGTTATGATTATGCCACTCATCTTGAGAGCTTTTCTTTACATGTTCTCTTCATAGTTCTTTAAATTTTTTTTTTAGATAATAAACTTTTAAAATTTGTGCTTATTTAAAAAATAAGCAAAAAACAAAAAAAACCAAAACAGACAAAAAACCAAACCAAAACAAAATGAAAAAAGAAAATATAAACTTTGAAATCTCTGCAACTAGCCAAAAGCAAAATTCCTGGAAAACTGACATCTTAAAGATGCCATTCCCTTCCCTCTCTGGTTCTCTGTGACAACTGGTATCAAAATAAAACATTGTCTCCAAATAATTTCTGTTATTTTTTTTTAAATTAAAGCACAGATTTTTGAAGAATTTCAGAATATCTGCACTTTGGAATAATTTTGCATGCTTTCTAGATTTAAAATGTATAAACTTCTTTTATTTTTATTTTTGAGTCTGTGAAACCTTCCGTATGTATAAATAAATGTTTCTCCAGCCATCTCATATCTCACCTGTAGGACTTATGCAGTTTAAAACAACATTCCTTTAGAATGGTTTTTGTAGTCTTCCTAAACTCCTGTCTGTTAATTTCATGAAAGGATTTTTCCCATGGTTGGTCTTCATTTTAGATTTCTCAGTGGAGCTTCATTTTGAAATTATGTTTTATAGCAGCAACTGCGTGGATTGCATGTCAATCTCTTATCAGTTAGTGATCACTTCTAGTTATTGGTAAAGTCTGACTCTTCCACTCTATTAAATTTTTAGCCTGCATAGAAATCAGGGCCACAAGAGGATGTTTTCCTTTCTTATTTTCTAGGATTCTGATTTGAGTTCATGTTAATTAAAACCATAGCCAGAGGACAAGTTAGAAGATGATGACCCATACAGGTTTTCCACTTTACAATAGTATAGTTTGTGTTCTTTACTTGATAGATAAATTATGATTATTGAGCTTGGGATGTGTCTCTTTTACAAACACAAACAACTGTCTTCAAGAGAGATGAGTTGTTTTGGGTTTTTTTTCCCCCCCTCAGCATTTGGATAGAGGTTGTATTTTGGATTTTTGGGCCAGGGTGGGGTGAGAGGAAGTAGATTCTGGAGTTTTTTCACTTAGTACAGGGTCAGTGATCTTCTCTGGAAATTAATTCACAGACCATCATCAATCAAGTTGGTAGATGAGATTAAACAAGCAGAGTTGACATGCTTGTGGTAAAAGTCCATTTCTGCTTAAGTTTTTTTATTTTTCCTAAAAATAAAACTATTAGGTAAACTTCACTTTTGCAAGAACTGTCAGCTTCTTAAGTAAAAGTTTAACTTCTATTAAGTGCGAAAACGTACGATCAGAAGATTTCAGTGAATTTAACTCTGGGAGATACATTTCAGATGTGTTTTTCCCTCTATGGGCTAAGTTCTCATGTGGGACTAAGTTGTGTGAAAATGGTGTGCTGTGAGTTATTTTGCTTGAAGAGCCTTCCCGAGAAGGAGGGGCTCTTAGAGACTCTTAGATTTTATTTCTTAAAACACCATAATACCTGTTTTGAGTTTCCTTCATAGATAAAGGTAAACATAAAGTATTTTGACTATATTTGATTTGATGCTAGTAAGAACATTTTAAGATAATCATCAGACAGTAAAGCTAGCTTTGTTCCTCAAGTCTCCTAGTTCTTCTGAATTCAAGACAGGGGAAGATGAAGAGGATACTTGGAAAATTATGTAAATATTGCTTCTTAATAAAGTCATTTGAATTAAAGTACTAGTAAAACTTTTTTTTTTCTTTTTGTAGAGTAATGCCTTTTTTTCAATTTCTATACTGGAAACAGATCAATTTGCTTCAGTAAAACCTTGCCAGTTAGTAACGGTGAAAAACTATGGACAATTTATTCAGCTGAGAGTGGGCAGCTCTGAGTTTAAATCACCCGGTAATGTGGTGGAAGCACCACTTTTGTGACATAGTGTTTTACTGTATTTTCTTTTCCTTGCTGCTGATCTGTTTCTCAATATATGCAGACAAGTAAAGACTGTGTCATCTCTGCTTTCCTAAAACATAATAGCTGCTAAAATAGTATGTCACATAGATGTCTTTCAGTGTCTGGCTTCCTGTAATTTCTGCGTTTATCCTCTGCACACTTACAGAAACAGAGACATAAAAAGAGACTAGCCCTTTTTTTTTTAACACGGTGGGTTTGGATTTACTCACAAAAGTCACAATGTCAATGTGTATATCTGTCACCTTTGTATTGTCATACTTAGGTCAAGTGTATTCCAGTACTTGGATGTTTGATTGTTGGAACATGGGTATTTTGAGGGGATGTAGTGTTGAGTATAGAATTATTTAAATTGCCCAAATGAAGTGATTTAAAGTCTGCCGTGAGTTACCTCTGTCTTTTGCTTTATTCAGACATAGGTATCAGACAACCCCAGCTAATGGGAAAAACTTCTTTTCAGCACTTAGTATAGAAATCTATTAATGGCATGCTGCTGACTTTTTAATCTAAGAGAAAACCAAATCATCCGTCTATTCCCCCACTTTCCCACTTGGAAAATTAGTGGGATGACAATCATTCGTCTTGAAATCCTATTTACACTGATACTTGGATGTCATCCAGTGTACCTCTAAAATGAGTCTTTTACCACTTTCTGCAAAGAAAAACATGGACAGAAATAATACTTACAAAATTCCTTGTTGTATAACATAATGTGATGGTACTGTGACAACATTAGGGAATGCAGCAGGGTATATCTGCTAGATAAGTAATTTTAATTGTTTATACGACTAAGTTTACCCATCCTGAGCCTCCTTGTAGCCCCTGAGAGCTAGAGAAGAAAAGCCCTTTTGGGCTTTTTATCCATAATTTTTAAATTTTGTAGGTCGGGCTTTTATTTGTTGTTTGTTTGTTTGTTGGTTTTTTTGTTAGCTTGTTTGTATGGGTTTTTGTTTTCTTGTTTGTTTGTTTTTAAGAGGCAATGAAGGCGTGGGCTTTTCCTTGGGCTTTTTGTTCAGACATAAATCATAATTGAAAAGCAAGCAAGAAATAGACATTTTTACTGCAGTGGTGTGAAGTTTACAAATGCAAAACATTCTAGTATCCTCTGATACAGTCTTTTCTAGGCTACTTTGAGATCTAGACTTTCTACCATTTAGAGACTTTGGTAAACGTTTATTTTGTATTAAGAAAAAGGAGGAAAAAGTTTGAAACATTGTGGATACTCCAGAGCAGATCTCTGCACTTTACAATAAGGAACTTTTTGCCATAGCTACTCTGTTAGGAGGGAACATGACCTAGCATACTTGTAAGTTATGTCAGAGATCCATCACTTGTTATGAAGTAATTAATTTTCTGCACTAAAATAAAGAGTGGTTTTGAGATATTTTGGGTTTTATCCAGCAAAATAAAAATGCACTATGGAGAAAGTGATACAGAGTTTATTGCTTGGCTGATGGCAGTATTTCAACAAATACAAAATAAATTGAATAAAAATGTTGGAACCCGCAGTAAATCATTGTCTCACTACAAACTAGCAAGTTTTGTCTCACTAAAAGCTTTCAAGTTTTTTTGTCAGCTGCTATATTAAGCAGACAACAGCTGCTGGCTGGGATGCATATAGGTCTGTACTTACACTCATAATGAGTCATTCTGGTTATGCTTACCTTTGGATTACTTAAAATAGGTTATCTCACCTAGTCATTCCTGTATCTGACACTCATGTGCTTACTATACCATTTCTTCAGTCTGAATTTCTCTCTAGAAGATACCTTTTTATGGCCTCACAGCAATGAATCTTCTTAAATTGTTATATTTTTCATTTAAAGGGTTAAATGCCTTTAATCTTTTCTCAGATAGTAAAAATTCTGCTTATAGGAGTAAAATGTCCACTTAAGCATAAGGTTTGACTAAAAATTTAAGATTTCGTAGAAATTTGATAATACACGATAGTTTATGATACAAATCCAATTGGTCTTGAAGTAATAGATACTCTGGATGTTTTGGTTTTGAGGAATAAGAGCAGAAAAAACCCTGTCTCAGTCACTAGCCTTGTTCCCTTTTGATTTTTCCTCGTGTGTTTGGATACAATTTGCACTGGTCTTGGATAATAGGTCCTCACTTCTTGTGGCTGAAATCATGTCACTTTTGCTTCCTCCAGTCAGGTGAGTCAGTCACAGTTGTCTGACACTTAATGTTTGGGTACTTAGAGTAAGATTAGTCTTATTTTTTTTGACTGAAGAGCTTGTGTTCAGGAATTGATGAGCACAAAGATCAGTAATGAAAGAGCCATCTGTTATTTTTCATTTGGAGCACATCAGGGATAACAGATCATTAACTTATAAGTCAGTTTTATTCCTGCGCAGGTTTACCATTCTCTGAGTGTATGGAAGGATCTTGAAATTCTCTATATAATAAGACTTCTTGACTAATTTTTGTGAAGGTACTGCATGTAAGTGTTAGGATGTTTATAGTGCAGTTGTAGTTTTACTTCATAAAGTAGCTAAAACGGTCTTCTATAATTGAGATTTTTTTTGGCATCCTAAACGCAACGATTTTTCTTAATTAAAAATGTCTTCAAGGCTTACTTTGATAAATTCAAACAGTTTCTTTTCTCCAGTATATACAGATACACGGTAATGTTATACATTTTGAAGGCCATTTGCCCTTACAGCTGGATCTGAAAGCAGATGTAGCTGAAATCTGTCCCTCAAATTCCAAACTTTAAATCCTGAAAAATCCTATTCTTCTTACTCCCTGGGCCAGAATGCCTGCAAAATTTTACTGGCTTTTAAAACCTTGTCTCATCTAGTCCTTAGATGAGTCCTTTTGTGGCTACAGCCTGTCAGTGACTTTGATTCTGTTTCTACGAACAACCACCTGAATTCTAAGCTTTAGGCAATTTAGTAGCTGAAGACCTTGCTTATAATTCAGAAGAACAGGATTTAAAAAGCTTGACTCTTACCTGTCTGAATCAGTCAGTGCTTCATGCTTTCTATGCAGTAAGAAGATTTGGTCTCATACTCACCTTGGGATCGTCATCTCTCGCTTTGTTGTGCATTCGTTGTACTATTTCTCTTACCAGGACCTAAAACACTCATTCAGAAAATGGGAGAATTATTTTTAAGACTAGTAGTGTTCATCGTCCATGCCTCCTGTTTTTCTTAGCAATCTTTCAGTCACCAAAATGGGAATATTATACCTTATTTCTGAATCAGGTCTTACAAACAGTTGATCTTTTGAGTGACTGGGAACATGGCTGTGAGATGTGATCTTCTCCTACCTCGTTTCTCAATATTGGATTTGGAAGATTTGTCTAGGGACTGAGAGTAGGGCAGTGAGTTAACACTTGTAACATCTCTTCCTTAAGTTATTTTACTGCCATATAATTTTTGTTATACCATGTTTTAATTTAATGCTGACCAAGACTCTGCAAAGGGTCTTAAGGGTTAGTGTTAATTAAAAACCTAACATAAACCACAGATATGCACAGTTACTGAAAATGTTTTTCTGTACTCCCTTCTCTTAAACATTCTCTGAGGGTTTGGAAAGCTGCAAATGGAACAGAACTCTGGCTGCAGGTGGAAGGTGAAACACAGGAAGAACAAATAAAAAATTGTAGTTTGAAAATTGAGCTTACTCTGGTGCATGTGGGCGTTAGTGGAACTTCAAGTGGTCTCAGATGACTGAATCACTACATTTTCCTTTTCAGCAAAACATCATAAACAATTAATCTCACAGGATAGTAGGGCCTGCTGGCATCTCTAGGGATAAAGCAAGCAGGTTTTAGTAGTAAGTGCTGTAAGAAAAGGAGGATTGAGGTGAGGGGAAGGAAGTGTAATGTTTTGGCTTCCTCACAACAATATTTAAATGTCAACCGTATCCTAGGCCAGCTGGTTGCAGTTAAACCTGTACATTTAGAGCAAACGGGTCAAGCATGTTCTGCAGACATCTGCTGCAGTATAGGAGCGGGACAGTGGGACAAGGAGAGAAGTCAGTTTACAGAATAATGCATCACTGTGTCCAGATCCTGTGACCCATAAGGTACCCTGTCTGTCAAACAGTCAAGCAAGGAATTTATGGATCTTTCCTATGCTCTTTTATCATGCTGGTGTAGCAAGGCCTCAAAAGTAGAATTCAACTGCTTTTCCTCTTATTCTGAGAGGGAAGTGTGTAACACAGGGTCTGATGAGTCTTGACTTCACTCGTGTATTGCTTTACGTGAGTGAGTTCCCTGTATTTTTCACTGTTTCTGTGAGTATTTCTGGATGCAAAGTTCTAGAAATTATGTGCAATCATTTTTGTAAAGGCTGTTTTTAAAAAATGGGGAGAAATGTGGAGCAAATGGCATCAAAGGAGACTGGGAGGTTTAATTGAACAAATACTCTTTCATAGAGCAATAGCACTTTTCTCTTATAGTGCCTCCTGTGACACTGTCTAAAAGATTTTATCACTTTTCAAAGATGAGGAAACTGAGGCAATGGTATAGGCAATTTACTTGGCTCTCCTGTGCAAGTATCATTTGTATGGGATGTGCGTTTTAAATGAGTAAAATCAGAAGTTATTTTTTTAATGCTTTTAGTGGGAAAATGGGTCATGCAGAGCTCTCTCAGGATTTCGGACACAGCATTACTGAGATCCATTTCTGTGTATAGGAAACCCTAATAAACATGGTTTGCTTAGCAAAGGGATATCGTTGCTACTGATGTGCAGGCAGAGAAAATGCTTCTTATGTAGTTATTTCTCTTACAGTTTCATCTGTAGAGTTAAAAAGCAGAATAGGTTAACGACATAAAGATTACTAGCATGTTAGTTTTACCCTCCTGGACGTGCGGAGATCTTAACAGGCAAATTGATGTTGCTAATAATGTTTCAACCTCCAGTTTAAAGAGATTGTATATGGAGAAAGGGAGGGAGGGGAAATACTCTTACTGATTCCTGGTTTTGTTAAAAAAATTGAACTTTTCCGTTCCAATACTGATGTCATGATCACATAGACACCTGCACATTTCTCACTGTTGCAGTTAAGCTGCATAAACTTAGCACCAGACAGGATCACTCTAACAGAAGTTTTATTTAAAGAGTACTGTGGGCCTGATAAAATCTGTTTTCAGAGGAATGGGACAGACATGAGAATACAAGTGGAGGTGTGATTATCTCACAGCTACTTACATCTGTATTAGTCAAAATCCCTGGTAAAATGTCCAAACGCACATGTTCCTTTCCAAATAAACAGACGTTGCGTGTAAGTGAACAGCTTGTGTTAAGAATGTCAAGCTGCTAATTAAATTCTGCAATAGTTTTCACATTTATTTCATTTAATCACCCAGTGAATATAATCCTAAGAAGTATCTTGCAAGAAGAAAATTGTACTTCGTGAAACTTCATATCCCTGACAGAACCAAAGCAACGAATGGTTCTTGACATTCAGTTATCTCCGTACCTGCTTTAAAAAAATAGAATCTGCAAGTACCTGACCTTACATTTGGCTATTCATGTATCATCCATAACAAACATAAAAAATAAAATATGTCCAGCCTGGATGATTCTTTGTAATATTTACAACTTCAGAAGCTGGTTCTTACCTTGAAACTTTCTAAAAATAAACATTCAACAAGTAACAAAAGGACTACTCTCTTTTCTCTGTTTTTTCCTTTTTGATCATGAGCTGTGTAAATTTGAAATTAACTAATGGGTGGCACTGAGAACTCATTAAGAAAACAGTCTCTTTGAGATTGAACATGAGTAACGTCCACCACCCTTACAGATTGTGCCACTTGAGGATGGCAATGACAGACTACGATCATAGGAATTGCCTTATGATGAAGACGTAATGCTGTGTAATTAAAGACTATGTCAAGGTTTCTTCAGATCTCTGGAGAGTAGCAGCACCTGCTACCAGAAACTAAGTCTTTGCTTGTTTTTTAGAGAGACCAAATATTCCAAAACAAGTTGGTCGAGTAATTTTATCTCATGGGATATCACAGGAGAGCATGGTATGAAGATAATGTTATGTAAGCAGAGTGTCTTGATAAGTATTCTGTTTCTTTTGGATCTGTCTCTGGCGGAAAGATTTCATCTCCTTCTTTTCAAGGAAAAATTGAAATACCTATGAGGACTAGTAAGTGGTGCTTTTTCACATCTTGCTGTTATACCTTGTGTCCTTAGAGTGTTCATTCTGCCCCTATTGCACTGTATTTTGAGTGTGTTACTCCAGAATAAAAGGAACTTTATGGGAATTTGAAAAGCACGTTCTATCTCATCTTTTAAATGCAAGTGAGTAGATATGGAAAAAATATCTGCTGTTGTGGTGTTATATATTGTAAATGAATTATGTTTGTACTTCAAGCACTGGCTTCCATTATGGCTTCCATTATGATGAATGGCATACTTCCATATGAAGCCATTAAGAAAGAATAACTGTGGAATAGGTATTTGGTCATTCATCCTTCAGAGGAGAGGTCATGACATCAGATCTCCTTTGAGCAAGACATTCTTGGGAGCTGTATCACACCGGTGTTAAATACAAGGTCTTTCTACAGCTGTCGAGCACAGTGCCCTACACTTGCAGACTGCAGATGGCTTACCTAGATGGCCAGAACATATTTTAATATGTATTTCAAATGGCTGACTGTCTGAAAACTCAGCTGAACAGCAGTCAGCATTCTTGGAAGATGACTCTGGATTTAAATGAGGAGGACAGCAGTTTGCCTGGCCTGCATGTTTGCTAGATTCTGCTCCTGGCTGTGAGTTCTAGCTGCTGCACCACTTTGCAGTGTGGTGGGATTTTGCCTTTGATGAGGAAGGAGATCATGGCCAAAATTATCTCTTTCTGAGACAGTTTGCCTGAGTTGAATTCTTGACATTTTTAATAGAAGATAATGTAGTTGTGTATATAGCAAGAAAACACATATTTCATGGAGTAAGTGCAGATCTGCCCACAGCTTTACCACCAATAATAGCCAGTATGAACTGGCACATTTTTGTCCAGATTAGTTACATTTGGAAGGAAAGACTATTTTGTTGATGGTGCCTCCTTGTCAGGACATGCACAGCTAATTAGGATGCAAACTCATCTGTTACATGATGGGTATCTGGGTTAGTTTAAGTGTCCCGAAGATGTGGGCTTGGTTTTGGGTGCCTTGTTCATATTTGTTCTGGAAGTATCCTGAAAATGACAGTGTCTCTATGTTGATATGTTCTTAGCAGATTTAAAAAGCAGCTAAGATCTTACTGTTGCCGTGGGACATTTGGGACCTGGTACTTTGTATTACACTTCACAGCAGCACCCAAGCCAGACAGTCTAATGGGACATGGCAATGCAGTTACTCTCACTAGGACCAGATGGAGCTGCATAGTCACACTGCAGTTGCCAAGGGTAACAGCAGTAAACACAAATTCAGTATTTGGAGGCCTGAGTTCCACATCTTAGTATTCCCATGGGGTGCCTGGACCCAGTTTCTCTGCTGTCTTCTTCCTCCTTTGATCACTTCCTGACTCACTTCCTGTGCTCTATATTCTTATAAAGGAATGCTTTAACTCACTGTTACAGTCCTTCAGTAGTGTCTGAAAGTATTTTGCACTGATGTGAGGAGCAAATACCAAATGATCATTTAAGAAAATGAATGAATCTGGGACAGTGCTGTTGAAATTGTGAAAAACATTAGAGGTCAAAATCAGTTTAGCTTTGTATCCTTTGCCTATCCAAAGTCTAGCATTTGATCCTAAGTTAACTCCTAGGATTCTTATTTGCTGTTTGTATCAGGAACATTTACAATGCTAGCTTTTATTAAAGCTGATCAATCTGAAGCTAGATGGACGCTGTACAGGCTGCCCTTTTGATACAGTCAGTAACTGCAACATCCTGATCAGAAATGAAAATGTGTAAGTGTTAAAATTTATTGAGATATGAGATGCTAAGGGTCTTAAACCAATGAAAAAATAGAGCTTTGCTGCACCTTTATTTAGCATGTCTCTTATTCTGTGCTTTGGGGCATTGTCACCTAAGCCAGAAGAAAAGAGAATAAGAAAGGAAACATAGCTTCTGCATGGAATAGTTTCAAACCTCCACAATTTAAAAAAGCAACTAGTACAAGCATTTTTTTAAAAGCATACTGCATTGTCAGGTTAATCATTCCATTAATCATATAATTAATCACATTCAGAAGTGTAGCTTGCTTTTCAGCACTTTAATGCTGAAGTTAGATGGTTCTGGTAGACATTCCTGTAGAGTCCAATATGCGTTTACCAAATTTAACAAAATCTTGACTGCAGGTGATTTGTTTTCACCTCAAAATGTCCATCTTCTTTTTTGAGTAGTATCCCTCTGGCTTTCTGCATGTTCAACGTTCAAAATCTCTCTAACAAAGATAATGGTTACTGCAGATGTCTAGCAGCCATAATATCTTAATGTATTTCAAAGATTGGTAGTTTTGTGCTGTACATCCAAGTAATAATTATTTTTTATAAAATTGCTGCAAATTTTATATATGTATAATGACAGATCCACAATATTTTTGGAACATACTCTTTTAAGAAAGGCTTGTTTTGATTTGGTTTAAATAGTTGTAACTCAGTTAGTTTAAAATGCTGTTAAATGTTATAAATACTGCAGCCATGTATGTTAGACAGACTCCTCTTACAGGTAGATAATCCATTTGATGAAGGTCTGGAAAACACTGAAGACCAGGAAGAAAAGAAGAAAGGTCGTGACCTTTCCTTTAATACTTAAAGATAGCCCCCCAAAACTCGCAGAAATGCTTCTGCACAGCTCTTACTCATTGTTCTGCAGAACATATCTTTGGCAGGTAAGGCAAGGGAAACTTTCAGCAAGGAACAAGAATAAAATAGCATGAATAGCAACCAGCCTAACCCAAAAATTTGGTTTAGGTTCTCTCCAGCTGAGAGTCCATCAGAGTTCAACTGATGCAGAAATAGTACAACTTAAATTGATATCACAGGAGACAGTCTCACAGAACTTCAGCTGGGAATTGAATTCTAAACTCTCTTTTTACTGACTGTGGATGCCCTAATAATATCTTTAAGAGGAAGAAATGTGAATTGAAAAGAGTTGAAGGTAAATTAGGGTAAAGACCTAGGATAGAGAGTAATGTACCTCAATGCTATAGTGAGTAGCAGGCTTTTACGCATTCCATTAAAAGGTAATGAAGGCTCCAAAATTGGCAGTTCCATCAGGGAGACATCCCCATGACTCATCTTGCGTAAGCAGAGCTGAGTCCTCATACCAAAAATAGAATAAAAATACTCCCATTCTATGAAGTGAAAGCAACATAGTTGTGGAAAAATTCATTTTTTCCTTTTTTTTCTTTCTTTTTTTCCTTTAGCTTTATTTTAGTTATGATTTTGTGGCTTTTAAGTAAGTAAGATTTTCACAAACTCATAAAGTCTCAGCATGGCATTTAAGAAAAAAAATCAATCAGATGTGCTTGTACGCATAAAAAATTGTTACCACAACCAGATAATTCAGTACCAGCATTTTAATTGTGATAATTTTCAATTTGGAGGGAATCTTATTAAAAATGGACATTAATTGTCCTGTGTTCCATGATGATTTTAGAAACTATGTCTTTTTAAGGACATTAAGGAGTGCTTTTGTTAGATGTTTGGAAAAACAGTCCAAGTCAGTTTTTTTCTTTATATTGTATGACTGTTAATGATTTAGATTAAAAAAAAAGCCATATTTTTACTGTGTTTTCATGGCACCATGCCCAAAGATGTATTTTTTATCTAGTATAATTTGTCATAATACTATTTTTAAACATAAGATGTTAGTCATAAGAAGTCAAGACTTTTGAAGTAGCAGTAGCCATGACAACCTTCACTCTTGGGGGTGCAGTACGAGGTCTGTCACTGTGTGGCTGGACGCATATTGCATGTGACTGGATGAAATGTTACTGTGTATGGTAAAATCACTTATGACTTCATTAAAGACTACTTTTTCTAGGTCATGCAACAAATCAGCCGCAAGCTGCAATTCAGGAAATTAGTTGTCACTGCTGTGCTTGTTCCATCAAGCAGTAGATAAAGACACTGTTGTGCAGGCAAGGTCTTCTGTTAAACCAGGCATGTTTTATGGATTATTCTTTTTATTTCTTTCTATTTTCAGTTTTCTTTTCATATTCTGCTTGTTTTTCTTTATTTCCTCCCTTTCCTCCTTATTTCATCCTTATTTCTCAGATTTTTTTTCCTGTTTCTGTGTTTTCTTCTCTTGATCATCCTTTGTACTTAGCATTGGTGTATCTGTAAAACAAGTGATAAGATTTTTTTTTTAACTTACTTGGAAGGTGCACGTGTTTTTTAACCTTATCTGAATTGTGCTGGTATTTAACTGCATTATTCTTACTGCATCAGTTGGATTAATTGAGATGCCTTGTGATAGCTATCTTTAAGTATTTCAGAATTAAAATATGACACGTTTTCTGAAGACATGTTTTCCCTGAGGACATGTGGGACTCACCAAGGCAATATTTAGATGAGTGATGTTCTCTTGAGCACCATCAGTATTCAGCAATGCTGTTAGAAATATCTGCGTGAAACTCTGAAGCCCCTGTCTTTACTGTACTGCAAAATAAAATTCTGCGAGCAGGGTTTAAGCTTTTTACATAACAGAAAAGGTGTTTATGATCATATATGCTTGTCAATTTATAAATATCAGATTAAAGGAATATCAGAACTGTATTCAGCAAATGTAAAAAATAATAGGGTTTTCTACAGAGTTTTTAATCAAAATAAATTCAAACGTATTTTTAGCTCTCAGATAATAATTAATATGATGGGAAATGATGTTATGAAGAATTTAATCTTTATGCAAGTTATGGTTTTGTTGTAAGACAGTTCTGTATAGGATGTGCAATAGAGCTGAAATAAAGAAAAACCCATGGGTTTTTAAAAGTAATGCTGGCCATTCTATATAGTGAATGAGAAAATGTTAGTGAAACTGCAACTAGTTCAAAAGTAGTAAAAGTTTATATATTTTAGTGATATATGCAGAGAGCATAATAGGAGCTAAATTAAAGTTACTTAGAAAGCCTGATAGTGCCATTTCTTGTATTTTTTGAATGCACTTATAAAACCTTCCTTATTTTAAAACAATTTTATGCATGTGGTTTAGTTTATGTTTTTATGCCTCTAAAATTCAGTTACATAGACAGTATTTTAACAGTAGAGACAGTATTTCAGAAATAATGTTAGATTGCAAATAACTCATTAAAAATGCAATTTATTATTAAAGATACATTAATTATGGTTCCATACAAATATAAACTTAAATACTATTATAAATTTAAAGTATTTATTTAATTTAAGATTTTATATGCATATATATCAAATGAAATAATACATATCTTCAAGTTAAGACGACTGCTGCATTACTACTCTGAATGTAACGGAATTTTTACTTTTCAGTTGGACAACTAGAACAAAGCTAACCTAGATTTTTTACAAAGTTGCTTGGAAATGAAATAGGAAAAAAATGTATCCAGGCAACAGCACCTTAATAATTTTACAGCATCTTAGATCCACTTACTCAGTATTGAAACCATCTTCTGATCAAAAAAGAAAAACTTACATAAACGATTTGTTTTGTGTGTCGTTCATATGTCTGGATTTGTGGTAGATGTGGGGGTTCCTCCACGTTAATACACAGCTAACAAGGCGCTAACAGTCAGTTCACTTGCGCGTGTATTGTTATGGGCGTACACGTCAAGCTGCACTCGCAGCAGTGTGAAGTGAGATGTTTTGACAAGGCAGGAGGAGGTTAGCGTAAAATCTGCCTTCCCTTTTGAGGATCTGGTGGCACCTGTTCCTCAGGGAAGCCATTATGAGGAGGTTCTATACCTGCTCTGTTGAGGTAGCAGAGACCTGGGGTCTCCTGTCCTTGAGCCTGAGCATGGTGAGCCTGACTGCTTAGAGGGAGGATGGTGGGGCATTTGCTCTAGTCCCCAGAAACAGTCTTGAAGGGCAGGTAACGGGCAGTAATGCACCATGGATCATTACATTTCATAAAGTTGTTTGTGCTGAGCAAAACACCTAGGAAATTCCAGACAGGAAGAGAGGAAGAATTTGGGAAAGAGCTAGGCTCACTGAGCATTTCACATTATGTAGTGTGGGGACAGGTAGGGCGTGGCAGCTTTTCCCCAAGGGAAATGAAGGAGAGCCTGGCAGTTTAGCGTGGTGCTGTCCAACAGCTATCTGTACCAGCTTCTCTTCTGGCTTGATCAAATTGATCTCTAATGCACAGAATCACAGAGGTGACAGTCTTGTTTGTGATCCTGCATCTTCGACCAGAGCTTGCTTTCATTTTTGTTCATTTGTACAAAATAAGAGATAAATCTGGTCCCAGGAGAGCTTCTTGTGATCAGCACAGAATATTGTCATCCACTGCCTAGGCCAGTTACATGCTGCATGTTTGTATCTCACATGATAGTGTGAGCAAACTGACCAGTCAGATGATAATACTGCTGCAGCTGGTATATTACATTATGTAATAACCCTTACTATGTTGAATTTGGACATAATCATGTCAATTGTTCTGGTATGTTTGACTTCATACATTCAAGATGGATCAGTAATTTCTGTATTTGAAGAAAATCTTCTCTAAGGTGTACAGTATGTGAGCATGTGGAAGGTGAGCATGGGCTACATTATGTTTACTCTAAAAGGTAATAGTTGTGTTTTTCTTTTGACTTGTGGCAGATGTGGCTGCTCTTTGGCAGATGCTCCTTTATCTTTGGCATTTGTACATGTCAGAAAGTCAGCAATAGCCCATGTCTAAATCTATCTGTGATAGAAGGATTGCTTCCAATATGACGTTTTGTCATGTCTACCCACTTTTGGTGTGTTTTTTCTGAAACAGTTAGATGAAGTTCTTAACTTCATTTTTTTTCATTTACAAGACTGTTCCTTTATTTGAAGGCAGTCATTTGATTTTTTTTAAGCTATATATCCAGCTGAACGAGCACAAAAGAAACCTGTCTCATAAGCCAAAAAGAACATTAATCTGGAGGGCAAAATGTGGAAAAGGATAAGTATAGGAATATACTGAGATCCTATGCTTTGTGATGTTACAGAGTTCATTATTTCTTGAAAGGAATACCGTAGCGGGTTTTTGTTGGTTGTTTTTTAGCCTATATTTTTTATTATTGTTGTTTTCAGCTAATTTATTGAAATAAAATGCTCTGTCATTTTTCTGAGTATTTCTGAATGGCTCAGGAAGCTTATTAAACAACCTAGAACAATGCTAGAGTACAGCAGTGGAAAAAAACCTGCTCATAAATAAGTTATATTTACTGACAGGAAGCCAGTGTACTCTGGTAATGATTCTAGCATAATAAAGCAAAGTATCCAGTAGTTCTTAAAGGACAGGGGAATTTTCTTTCTTTTTTTTTTTTTTTTTTTTTAATTTTATAGCTGCTTGAGAATACCTCATTTTGTAAGAATTCCTTATTTTAGAATAATGTATCTGTATCTTAACTCTTCTGTGAAATATTTCTTTCAAATTCCACCTCCTTGAATGCTTATTAGAAAGCCGCACAGTAAATTTAAAACACAGATGATTTATTAATGATCAGGTAATGACTTCTATTTAAAAGCTGGTAAACCTTTTTCATGGCACAAGTGATGATGTTGAAGTTGCATGTCTGTATAGACACATGCTGTGTGCTGCACACAGCAATCCCATGTTATTTATTCTGAATAATTCAGGGAAAAGAAGGGCAATGAAGCTGGTGAAGGGTCTGGAGCCCAAGTCCTGTGAGGAGTAGCTGGGTTGTTTTGCTTGGAGAAAAGGAGGCTCAGAAGAAGCGTTATTGCTCTCTACCACTGCCTGAATGGAGCTCAGGCAATCAGTGACAGGGCAAGGGGAATCAGGTTCAGGCTGCGCCAGAAGAGGTTTGAATTGGATATTAGGAAAAATCCTTTCACAGAAAGGATGATCAGAAACTGAAAACATCTGTGTGGGTTCAATCAACATCCCCAGAAGTGTTCAAAAACCGTGTGCATGTGGCACTTATGGGCATGGTTTAGTGGTGGACTTGGCAGGGCCAGGTTAACTGGTTTGGATTTGATGGTGATATTTGAGGTCTTTTTCCAATCTAATCGATTCTGTAATTCTAAGACTACCTGTGAAAAAGATGTATTTTTAGTAGTAATTTGCCTAAGAACATGGAAAATTGTTGATAAAGTAAGGCTATCCAAAACTCAAAATTGACTTCTGGTTATCTGTGCCTGCTTTCCCACAGTTTTGAAGGTATGAAGTATCTGTCCTTGGACAACATTTGCCTCAGAGACTCCCAATGCCCACCTGCCCTCTCTGGTGCTGCATGAGCAGCACTGCACTGCACTGCGTGGGACACACATCACATGAGATTCAGGCCTGGTGGATTAGTTCCCAACCTCAGTGGGCCACGTTCTGGTTTTGCAATGTATAGAGCTCCAGAGCAAGAGCTGTCAGAGATTACTGTAGTCTATGTGTTTTTTTCAGACAGCCTAATTCCTTGTGACATGTATGACTCCTATTAAACCATGTGAAGTTGTGAGGGAGTTGTGAGGGACCTCCATCACTGATAATATTACAGACAATTATTTCATCTTAAAGACAGTTCAAAACTTCAGCAGAAGAGAGAGAACAGATCTGACTTGCAGTTCCTGGTGAGGAGCTGATCAGCTGCATTATGTAGAACTGGAGCTTGTGGAAGTCCCTCTGAGCCTTGCAAATACTGAATTGCAGTAGCAAGGCTGAGAAATGGCAGACTGTCAAATCACTGTCTCAGGACAGTCCCAGATAGGCATCACAGCTTGAAAGCGTTCTGCAGTTGATTAAAGTGCTCTACTCTGTGGTATGCACGAGAGCTATGAGAAAGCAGATACTTCTTGCAGAAAACAAAGCAGAATTTAAAACCTCTTTAGAGCTCAGAGTTCAGCATCCGTGTTACCCAAGTCAGAATATCTTCATAAGGTGAGAACAAGGACTGAAAGTTTATTGAAGCAGGAATCTCATGATATAAGGAAAAGATGATTTAAGACTAAAAGCCTATACTATAAAGAAACAATCAAAGACTTGTCTGTCTCAGCGTCTATGTCATCAGCAGTCACAGTGGGTCTCTGTAAGCAGAGTACATTCTGTATATAATGTGGTCATCATTATTTCTCTTTTTCAGATAGTGGTAGGAACAAATTGAGTTATGTTTCTTATTTTGTACTTCAGGAAAACAAAAAAGGTTTTAATTCTTAAACTGCTGCAGAAGCAATATTGATTTATAGTATGTACAGGAAAAAATATGTGAATTTGTTCCTGTAAGTTGAATTGAAACTTATATGTTTGAAGAAATTACTTCAGGAAAGCCGTGCTGAGGGATAATTTTGTGTTCTCTAAAGTGGATGTTAAACCAATGTTACCTAGGATGACATATGATCTGTAAAAATGTTATTATATTAATTACTAAGGTAATTATATGACCTGTCTCCAGGTGCTTAAATAACTCAGTGCTGGTAATGAGGTTAACAGAGTTTGATCTATAGGTCATCAGCTTGTACCAAGATTAATTGTGTAGGTGGAGCTAAAAGTAATGATGCTCCTGGTCTGCTGCAAAGCAGTCCACTACCCTGCTTTAAAACAAGGTTCAGGGAATTAGACTCCTAATAGTAGACTTCTAACATTCCCAGGAATGTTGCTGTGAACACTGAGTGGTATAGCATCTTATAAACCAAGTTCAGCTGTTACCAGTCCAGGAATTTATGGCCCCAGAAAAAAAACTATTTCTCCAACAATTTGTATAAATTTTCAATTAACTAATAACGAAGTGGTATTTCTAATGGGTTTTGTTTAATAATATATCTGGACTGTGTGTTCTACTGTGTCAAAAATACTATTACTCACTGCAGGGTTTTGCCTGGGCTTTGTTAGACATAGAGTGAAATAGTGCAGTATAATTTCATGGCTATTTGTGACATGAATTTGTTTTGCATGATGTATTAATGTACAATTATCTCAATAACCTGATTCAACATTTACAAAACAAGAGCACTGTCTTTAAAGTTATGTTCCCTGTGGGCCAGTTTCATAAATTGAAATCTCTTGTTAATGACTTGACTTTCTGTGGTTTTTTATTCAGCAGTATTGTATATAGATCCAAGGGTCTCTCTGCTATGCAGATT
>JAODKT010001744.1:28649623-28664150 GCA_027576195.1 Cossypha heuglini
AGATTAGTATTAGCCGGAATCATATTCTCATCTTTTGTTTACACTGCAGAATTCAAAATATATTGTTAACTTTTGCATTTTTCCACATAAACCTCCTCATGTTTTTGCCTGTTGATAGAACTGACCCTTAATTTGTAAGAGAGCCAGCATTTGCTAGACTTACTCTTACTAATAACTGGACAATTAATTCTCATTGAAGCTATACTATATGATTTAGGAAAATTAATCCAACTGTATATTTAGTTGCCAAAATACATAATCAAGTTTTAACCTTAATATTTATAAATGAAATTGGAGCTCTTCAACTTTGAGTAGTAAAATGCCATTAGATGCTTCAGAATTCGAACGGAGTGCTAGTATTTGAAAACTATGGTGTTGGTCGATGCAGTGTGTGGAGGGAGTGCATCATTTTGTTACAATGGTATCTTTTTGCTTGTCAGTAGGTGAAGGGAGTGGTTATTGTGGCCCTGGCTTGCCTTTCAGTTTTTTGTATCAGTGTAGCAAAGTTGAACCACAGTGTTTATTTTTGAACTGAAACCCTATTGGTTTGTAAACTGATACAGAGTTTGCAGGTGCTTTCTGCAGGACAAGTGCTGATAAGGCCAGTTAAACAGGTGATGCTTCGGAGTTATTTAATGGGTTAGTAGTCAGTTGTTTTGGGACATTGGTGTGATCTAAAGTTTCTTGCTACCATACTCTGGGGTTGAAAATACTCCAAAAACTATAGTAGATTTGTGAGGTTTCAAGTTTGTAATGGAGAAAAATTTGGGGAAAGTTTTATGGTCTAATAGCTCTGGGTTGGCATTTTTTCAGTTCTACTTGTAAGCTGTGTGCTGTGCTTTATTTATGAGGAAACATGTATACTCTAGTGAGCAGCTGTTGAACTGGTATATGTTAGCCTGCTAGTTAACTGCTCATCACAATAAATGCAAAAACCCACCAAGGATAAGGAAAGAATCAGAGAAACAATGGCAGGCTCAGACCCTTCTAACCTACTGCAAAATATACTGAATCAGGGACTTGTCATCATAAAATACCAAATAAATACCATCAGAGGGGGAGTGCTGGATCATTATACTTAGTGCAAAATCTAAGATGATTTAAAGAAAAAAAATACCTCACATCAGTATCTAACTCCTGTGGTTTGAACTGGCAGCAGAGAAATCCTTTGCTTGGACAGCTCTTGCACAACTTTATTCCAGTCTATGTCTCTTCAAAAGATAACAGTTGTTGCTTTGACCTGAAGCTGCGAAGTCTCTGAAATAAATTAAAATGCATTGCTATAACCATTACCAAGTACTTAGATGAGGGTAGGACTGCAGATGTTGAAATGCTCTTCCATTTCATGGTCTTGAAAAATTGTTTTTGTTGCCAGAAAGATGTCTTCCACCATGAGAGGAGACACAACAAAATATTTATATAGTCGAAAAGAGATAGATAAACTTCATTTTGTACTCAAAAGGAAAAATATTTTATGTAGTGGTTTGTTTGAATATACTTCCGGTGCAACTACAGGAATTACTTTGATAACTTCTCTATGCAAAAGTCCTAACATTAGTACTGCAGAATGTTTTGTCATTATTGTTATAATGACAGACATCTTTTCTTGGTGTTATTCAGCCAGCTGGTGGACATGGACAGTAATCTGAAGCAGAAGCAAAGTTCAGGATATTGAATATTTGCTTGGGATATAATCCTTGCCCAGTAGCATTAGATACTGCTCAGAAAAAAAATGGTGTTAGTGTGAGATGAGGAAAAACACTAACTTGAAATTTGGTTCAAGTGGTTACTAAGAGAGGTAAAAAGTTCCATTAAGAGCATTATAAAGAATTTTAACATGGTATTTATTCCTTTCAAATCCAAATTAAAAAAATTAAATAATTGCCATTTCTCCAACATGCATTCTGTTGTATGTGTCTATTGTAATGGCACAAAAAGATCCTGATCTCTGTGGTTGTTAGATTCTGATCCTAGAGACGTAGAGATTTTTTTAATAATAAAATCCCTTATTCCTGACTATTGTCAACACATACCTTTCCTATTTATTTTCTACTTAATAGAATTATTTTAATTCTACTGGTGCCTCTCTGGAAAGCTTAACTCACAAATGAAAGTTGGAGTATGAAGCACCTGGAAGATTTAGCTCTGCGGTTCTTCCATACTTTTGAAAGTGTTCTGTTAGCTCCTGAAATTATGAGCTACGCATCTTTCTGTAGGCAGCTGTGACTGGGTCATGTCCTTGGTGCTGCAGGTCTCAGGTCAGGCTGCTTGGAGCTATTGCTGTCTTTCTCTAGCGGAATTCCAGCTGAATTCCTCGCTACCGAAGGCCAAATTTTGATGCCTGTTACAAAGGTGGATTTAGCTTCTTATGAACTATGAATTGGAGTATAGACCTTCAATTTGTAAAGAGAGGAACAATTCACCCCAAAAAGATTCTCTTTGAAATGAAAGTGCTTAAAATTCTCCCGCCTGTCCAGTTTAGCTGAAATGTAAATCACAGAGTCTAGATACTTGCACATAATCTCTTAATCTAGCAGGGATTTTGCTTGTATTGCGTCCCTACCTAAAAAACACCAGCTGTCACTTTCTACACTCTCTGGGACCTTCCTTCCTTGTGTTCAAACCACCTGGACTGGTATTTTTTATGCTGGTGAATAGGAGCTGCACAGCTCATTGCTTACATTGCAGTTTCAGCTATCCTTTTCCATTTTAGACTTGTATAGCTGAAAAATCTCCGCGTGCACTGGCATTTCTTTTGTTTCATATCTGTTGTTTTATTCTTGCATCCAGCAATTTCTCTTCAGTTTTCTGTTTCTGCACCGGTTTAATTTTCTTGTTTTGATTGTTCTAATTTTCATCACTTGTGTGATACTAGACGCTTTTCTTTATATGTATTTTTGGTTATTGTTTTTATTGCCTTTACATTTCTGTTCTATGTGGTTTTTCGCTTGCACTTTCCAGTAGATCTATCTTTCATTTCGTAAGTAAGAAAAGGTAAAATTGTAGGTTGTATTTCTTAGAAACAATATTATTAGTGACTTTACTGACAGTTCAAGAATTGTAGAATGACATTATAGGTTTGAAAGTCGTTACAGAACCATCCCTGAACCTAGCTTGAGACACTGTGTATATCTTTAATAGTGTGTTACAGGCTGACATTTAAGCATCTACTGCTGTTTACAATTTTTATTTTATAGCTACTCTCTGAAAGTCTTTACATGGGGCTTACAAAGTTCTAAAAAACCCGTGAGTTTACTAGTGTTAGATGTTAGCAGAGGGGTGAACTTCAGACGAGTCAGTGGCATATCCAAGAGTTGGAATACCCGCCACCATCTATAATGAGGAAAGAGCTGTGTCCTGATTATGAAAAAAAGCTCAAAGATAATGTTCTCTGAGTTATGATGCAGAACTCCACCAAAGTTTTTATAGCGGGTATAGTTGAAGCTAAACTGTGTACAGAGATAAATCTACAATTTTTCAAGTGAAGGATTTACTTTGCCCAGGTGCAAACACAGCATCTTGCAAAACAAAGCTGGAGCATGGTTTCTCCTTAACAGTCTTCAGACATAAAGACTTTTAGCAAGTGTCTAAAATCTACATCAGACAACAGCAAAGTATGATCTGTATCTTTAAAATAATGAATATAGAGCTTTGCATAATGGTGGTACTGTCCAAGAAAATAAGATCTTCTCTATCATCATCTTGAATATCAAAGAATACTTACAAGGTCTCCCTGTTGCTAATAGTAACTGGCAAAATTGACAACAGCCATGACAGACTGTGCATCCTTATTATGCAATTTAAAGTTCAATAAACACAGAGTTATTTTGAGGAACTGACTGTATTAGAGATTCCTGGTAGTGGTTCCCCTGTAAAGAGGGAGGAAGGTGTCTTAGGAGTCGAAGAATGTGAATTGGGTAAGAAGTAAAGTTATTCACTTGAACTTAAGAAGAGCAGACTTCAGCTCTTTAAGGAGATAGTCAATAGGATCCTCAGGAAACTGCCCTCAGGGATGAGAGAGCAGAACGGAGCTTGCAGATCTTTAAGGAAGTCTTCTCTAGAGACCAAGAGCTGGCAATCCCCAGGAACAAGAAGTCAGGCAAAGAAGGCAGGAGACAGCATGACTGAGTAGGGAGCTGCTGGTCCAACTAAAGGAAGAGAAGCAAGTGCAGATAGTGAAAACATCATAGGACTCATAACCTGGGAAGGGTATAGACATCCCTAGGTTCAGTTGTGTAGGGATGGGGTGAGGAAGGCTAAAGCAATGCTGAAATTGGTAAGGGACATAAAGAATAAGAAAGGCTCCTTCAGGTATGTTAACCAGAAAAGAAAGGTCAAAGAAGGTGAACCCCTCCCCACCCTCCTCATAAAGAATGCTGGAAAACTGATAACTATGGATAAGGAAAAGGCTGAGATACTCAACGATTTTGGTTTTGCCTCAGTCTCTAATGGCAACCTATTTTCTCACATCTCTCGAGGGGATGGACAGCAGGATGGGACACCAGGGGGGCTAAGTACTCCCAAATGTAAGTAAATATCAGGTTCATGATCTCCTGAGGAACCTGACCATACATAAGTCTGCGGGACTTGATGAGCTGCATCCCTGAGTCCTGAGGACCTTCCCTGACGTAGTTGCCAAGCCGCTCCATGATATTTGGAAAGTTGTGGCAGTCAGGGAAAATCTCTGGGGATGGGGAAAAGTGAAACATTGTCGAAAAGGATAGAAATGAGACCCTGTCAGCCTGGGACCCTTTGTGCCTGGGAAGATCATGGAACAGATCCTCCTAGAAGCTGTGCTAAGGCACAGGGAGGATCAGGAGGTGATTTGAGACACTAGCACAGCTTCACCAAGGGCAAGATCCCACCTGGAATGCTGTGTCCAGCTCTGGGTTCCCCAGCACAGCAAGGATATTGACCAGATGAAGGACTGCCACTAAGGTAATCAGAGGGATGGAGCACCTCTCCTGTGAGGAAAGGCTGAGACAACTGAACAGCCTGGAGAAGAGAAGACTTTGTGGTGACTTAATTGTGGCCTCCCAGTACCTGAAGGGAACTGCAAGAAACATGGAGAGAGACTGTTTGCAAGAGCATGTAGTGACAGGACAAGGGGAAACGGCTTCAAACTGAAAGAGAGTAGGTTTAGATTAGATATTAGGAAGGGATCTTTTACTGTGAGGGTGATGAGGTTTCCCAGGGTAGTTGTGCATGCCCCATCCCTAGATGCATTCAGGGCTGGATTGAATGGGGTTTTGAGAAGCCTGGTCTAGTGGAATGTATCCCTGCCTTTGGACTTAATGGGAACTGAGAAACTAATATGTGCAGGTGAAATAATGTGCCAAAGCACTGAATGCAGCACTGATGATTGGTTGAGACTTGATACATTAAAATATTAATTGGTATTAAAATATTTGAATGCCATCTTGAAGCACATGTACCTCTTCTATGTACATGTTTCATGTGTAAAGCAAACAATAATATTGAAAATTAAGTAAGGTTGAGGTGATATTGATAATTGAGGTTGCTGGTTACAGCATGTTTGAAGCCCTACTGTACACGTAAAAGTTTCAGATATACAGTTAATTTGTATGTTTTTATGTTAATTTATTATTCTTTCTCTGTGAAACTTCTCTATATTAAGCTCTGATTTGATAAAAATCATTCTGTCATATCTTTTCAACTCTCTATTTAGTAATCATGTAATAATTAGTAATAATTAGTAATTTAGTAATTATTTATAAGTATGATCAAACTGCACAGCCAATCTGAGGATTTCAGTGAATTTCCTTCTGTGTCATCAGAGCAGCAGATTGCGTATTTGGAGCTTCAATGTTTGTGATTTCTGTTTCTCAATGCCATTTCTGCTGTACATAGATTGTTCACGGGAAGTCTAGTTAGTAACATATTTCAGTAAGTGGGATCAGCAGCAGATAATATTTTTTTTTTCACCCATTTCTTTTAGGGAGAAAGACCTCTGAGAGGGTGGGAAAGAAATGTCTGCAGTACAGGGCAGCTGGGATTCCAAGAAAAGAAATGTAAGCATGTGGAATGGCTGAAAACAAGGCAGTTACATGTAGACAGTAAAAGAAACTTCAGAGGAAACTCAGGGGGAAGACCAGAGTCCCACAGTTACTGTACATTGGAATACTATTTTACCATAGGCTAGTGATACAGTATGGACAGCTAAGGGACCTGCCTATAGCTGAAAATTTATGGGGCTGAATGTCAAGTATTCTTATAGTACCTGTTATCTTGCATCTTCTACAAAGATACCTTTTAAAAACACCCTGTGCCTCCTGCTTGGAGTAAGAAAAGGTCAGAAAACAATTACTTCAGCAGTGGAAAGTTTGTGCACAAAAACCATTTCAGGATCCATTTTGTATCAGGACTGGGACCGAGATGCTTCTAAAGTTATCCACAGAGATTGAGCTTTTTTGTTCTTTTTTTTCTCCTTCATCCTGTTTTGTTGGGTTTTTTTCAGAGCATTGTATAATATCTCTCTTATGACTCATGGCTTATCTGACATCTTGCCAAACAAAACTACTACAGCTGAGGCTGACCTGATAATAAATTGGACTAGCTAGTAAGAAATGCTATTTGTATGGGAAGTGAGAGCGAGATTGTTTGTGTAAGACTGGATTATGATACCTCAGAGAATATCCCTGAAACCCAAATGCTGGTGAGAAAGCTATGTCAGGATGGATGTATAGCTGACAGCATACCTGCAACTTCTCTGCTCTTTAGCTGCTGTTGAGAGTGCTTGCAGAAAAACAAAACCCACTTGTGGTATGGATAGGGGATCTAAGCCTTTATACTGCCATATCAGTAGTTTATTTCTTCTCTGAGAGAGTAATATTTTTAAAGCATAAAATTGTACAACTGTAAGAAAAAGTGAAACAAATTTTGAATGATGACACATTTTACTCCTGGGTTGGTGCAATAAAACTCTACTGTCTCCTGTCTGTGCAATCCTACCTTATATCTAACTTAGCTCTATCTAGGAGTGTTTTGTTGTTGTTGTTGTTTTTTAAATATATATAAATTGGTTACAGGTAGATTTTAAAAATAAAGTGTATGTCCACTTCTTTTCTTGAATAAGAGCATTTTCATAATAGAGGGAGTTTTCTGGGCAAGATTTCACCATTTTTTCAAATAATTAGTGGTCTTTTAGGAAAAACCATGAAAAAGTTCATTCTTGACTTCTTTGAGGGACCTGTCTTACCTCCTAGGGTTTACAACAGGCATCAGTATTGGGAGTACAATTGTTAAAAGGTGGTTGTTTTCAGGATTTTTCAATGCACATAATTTTGGACACTAGAACTTCCGTTTTTTTGCTGCACCCTCAGTTTATAAATCACTAAAAATGTACTGTGTTTCTGAAACTTCATATTAAGCAATGGTACTTAGTGATTGTCAGCCTTGAAGCCAGCAGATTTCTTTTTCTGCATGCATTTTGGGGTGATGCTTCTGTAGCTCTGCATTGCAGTTGTGGCTTAGCTATACCACTTTCTTAAAATTTCTTCTTCCCTAAATATTTAACTTGATAAAAAAAAGGTGGTGAACAGATGTGACATTCCAGGACAGACCCTTGATCACATCCAACTGTTATCAGCCTATAGGCAGAGTATGAACCATTAGCCTGTGAGACTGACCGAGCCATTTCTTCATTAATCTGCTTGATCATGCACAGTAGAATCTCATGACAAATGCTGGGATAATCTCAAAAAGTATCAGTACTAAGATTAGGAATGTAGACATTCTGGCCTTACCCACGCCTCTTACAGTTGTTCCCACTCTGTTCAGCAAGGGCCTCCATTTTTCTCTTTATTCTAACACAATGAAAGAAGCTTTTCCTGCATTTCTTGGTATTCTTTGCCAGTTCTGGATTCAGCTGAGCTCTGAAGATTTCCAGTGCTGTCCCTGTATATGCAGTCAAGATTCCTACATTCCTTCTTTGCAACCTCTCATAGTTGCCATTTCCTGTGCATAGAAGCTCAGCTGTGAGTGCCTGCTTAGCCAAGCCAAACACCTGATGTGTTTGCCTGTTCTCAGTGTGGAGACTCTAGTTGTGCTCAGAGGTGGCTGCCCTTCAAGGTGTGCCAGGCTTGCTGCCCTCCTCTGCCTGCCTGGACTGCCTTCTGTGCAATCACATCTATCACAACCAGGCTCTTATTGATAAGCCAGCTTTCCCAGAGGCAGCTGGGTATGTTTGTCTTGGGGCTGCACTATGCAGTGCAGATGTATGCATGTGCTGCAATGGTATCAAACAGGTTATTTGTTAGGATATTAGTTTGATACTAATTCCAATTTCACAGCTTTGCCAGCACCCTTAACATCATCAAGTTTTGTTACCTCTGTTGGTAACAAAGGTACCAACAGAGTACCTGGGTAACTAGGTATATAGAGGTAACTAGGAATATAGAATAAGGTGAGGTAACTAGGAATATAGAATTGAAAGGAAAGCATGGGAGTGGGTTGTCTAGACACAAACGTTTCACTAGCTGACTTAGTCCTTAAAAATTTTTAGAAATGCAGGCTGGGATAAAACCCAGCAATCCTTTGCACTGCACTGGAATTGTCTCAAATATCCACAAAGCAGCAAGACTTGTCTGAAAACCCTTATTACCATTTTCTCCATTGAGAAGACTGACAGATGTAATATAAAATTACCATTATTACTTTATCCTTTTAAAAAGCAAAACCTTTAATTAGGTAGGCAAGCTACCGTGCAGTGATTTTAACATCTCAGTACAATCAAAATACACAGTTTATAGCTTTTGGTTACATACAAAAGAAAGTAAGATTTGCTGTGCCTTAGCAGCAGCAGTCTGTAATGACAGCCAGAATGCCTTTACTTGAGTAAGAATGATTAGTCATTTAACTCAGCAAGAGCTATAGATGAATGGATTTTTAGTAGGTAATTAAATTAAGAAACACTATATAATTAAGCTCATGGATCATGGAGGCTACTCCTTGATATTTTTGCTTTGCAAACAAGTTGTCTCTTTCTTGTGTATTTAATTACTTAGCACTTTCTGGTACCTTTTTAAGTGGGATTCACTAGATGAAATCTCACTGAGACTATGATAAATCAACTAGACATGATGGTATTTACACACATGGGGGGGGATTCACACATTCTGCATTTGTTTAATGTTGTCTTCTGCCTTTCTTACCTTACTTTGTAACCCGCACACATTTACTGATGACTTAATCTTCACCACTGCCTATCATGGTAGAAAAGGGATTGGTGAATCAAAAGGTCACCACAATCCAGTGCAAGGTGTCTTCCGTAGGATCTGTAAAAACACAAGAAACACTGCAAGATACAAAATTCATCAAATCAGGAAGAGCATAATTTTCTAGCTCTGTGCAGCCTTGCAAGGTGACAGAAAATTCCCTTACTTGCATGACACCGGAAATAGTTTTGAGGTACCAGAGAATTTTTGTGGAAAAAGATGAGAGCAACCTACTTGAATATGTACTGTCCACACAAATTTCTCCTGTGCACTACTTGATCTTAATAGTTTCTTTTAGACCTCCTCCACTTTATGCGAGTTCCTTCTTCCCTTCACTTGCTTCAAAATTTTAATTCAAATTGTTTGAGGAATTTCTAAACCTGCTCTATAATGTAGTAGCAGTTACTATTTATAGGTATTGTCCAGATGCCCTGAACTACAAAGATCTTTCTGCAGTTATTAATAGTGCTGATCTTGTGGGCTGCTGTCTCTGCAAAGGGTATCTGAATCAGGAGCAGGGAAGAACAAAACATCATCATGCTGTATCGTTTAACCTGTTTCACCAGAGCTCAGATCAGTCATCTCCTTGATTGCATCACATGAAAGGGCCAGTGTCATAAAAGCTTCAGTTTTATTGCTTTTGTCTGCAGCTTGCAGGAGGCTTTATAGGCTTCATGAGGAGCATGAGAGGTTTTTAGACGTATCCTCTTGCTGCATTTTGTATGTCAAAATTGAGGTGTACCTCTCCTCAGCACAAGTGCCTCAGCAGTGGCAAGCATACAGTCCTGACAGATTGATCTAGCATGATGATGTATATACTGTATATAAAAATAGTCCCAGTGTTCTTCAGGCAGACTTACAGCTCCAGGATACAAAAGGGAGAAAAGTTGAGGAAGTAGATATTACTCTTCACACAAAGAACAGTGACATAGACACAGCTGCAGCCTCATTTCAAGAAATGGCTAGCTCTGTTAGTTTGTAGGTTAATACATCTGATGTCAATCCCACAGTATTTAGAGTTAAAATTTCTCAGAATTTTAATTTCACAGGATTTTTTTCCGTGTCAGGAGAACAAAATTGTAGCTTGATACTGTTTTGTGTTGATTTGTTTTCCCAGTTTTAAATTTTATTATTGTAAAATTCATTATTGATAAAGCTATTTCAGGGCATAATGTCCTTATTTTGGAGTGTTTTTTCATACTTAAAACTCATGGGGTTTTTGCCTTTCCCCCCCCACCCCAACACTCCCACAGTATATGAGAAGGGAGTACTCATTTGCAATTCTAACTGTTCATTTTGCTGTGTTTGACAGAAGCAACATTATATATTAAGAAAAATTGTCTTGGAAATAGCTCAAGTTCACAAAAGAACTTTATACGGCAAATAAGAATTAGAAACTTATCAGTTATTCCTAAAGATAAGTAAAATGTTTGTTGTAAGAGCAAATTACATGCTCTTTTCCATTAAGCACAGTAATTCTTCAATTTCCTCAGTAATTTAAAGTAGCATTATCCTTCAGAGTGGCTGTGCTGTGGTAAGATAAGCTTGAGCATGAAATAGAAACTGTAGAGCAGCAAAGCCTTTTCATCCCCCCACTTTCTGCTAAATAAAATGGGCCATCAATCATGAGAGTGGAGTGCACTGCCAGGTTATCTCATCAGAGGTTGTACTGCTGCTGAAACTGTAAAGAAACAAAGTCAGGGTAGCTTGTGCATGAACAGATTCTACTGTGGTGTGTAGTGATTGGAAATAAAACCAAATGGCTGGGTCGCCACCAGGACAAGAGCTTGTAATGCTTTTTCTGACAGCCCCACAAATAGATGCTGCCTCATGTTTGTGAAGTACAGGAGACAGTGTATAACTGGGAGCAGCCTTTCTTCCCTTAGGAAAAAGACTTTGGGCTGTGCATTTTTACCATCTTTTGACATCTTTATAGAAAGGAGATGCAGTTGGCTTTGGTTTTCCTAATTCCATCCCCCCCTGCCCCAGACATACCACTCTTCCCTTTCACAAGTGTAATGGCAGAACCAGTTGTGCATTTTTGTGATGCTGGAAGGAAGTCTTCTCCGAGCTCCTGTTTTCCCACCCCTGCAACAGCCACAGCTTGCTTTCCCATATGCCTCTTTTGAAACTTCTAATACAAGCAGGATTCAATGGATCATGATCCACATATTTGTAGTGGAGAGCCTAATGCTTGAAGAATAGGAGGTGAAAAATAAGTCTTGAGAGCACCAGTAGTACATGTATCCATACAGTTTTTTGCCCTGATTTGTCAGATTGTGTCTATCAAGCTAATTTTCACAGTGTCATTATATGTGATGTTCTTTTAGCTTTTGAAAAAGACTGCTAAACTGTGTGTCAAAAATCTAAACTGTGTGTACCTCTTTTTTAGCTTTTGTCCATGTTTATATTGGCGTAGAGTGTCTGGATGTGAGATTCTTGGACTATAATCAGGAGGCACAGCATGATAGATTTATAAATCCATCACAACTCCTGCATATTTTAAGGAGAAGACATAAAAATGGTTTCTTTTTCTGTATCTTACCAGTCACAGAGTAGCTAAAGAATTGAGTCACAGGGAAAATGTTATTCACCGTTCATCCATATTCACAATATAGCTTATTTATTGTCCCCCCATCTACCCAACTTCAAAGTGAGTGACATATTCAGCATAAATGGAGTATGAAAAATGACATACTGCAAAATCCAGTATGATTTATCTGTCTCTGTACTTCCTAGTTTCATCTAGATAGTTTTCAGCCACTAAAATGTTTGATTTTGAATGGTTAGAGAATATTAGCACTCATATGTCTACATTTATACATATATTATATATAGTATTTATGTATTTTTTTATTCTTTAAAAAGCTGCATTCATCTGTATTGATATGTGTTGTAATGCCTGTATTACTCTGCCCCCAGCCTGTGGTACTGCCTGGGACTGCTGTAACCCAAGGGTGAGACCCAGCACTTGGCCTTGTTGAACCTCATACACTCAGCCTTGGCCCATCAATCCAGCTGTTCCAGATCCCTCTGCAGAGCCTCCCTGCCGTCCAGCAGATCAACACCTGCTCCGCTTGGTATCATCAGCAAACTCGCCGAGGGTGGACTCAGTCCCCTCATCTGTCACTAAGATATTAATGGCCCCAGTTCTGAGCCCTGAGGAACACCCACTGGTGACCAGCCACCACCTGGATTTAACTCCTTTCACCACCATTCTCTGGGCCCAGCCAGACAGTTTTTCACACAGTGAAAAGTGCACCCATCCTGTTTCTCCCAGAGAATGTTGTGTGAAGTGGTGTTAACAGCTTTACCAAAGTCCAGGTAGACAACATGCACAGCTCTTCTTCCCCCGTCCACTAAGCAGATCAGATGTTTAACGCTGCATCACTTCTGCCACTTTCCTTTTGTAAAGTCAGTGAGAATTTTTCTGCTGATCTCTGTAGTATAAGGTCAATTCTGGCAACTACATCATGTTCCTAAGAAGCAGGTTTTGCTAACTTTCTACTGAGAAAATTTGTACTTCACAAACATTCTAACTCCAAGATGTGGTGGTGACTGGGATCCTCATTAATCCATCCCTCTACTGATGTGGTGTAGGGAAGAATGTGTATGTGCTGAAATCTGGTTGCAGGTGATTACAGGACATGGCTTAAGTTATGCTCATTCAGCAAGATATATCACTGTAAAAACGTTTCACAGTGGCACCCACCCACATAGGAGAGGGAGTGGTGTCTTAAGGTATCTATAAGGGTAGTTTCAGCTGTAATACAGCTTGTTTACTGGTTTTCTGAAGACTGAGAATAAATTAGTTAAAAACATTTTCTAAATTATATGTACGTGAGACACCATCACAAGCAGATAGTAATGCGAAGTCTGTGCTTCTCATTGACTCAACAGCCTTCAGGTGGTGCTGTAGAAGATGGAAGGGCCTTCTGCCTGTCACTGAATGGTTTGTGCAGGCTGGTGTAGGATTTTCTCTAGGTGGAAGGCATTAAGGCAGTTAAGACCAACAAAGCACATTAATTTGTTCAAAACTGACAACCTCTGGACATAATTCTGCTTGCATGTTTCAAGTACTTTGAAAGTAGTATTTTATGGCAAGAAACAGCAGTTTAAAACATTTAGGACTTCTCAGAAATTACTTCTAACTTCAGATTGTGTATACTGCTAAGCAACTTCCAAGGCAGAGTAAACCAGTGAAGTATTTAGTGGCCTATCTCTGTGTTTCTTTTACAGCCGACTACCTGTCTCAAGGCTGTGTGAGAATACAGTCCAATTTACTCTTCCCCTCACCTCACCAAGATGAAACTGTTCGGGTGAAATTAACATGTTAATTGTCTGCAAAATGGACAGTAGCTCTGAGCACATTGATAATTAGGCTAATTGGTCTCATTCACTAATTAAATTAAGAGGCCACTGATGTACTTTTATTTGTGGTTGTGATGTTTCAATTTTGACATTTGAAAACCTCATCTGGTTTGCATGTTTGTTACTTTTTGCTTTTACATCACCATAGAATAACGTGGTAAATTTCATATTGAACGTAATTGTTCTCTGTTTAGTTAGTGGATTGACATAAATGATCATACATACTTTGATATCCCACGCAGACTGCAATGTGGTTTTATCCTAAAATTCATTACATATTTTAATACTTGCCGGTATAGAAAACATGGGAGGACAGAGAGAAGAATAAGTTCTACCTTCCCCTCTAGTGTAAGATGATTGTCTTTTAAACATTTCTCATTAGGTTATTTCAAAAGGAAGGGGAATCCTATGCATTTCAGAGTTTTATTTTGCATGTCCCTTTCATCTTATTCTGTAAAGTACAAATATTCTTTTTGCTGAAATGAAATACCTCTGGGATAGAACCTGGAATAAAGCAGATCAGTGCCGGGCAACACAATCACATGTTTTTAAGAAAACAGATGAAAGAAAAAGAAGTGAATCTTCCACTGAGAGGGCAGCATAGAGCATCTGTTAGAATTACTTGTGTCATAAAACAGAAGCTGATTCATGTGTGTTACACTGGCTGAAGGGCTTGTTTCCTTTGTGCTCTGGTTTCCATGCTTTTTTCACATGCCCTCTCTTCTCCTGCTAGGTAGTACTGTTTTGCAGGGAGCAGATAGTAACCTTTGTGTGTTTTACAGAAGCTGGAAAATCTGTATGCATGTGGCAAGGACTGTATGGCATATCTTAGGTCAGCTGTATACTGCTGTCTTGGGGTGACTTCATGATGCTCATATCCGCAGCTGCCTCTTCTGCTTGTGCTGGATATTGAGTTCTGC
>JAODKT010001744.1:28665662-28706076 GCA_027576195.1 Cossypha heuglini
TGCTTTACTAGAGGGACCCCTTTGGAAGTTTCCTCCCAAATCTGCCCTAAACCAGGACAGCTGCAAAGTGGAGAGCATAGGTGTCAGTGAGGTGCCTGTAGATTGCAGGCAGGCAGAGTCCATGGGCATTGGCCTTTCCAAGTCTCTCAAAGACAGACATGATCTTTCTAAATGGGTTGAAATAAACGAAATAAACGAAATAAACTATTGCTGTGTAACTGAACTTGATGTAAATATGCAGCTTTCTTTCTAAAAAGAACGACTCATAGGATAGTTCATCTGCATTAAATGCTGAAATAATCTGATGGGGCTTTAGCACCAAGCAGTATATTTCCACATCTACGTTTCTGCACTCTTAGTTGACAATATTGTTCCCTTTATGTAGGTATGGTTTTATTCCGTTTGCACTGTCTAAAATGTGATTGCCCATTTTTCAGAGGAACGTGCCTCTGGTGTGGTTTAGGAAGGATGAAATGACAGCATTTATAAAACCTTATGTCTTGAAGACTTAAGTATTTTTCAGACTTATTTTATGTCATCTCTGGAAGTAGTCTATTTACAAGTGTGTGTACATGTGCACGTTAGAATCTACTTTGCTTGTTTTGCTTTCTGGATGGGCTAACAGAGTTTAAGAACACTTTAACTACGAAGTTTTAAAAACACTTTCATTGTTAGTGATGGACTTCCAGATACTGAGGGCAGGGAGTAGCCATAAAAATGGATTAACTTCTAAAGGCAATTCAGAAAGGAATCTGTTGTCACTTTTCATATTTTTGTAAAAATTAAGAAATGTATGCAGTTCCACATTTGTATCTTCCAAATCAGTTTTTAAAATTCAAAGTCCTCATTTTTAATGAGCTTGCACAGTCAGGTCATGAAGACCTCATAAGCTGCAAGAGTTTATTCTCATAAACCATTGAAATTACAGGGAAAAGGCAGAAGGCAGCAACTGAATTTGTACATGAGGAGGAACATTCCTCTTTTCTATAAAGCTTCAGGTATGTTTATAATTTCATCTGCAATGAACTCAGATGTTTGACTACCGTGTAAGCCTGAAAGACTGATTGTAGAAGACTGCAAATATCTTGAGATATTCAATGGAGTAAATTTTTTAAAGTTTTGAGCTGGCCACAGATCCCTTGAACAAGGACCTGTGTCATCTGTTGTTTGGTTTTTTTAAATTTTTAAATTTCTGGTTTCCTTTTAAAATCACATTTTCATCAGGATTCCATCAAACAAATTGTGAGCTAACATTAGCAAAAATTCCTTTTTCATTTTATCTCTTAAAAATCTGTATATCCCTTCTAGTAGGGAAGACTCTGCTTTGTAAACTAGTTAAAGATTTACTGAAAGGTTCCAATTTTCCTTTGTCACAGGAGCCTTCTTAGAGCATCGATATCTTGAACACAAGCTAGAACCATAAACTCATTACTTCAACCAAGGCAGAGTTTCTTGTGTTGTTCTGTGTTGCATTATGATCAGATGTGACAGCAGTCATGAACTGGTCAGTGAAGTCAATGCTATTGCATGATCTATTTTCAGGGGAATTTTATGATCATTTTTCTTATTTCTTTGGTACCTCTTAGAGAGCAGTACTTATCAGAGAGCAGCAGACTCACTTGTGCTTCTGCTTAATGCAGATATGTTTGTGTAGCTGCATGGATGTCAGAGCTGCTTCTGATGTGTCTCTTGTTTATTTATGCAGGTTTTGTTTCCTTACATTTTAAAATTACCTTTATCATTGGTAGCTGCTACACAGTGTTGAAAAGATGAAAATTATCATCTTCAAATTTAGGTATTAATCCCTAAGGCTGTGGCTATGCCTTCATTTTGGTAGGAAGGATATGCTCTTCCTCTGCGCCAGGAATACTGACAGAATCCCTCTGCTGCCCTTGCTGCCTCTGCTCTGTGTAGCGTGCTCACAATACAATACATTGTCAGGCTAAGTGGTGCCTCCAGTCATTTTCTTCTTCTGTCTGAATGTGTTTCGTCCAGTCCTAACTCACTCAGTCCCCTTTCTCTTCTTTTTCTCTTGCGCACATCTCAGAAGCACAAAAAGGCACGCCACCATTTCAGTCCATCAAGGGGGTCAGCCCAGAAATGCCCAGTGGCTGGCAGAGCATTTCTGTTGTATTGCAGTGCTCTCCAGCCCCAAGAACAGGCCAGTGCTTTGGGATATATTGCCCTTACATGGTGAGTTGAGACACAGGACATCACTTTAATGGGAACGCATTCAGTTTAATTTATACATGTTCATGTAAAAAAAAAATAAATTAAGCTTAAAGCAGATCTCAGCAATTTCTAAATAGACTGCTATCAAACTGAAAGTGTTGGATGGATTTGGCTTGTTATGTATGTAGTTAATAAGCTATCAACACTGCCTGCCAACAACATAAGAAAATAATTTGGACAGGTGCTTTGCTGTGCTGTGAAAACTGCCTTTTAAATGTAGTGGCAATAGGAAAACCAGAAATAAAATGTATGTCAGTACTAGGAACAGCTGACAGGTTTTTCCTCACAAACTTCTTTTAGTGCCTTCTCTTAGACAGATAACAATTAATTCAGTGAGAGTTTCCAACTCTTTTCCAAATGTAGCAGGAGCAACTTCACAATACCACAGTTTGTGCAGCTGTTAAGTTGATGAATCATATTTAAGCCGTGTTCTCTTACCCTCTAGCAGCTTCTGAATGTTCCCTGCATTCTCACATTTCCAGATGTTAAAGACTAGGCTAACTTTCACCAGAAGGCATGTAGACTGATGTATGTTATGTAGAGGTGTAAACTATGCCCTAAATGGAATTAAGTTGCGGTAAATTTCTCATGCTGTTATTTTGCCTGCTTTTTGGGGTTTTTTTTGTTGGTTCTTGTTGGTTTGTTTTTGTTTGGTTTGGTTTGGTTTTGGTTTTTGTTTTGTTTTGGTGGTGTTGTTTTGGCCAGGTTATGCCCTATTTATTTCTGCTAGACTTTAATTCATTCCTGTATTGAGAGAAAAATGACAAAGCTTTAACATTCTATAAAAATGGGCAGTTGATTTGCCTAACAAGGTCATGTCTGCTTTATCAATCAATATTGTTGCATCACTGCTTGCATAATGCTGATCAAACATTTGGACTCTGTATTGTGGAGTTCTTATCAAGCTGTAGATTGTGTCCTAGCACTCTTTAACTGCTATGACTGTTTTCCACTGCCTGTGAAATACTCCAGTGTTTTTCAAAGTTGACATCTAGCACTTGTAAGTCAGCTGGATCAGTAGCCAAGACTAAATATTCTTCGTGAAGAGTGAGCATGAGCTCAGCCTCTGAGCTGGCAGCTTAAACCACTGCTGCAGGAAACACAGTTTTGTGCTGAAATGGAGTAGGTGAGGACAAGCAGTCTGGTGATATAGTTTAAGAAACCATAGGATGCTTTAAATTTCCTGTCACCTGTGCCCAGATTGTGTCTGCTTCATGGTAAGGTAGATACATGCCAAGTGAAGCAGTGAGATGGTAGAGATAATTGGTTTTCTTCTGAATTTAGAACCTACATGGATGAAGCAAACATGTTGATGCATGTATTTTTAGCTAAGATGATCCATAAAAATGCTCCAGATTAGGATGCTAACCAGTTGGATACCTGGTCTGTGTTCTTTTTCTCTCTTTTCTCACTCCATATTGTACATGTGCCACCCATCTACACTAAAGTACAGCAACAAAATTTAAAGCTTTAATTCTGTCTTCCTAGAGGAAGCAGCTTCCTTTGAAAGCCTCATAAAATTGTTTTGGAGACATGAGAGGTGTGGAAGTTTGCATGAATGTGTCATTTTGTGGTGTACTCTCTTTCAAATACAAACCCTATATTTGTACATGATAATAGAGCATGATAGGTCAGGAGCTGGCAACTAGCAGCATTCCAGATGAGAAAGCCAGTGCTGTGCACCTTTCTAAGAGAGAAACCTGAGAACTCCAGAAATTTTTAGTGGGTTTGGGCTAGTTTTGCACTCTCTCAGAATTTCCTTATCACTACCCAGCTGAATGAGCTCCTTATATTAAAGAAACCGGCAGCTACCAAAGTTTTTGCCAATCTGAGAAAAAAAGTCTGAGAAAAAAGCACAGATGTCTTCTTTCTCTGTGGCAGTGCAGTGTAGGGCAGGGCTCCCACTACTGCTCTGTGGTGAACTTGTAAGAAATGTGGGTCTGAATCCAGATCCCTTTGCACAAAAGTAAAAAACCTGTGGGCATTTTGTTGCCCACAGGTTCTCTATAGAGACTGGCCGAATCATGGTACTGCTGTCATCGGAAGTAGAGATATCCTACAGGAATAGATTCTCTGCTCCTTTCCTGAACTGCAAAAAAGCTGAGATTGGCATGTCTTCCAGCTAGCACGGCCACCTTTTTAATACCAATTTCTTCCTTTTCTCATTCTGGTGTCCTGCTGGGGAGTGTTGAAAAAAGCACACAGTGTTCTGACTGTCTTCAGCTTTCTGTCAGCTTTTGAGCTTCTGCCAGCTTCTCTTTGCCAGCTCCCAAAGCCACTCTAAACTTCAGAGGTGCTGGGGTTGTGACCAGCTTTCTGGCTGAACTTAAGCTTTGCAGAGAGCCAACCTCCTGAAGTGTGTGTTTGGTAAACAGGCGAGACTTCAGTAATAAGTTTAAACGTGTGAAATTAATTCTGTTATCATGGATGCATTGCACTGTCTCTGCTATCAGCCCACTTCTGTCACTGGAATGCATGGCATAAATTTCAATTTTTGTGGTCCTAGGGTAATACCTTCCTCATCTGTCATGGTGTGGGTGCCTCTGGCCAGCAACTTGCCTTTCAGAGGTACAGCACAGGGCAGTACTACACCAGTGCTTCCTCAGCAGTTCCTTCCCTGCCATCACCCTGTTTTGTTTCACTGACCACAGGACAGCCTCTGGTGTAATGCAGCAGCATTGCAGCAGAGACTCTGCAGTAACTCCTGCCAGTGCAGAAGCTTGCGGCACACTTTGATACTGTGCACTAGCGCTGAATGTGAATGACTTCCCCTGCATTGCTGGAGTTGCAGAAATTTGCAGTATGGCCCTTGGTAGTAAGGCTAGATCAGACTGAAGGAAGGATTGTTCCTGCCACCTTCTTCCCTTCCCTTTGAATACTCTAGCTGAAGATGAAAAATAAAAAAGGAGATTGAATCTAAATGAAAAAAGAAGGAACATGGGACAGGTTCACAATGCATATTTCTTATCATGTTAAAATGCTGGAGGTTGAGATCCTGACCTTTATGGATCCTTCTTGAGGAGAAAGAGTTCGGCTGGGATATTTTGCTTTTGCTCCACACTGGCATTACAGGAGAGCCTGTCCCACAAAGAGTTTCATTCATGGTTTGACAGGCTTTAGCAATGGCTTGTCTTTCACACTGACAGTTCCTGTGTCTTATGTACATTACCTCTATAGCCAGTTTCCCTGGCTTTCTGACCTGCCTTCAGACTGCTAGTGGAACTCATAAACAGGGCTGTGGGCCCTACTACTAGCAGCTGTGAGGACTAGCAAGGCCAAGCTATTGTATATGTATAAAGGGTATTTAGAAGATGCTTTGTGAGAGAAGAAGGCAAGCCTTTTAGAGTCCAGTCATAGCCTTCCCTTCTTGAGTTTCCAAAATTCAGTTTACTTCCTGGTCTTTGAATAGCACACTTTATTGTACACACTCTGAATCCAACAGCAGAGTCAAGGGAACTTTTAAGAGTGAATAAAGCTAGCCAGCCTGTGGCTAGTTTGGTTTTGTGATGGAACAGGCCAGCAAACAAAGATTTCTAGCAGGAAGAAAGTGATTTCAGGGCCATCAGGGGACAGCGTATATTATTCTGTGATTAAATATATCTACTGAGTGACAGAAGGGAAAAAGAAAAGATAATCTCAGGCTTGTCTGGCAGATGCTTACCTAAAATACATCATGAACATTTCTCTAAGATATGCTGCTGATGGCAAGCAGTAGCAGGTGCAAATTAATGCTAACCATTTTCCCATGTGCTTTGCAAGTGCATTTCTTCATTTTGCCATGGAGAAAGCAAAGACTCAACAGCATGATCAAAGTCTCAGTGAAAACAGGGAATAAAATATTAAGTTCTCTGGAGATTCCTAGATCTCTAGGGTTTTTTACTTTTGTCTTTCACACTGTCTTTATGACCTGTTACAGCTTCTGTGATAGCAGTGGTGTCACTGTGCTCCTCAGTTCTGTGTGGGAAGGATCTTCTGCTGCTGAGCTCCAGCTGGCATGGTGGCTTGCCGTTGTGGCTGTACAGCTGAAGAAGAGCAATTTACTAGTGAACTGTAAATGGACATTACTGTAACTTAGATGTATGTAAAATTTGGATCCTGTTTTCATTTTACTACAGAAGTGACTTTTTTATATTCTTATGTTGTTCTATTGACAGTCTCTATTTTGCAGAAGTTGCTTACATATTTAAAAGAAAGATAGAATAAAATTCCAATAATTTTAAATGCAACGTTGAGTGTGATAAGCTTTCCTTGTGAAATCTGTTGTGTTTAATGGAAGTGTGGGGTTTACTCAGTTTCACTAACAAATAACTACAGTGTGAGTGCAAGGCTTAACATGCACACTTCTGGCTTCTCTTATGAGATCTATCACATTTCCTGAGTTTCCTGAAACTTTTCAAAACTAATGATAGTGGATCATGTGGCTTGTAAGTGAGTAATACCCTTTTACAGATGGCTGTTCTGGAAAAATTGGGTAAGATTACGTCAGCTGAAATAATTTTAAGCATATGATAAGGTGCTGTGCATCAACACTGATGTTTTCTACAGCCTCTTAATGTTTCTGAGATAAGGTATCTCCATATTAATCCGGAAAAGTCCCTTTTTTATTCTATATTTTGATACCAGTTGAAAAATAAGAAGTCTAAACTGCAGATAATTTACATATGCTTTTGTGGTGGGTACAGTTCCTATTGTAATTTATCTGAATAAGCAGAAGAGCTCCTCTCTTGCTGACTGTTATTGCTGAGAATGCGATTTGCGACAAGATGTTCCGTAATCCACAGAGAACCAGGGTCATGATCATAAATCTAAATTGCAGATGTCATATGTTTTCTGTGGTAACAAATTCTGATGCCATAAATGCCAAACAGTGCAGGATCAGCCAGACACAAAACTTAGCCTGCAAGTGGCAGTTTTTTTCTTACTCTAGTGTGTAGAGTAACAGAATAAAAAAAAAAAAAGTCTTGGTTAGAGACTGCATTTTTAAAAATAAAAATGTTCCTTTTCAAATGTTTTTTCCTGAAAATCCTACAATGAACAAAAACCTTCACCATATACACACAGACTTCTTCCCATTAAAATATGTACTTCTCACTACTTTCTTTTGCAAGTTAGCTGTATCTTCCTTGTGTTTGAATAGCTCACAGCATCACAGCATTTTAGAGCCTATTTGAAAATTTATAACAAACCTGAAAATAATTCTGTCACTGTGCTTCCTTATTGTGACAGAAAAAAACTCAAAATGGCAAAAACAGCATGGCAGAACTGTAGAAACCTTTGGAAGAAATAGCGAGCAATCAGGAATGAGAAATCAATGGGGTGACTTGAATTTAATGAGCATGAACTACAGAGAGCATTATCTTTCTCTATTGTGAATTTGTAAACTTCATTCATTACTCTTTCCCATAGCTTTCGTATTAATAACAGTTTCTTTCTACCAGCTTGTCCACTGTGTGACAATTTTTATAGGACTGTGCTGTCAACAGGCTTCCTTTGAGGAATAGAAAATTGTGCCATGGATACTATTTGGAGTTAGGAATGCATGCAATAAGGAGACTGTTACTTTTCAGTCTTACTGTGGTATGGCCACTTTACAAAGTGGGCATTCAATCTGCATTATAGGGGAAGACAGTGCATTGTGTCGGTAATCTATTTAAAGTTGTTTTTTTCCTCCTTTATAGAAACAAAGCTGCTGTCTATACTTGCTGTCAAACTAGTATGTCATTAAATTAATCAAGCTGCAAACTCAGGTGACTAGTTTAATGTGGGTCTTACTGCATTTTCAAGTTTGGGTAGTGTCATATCGTACCCTTCGCAATTTTCTGGTAGCAGTTGTTTGACCTGTGGATTGTTCAGAACTCTGGTGCAATGTGGTGTCCTGGAATGGCTGTCTGATGCGTGTTTGATTCATGTTTATATTTGTGAATAGTGAGAGTTGACAGCATCAGAGACATCTTTAGAGGACTGTTGTATGAGATACTGAGTAAATGATCATCACTGTATTCTATAATAGGTTACTGGAATTTTCAAGATGTTCATAGTGACTGCACTAGCATTCTTTTGTCCTTTGACACGCTGCATCAGAGCAATAACAGAGCAATACTCCAAAAGAAAGGGGGAAAAAGGGTTATTTGCACAAATATATGAAAAATGAAGCAAATAGCTTCGTAAATATGACTTAACAAGTTTTGTTGTTTCACATGAAATCCATCTACCAAACCTCATTCCTGTTTCTCTGCCTTATGTTCCAGCTCCTGTCAACATTTACCAAAACTATGTTCCTAATATTAACAGCCAGGAAAATGATAGTTTATTTTTTCCCCTAAGTTTATTTTTTCCCCTAAGTGTAAGAATCAGGCCAGTTTTTTTGTTCCTACTGAAACCATTCTGACCAGCAGATGTCAAATTCATGTTCTACCTGGGAGGAAATAGGATCTTAAAATTGGATTTTACTCTAAGGAGTAAAACCAGTGCTGTACCACTGCTGTATAGCACTGGTTTTCAGTCAAATAAAGTATGAAGATACCAACAGTAAAACACCACATTATTAGGGATAGAACAAGTCCGTATAGTCTTGATTGATAAAAATGTTTTCAGGATATCCCCTCCTTCCTTTAAAAAGCCTGATTTTAAATCTGTTGTAAAGCAGGAACCAAAATGTTGATGCCTTGAAATGACATGGTCGGGGAGAATTTTGGTTCTGAGTAGCTGTAGCTGTTAGGCAACGATGTTCCTGAGAGCTTCTTAAATCTTTGGCAGGAGAGCAGATCCTTAGCTGATGGAAGCTGGCATGGCTTCATGACCTGTGATAATCAAATCTGACAGTCTTAGATACTGATGGAGTGGTAGCCTTAGTGAAATGCTTTAACAGTTGATTTGGAGGATTAATATAAACAGACTGAAAGATATCTCTAAATTTAGTCAATACTACTACGTGGCATTAGATGTGGGCCCAATTGCAAATGCCTTTCTCAGGGTCAAAGGTCTCACCTGACCACTTTTGATTTTGGCCTTGAAAAGGGAGTTTGATACCCTCTTTTGAGCAGATTATCCCCTTCTGCCCCAAGAGGCAAGAACTGTTGAGGGTTTAATTTTTTTTATCCTTAAATCTGAATTCGTAATTCAGAGTTTTCATCTCTGACTGCTTGAGTGACTGTGGTCTTCAAGGAAAAAAAATCAAAGCCAAACAGTACTTAAATTTTTAAGTGGGATTTTGGTTCAGCTGTTTTTTTCCTGAGGTCCGTCAGTGCTTCTGCAAACCAGAGGTTTCTCTGGATAATGGAAGTGAGCACAGTTCCTTGAGGGCCTGTGATATAACTATGCTGAGAAAAGAGACTACCAGCCCCAGAAGGGCTGAGGAGTTGACAGCTCATTTCTCTCTCTCCTTTGACTTACCTCTGTTTGTAACAGTACTTGTCACAGGGCTTTACAAATTAATTTTCTGCTTAGCACATAGTTTTTTAGCCACCTTAAGTGAATGACTCAGTCGTATCTGTGAGCCTAATATTGACAAGGTAAGCAAGAATTGAAGTTTAGAAGAGAGGGGTGGCCTGCATTTTGACTCTGCAGTGACCAGCAGAGAGCTGTTGGGCTGTGCTTTTAAGAATGTCATACATTCCTCAGCTAGAGTAGTGATGAATGTGAAAGAAAGGAGCAATTGCTATGGTTTATGGATGTGAACTAGGACATTTAGGGCATCTGTGAGGATGAATAGACATGTCTTTGCAAATCCTCATCAACCATGAAAATATTTCAAAATGATGAGATGTAGAGCTACAGCCAAAAAGGGCTGGGAGACTAATTACTTTTGAGTACTTTACAGCACTAGAGTTGAACTACAGATATTAAAAATCTATTTTAAATATTTAAGTGCTAGCATATTAGCATACTGTTATTTTTGGGATGTGAAATCTTTATGCAAGGGAGCTCCTGCACAGATTTAGCCATATTATCTGTAGTAGGATATCCATTTGCAGAAGATTCATTTGTGAAACCTAAAATGGATAAAAACTTTTAGAGCACTGAAACTCTCCCTTGTCCACTACTCCTAACAGTACTGTGATTCTTTTGTGGCACTTCACTTATCTTTATAGGGCACAAGTTTAAATTCATTTGTATTCAGGTTATTGATAAGAGGGTGTCTGTATGGTTTTGAGCATGTCTGTTTTTTACAGGGAAGACAGGACAAACACAGTTCCTTGCTTTTGTCATAGCATTGTTGTTTCATTAATGCACCATTTTGGCTACTAATTTGTGAGATGCTGACAGAAAACAAACAGAGCTGATAGCTATTTCCTATTGCACAGATAATTGCAGCCTGCATTAGTAAGTACTTGGCCCTGATGCACTTGCAGCTTTGTTGTAGTGAATTTAAAATCATACAGATGTCTGGATTTTACTAACTACATGTGAGTGACTGTGGATATTCCTCTTCTTTATGCTAAAAAATAGTACGGAGGACCTAGCACAGTAGTTAAAACCAAGAGGGGAAAAGGGAAATTTTTCTTTTCCTTCTTCTTGTTTATTGCTGGAATCCCTTCACTGAAATCAGTAGTTAATAACTTATATGGTGATTAATTTATTATGACAAATAACATCCCAGCGAAAGATTAATACGTTCACTAGATCATATGCACGTGATTTAGCTGAGGGATTATACCACTAAAAGACTTTGTGACTGACAATGCAATTGCTAAAATCCATTTTGAATGGTGGTGCATAACAGTAATCATTCAAGTCTGTTATTGTCAATATTACTGACTGTAAAGGGAAACATAGTTCAATGTATTACATTGTATCAGGGAAATGAAACAGTAGCACAAAATAATTTACAAATCAGTTTTCAAACTGAATATTTTATAAAAAAACCCAGGAGTATTTGCTAAAGTCATAATACCAGAGTTCACTTTATTTCTTTCTTTCTAGATAAGAAGGTGGGTATTTTATGTATAACTTACATAACACTCAAGCTCTTCCATGGCATGAATATAGGTTGGTTTTTTTCATCAATCTCTCTGTCTATCAAGCTTATTTAGAAACTGTTGATTTTTACTGATTATCTGCTTTGGGTTGAGTCAATATCTGAAAGTTCTCAAGCATGGGTGCCTCTTGCCTTCTAGATGGCTAGAGCCACACCTTGGGAGCTTCTTACTGCTTCATGCTTAGGTATGGTTTCCATCATTGGTCAAAGATTGGATCTCTGAGGCTTAAGCAGTAATACATTATTTCTAAGTGTTTATCTGTAGAGTGTGTTTGAAATAAGTTTTTCCAAAGGAATAATAAGTCTGACTTGTTGTACTGAATTAACAGAAAAAAATCTAGCATTTCTACCAGGACATGGTGTAGCTAGATTTTTCAGTTGTTGCTGAATCTGTTTATTGTTCTTTTTTTTAATTGCAGAAAGTGAGTGAAAAAGTAGGAGGTGCAGAAGGAACAAAGCTAGATGATGATTTCAAAGAAATGGAAAGGGTAAGTCTAAATACAGCATATATTCATTATTACTATGCATTTTTTCTTTCTAGGACAGGAATTTCAAAGATTTTGTCCTGGAATCACTCAGAGAATTTTGATATACTTAACTTTTATTCAGCAGGACTGAGTTTTCTGTTTTCTGTTTCTTTTTGTTTTCTAACCAAAGGATATGTAATGTATGGCACTCCATAATGCAAATATTTCATTCAGAGGTTGAGGCTGAAGTCAGCTACAAATTAGCTGCATTTAAACCATTGTAGAGGATCTCTGAAAATTGAGTCAGTCTACAAGACAGCCATTTCTATGGTGAAGGGTGCTGGTAATTCTCTGCTCCTTGAGGATCAAGGCACTGGGCATGGCAGTGGCACTGGGGTATTAATACACAGGTTCAGAGGTCCTGTTAGGCAGCCTCCACTGGCAATGTGCTTCAGGTAGATGGGGCTAACCCTCCAACAGGCTGTTTGGAGAGGCTGGCAGTGATAGCACTGAGTGTCTCACTGGAAGGGTAAATAAAAAGAAAAAAAGCTACAGCTGTGTTTGGCAGTGATAGTATTTCACCTGAAAGGAACAGTAGGGGCAGCGTTTTTTCAGGCTTCAACTTTGAGAGGTAATATCAAATCTTGTAATAAAAGTTTGTGCTAGGAGATTTGTAAGATGTGTATCTGATATATAACTCTGATTAAGAGAAAAAGAAACTATTTATCTGTACATTGGTATAATGAGGTGGGGAAAAAATCTTGGATGAACAGTAAAGGGCATATCCTTTGTACTTCTTACAAAGAAAGCATAGAGCTGATTTTTCCCTCTCAAGTTCTGCTTGAATGGGTAACCAGTATAGGCGTTCCTACTGGAAGATGTTAACAAGGATTCAGAAAACTGGGGTGAAGTTTAGAGAGGAAAACAGGACATTGCAACAGCCTGGTGTGGGTCCCACATCATGCTTGTGGGCAGGATGGGTTGGCAGCCCAGGAGACAAGAACACTGAAAGCTGAGGAAGGAATGGAGTGAACTTACCAGCTGCCTCCACACTCCCCACCTGGCCCTGTGTCCACATGATCCTTCTGCACATCCCTGGCCTTCTGTTCCCTCGCCCCCACTATCCTCTGCAACCTCCTAGGCATTTCTGTGTTCCCTGCCAGGCAGTTCAGCAGCTTATTCACCCAAATCTGGCAGACCTCTCTTGCTTCCCTATGTAAAGGGTAGATCAGGACCCGGCAGATGGCAGTGGCAGTAGGAAACAGGAAAACCATTATGACAGCATGATGCAACCAACCTGTCTCAGGTGTTCTTTTTTAAAATAGGAACTTGCCATAATGATAAAGGACTTCACTCTGTGGGACAAAAGCTACCCTGCAGAGAAATACAATGTGTCCTCATAAATACAGAGTACAGGACATTATGGGGATCCCCCAAACTGCCAGAGCAGCATTTTTTCTATGAGACCTGATTCTGAGAGTAAGAGCAGTTGCATACATTGCTGCGTTCAGTCTAGGATGTGGATAGGGACTGCTTCCTAAGAAAGGAAGATTTCTTACTACAAAGGAAAGTAGAAGAAAGTAATGCTTTTCAGTTCTAAATTTTTTAAAACTGAAATATGGGAATCAGCCAGGAAGAAATACATGATCAGTGCATTCATGCTGATAGCAAGCAATTTCAAGAAACTGGGAACTGAGTGATATTTAGTCTTCCTTACTCCAATTTTACCAGACCTTCCTCTGGAAGAGATAAACAGCTCATTTTATTGTTAATGGTTGGTTTTGAGTGACCTCTGCTTTCCTCTCATTTTGCCAGCTATTAGAGGACCAAAGATAGACAGTTCTCCAAAAAATTGTCAGTGACTGTTCTATCAAAAAGTTTTCCCTATTGTGGATGGTTCCCAGGGTGATATAAAGAATTAGCACTGTGCAATGATCAAATGTATCAATAACGCTGTACGACGTACAATTCCTAACACATTCTGAAGTGTTCCGTACTAATAATTAGCCTTACTTGAGAACAGACCTGCTATAAACTGAAATGGCAGACTCATGGTTTAGTAGTTTTCCAGGTATTACTACCATTCTGGTACCAGGGCTGTTCTGAAATACATAAAATAAAATTATAAGACGAGTTAAAAGAATTTATAAGAACTAAATGTGAGAAAAACGTCTTTCTTTTTTATAACTTTCATGTTTGTTTTTGTTTAACCCTCTGTCCTCTAGAAAGTGGATGTTACCAGCAGGGCAGTTATGGAAATCATGGCAAAGACAATAGAGTATCTTCAGCCAAATCCAGGTAACCTAATTTCACACTTTTACAATTTTACAGCATGTTTTGAAAACACTCTTTCTTACCAGTATAAAGTCTGATAGATCTCATCCTCACTGGTGCAATTAAGGTTGACTCAAAATTGGTGAAGTTCCTGTAAAGTGAACAACAGAGACGAGTACAGGCATCTGTGTTAGGCTGTCACAGTGAATGGAGACTGGCTTTGGAAGGCTTGTTTCCCTTCTGAGTCTTCTTTAGGGAGACAGGCAGCACATGCCCAGGAACTGGGTGCACTTCCTTGTAGGAAGCAGCGTGTCAGTGCTGTGAGCGTGGGGACTGCCTTGGGGCTGGCACTGGCAGTGCTGCCCAGGGCAGCAGGGCAGGGCTGCAGCCAGCACCCATCCTCGGCTCCAGCCAGGAGCTGGAGGCGCTGGCAGCTGCAGCCCTGGCAGAGGGCACAGCCCTGGCCGTGGGGCAGGTGAGACACCACAATCAGCCCACACCTGGGGATCAGGAGAGGCATGGTGAGAGTGTCTGCATGAGGCAGCTCTTTCCTTTACCTTCCCAGTCATTTGCCATGTGAAGGAAAAGGACCAGGCAGTCCTTGCAGACCAAAGTTCCAAAGCAATTTCCTTCATGGCACAGGAAGAGATTTTCCACTTTTCCTCTGGTCCTCTGGCAATTTCTTACCCTTGTTGCAGAGAAGGAATGGTGTGAAAGAGCTGGTTGGTGTCATACTGGAGAAGAGAACTGAAAATCAAGTATTACCAGACATGTCAAAATTGAACCCTCAGAATAGAAACCAATGAGTCTTTTCCATAGGGAGATGAAGGAACTGGTTTGGTTGGACTGATGGAGAACTGCATGTTTCTCTTCTGCAAAGGTTTCTCGCAGGGATGGGTGATGTGGGCCTGCAATAAACAAACAACCATTCATTGAATATTATGGAGATTTCTGTAGTGATCAGGACTGTAAGTGTTTTGATACTAGTGTAAGTCAATGCCAGCATCACTCGTAAGATCAATGGAGTTAGCTTGTGATAAACCACAGAATCTCAAAATATGCAGACTTGTAAGGGACCATCAAGGATTATTGAGTCCTAGCCCTACAGAGTACCATTCCCAAGAGTCATAACATAGGCCTAAAAGCGTTGTTCAAACACTTCTCAAACTCTGTCAGGCTGAAAGTAAAATTAGGCCTTCTGTCTACCATAAGCATCTTAGAGTTTCATGGAACTACAGACCAAATTCACACATTTACACTGAGAAATTTTTTTCCTAATAGTTGGAAATATATTTGAGCTTCTATGAAGTGTTTCAACTCCAGTGTGGTATGCTGAAGGACTATTGCTCGTACAGATTAATTGGCAATATTTTTATGTTAGGCCACAAAAGAGAAGAAAATATTTTGATGATGCTGACAGTGGATTGAAAAAAAAATAGGAAGAGTATTTACAAGTTCAAGAACTGCTAGAGAGAAAATAATGATGGCTGGAACACTTTCTATGTCAGCAAATTAAATTCTGTTTGTGACTTGAGACCACAGCTTCATTGCATGTACTCTGCAGGAAAAACAACAGGATTGGCAAACATTACAGGGATACTGATAAAATTGTTAACTGCTGTCAAACTGTTGTTAAGCAACACTGCGTAGACTGAGTAATAAGCTTTGGCTGTTCAGTGCTTCTCTGACTGCCTTCTTGACACATCTGAGTGGTTATGATTGCTGTGAATCGTGAAAACAGGCTCACAGCAAAAGCAGAGAGCAAAATTTCTACAGGTAGCTAAGGGTGTGAATTCAAGCAACTCAGGCAGATGTAAATTTGCAGTGCCACATGAAAGAGCAGTTTCCATAGTCCAGCTACAGATCCTTTCATCTGCTTATGGCACATGCAAGTAGAATAAAAAAATTAACATCATGATAGGCAGGAGGAAGACTCACTTTTGTGCCTACATAGTGAGATAATGTTTTTCATTCCACAGGTAAGAGGAAAGGACTAAAACTTTCCAGCACTCACCTGATCTTAGATTGTTTTATGTCAGTTGCAAAAGGGCTCCCTATAGTGAGAGGAATTGTAATTTATTTTTTCAATAAAATAAAATTTTTTCACTTTTGAAATTCTCCCTGCAGTTGTATTACCTTTTGCATGGGTCCCCTTAAATGGCAGATTCTAGTACTCCCATTTGCTTTCTCACTTTCATAAAAATTAGGAATATTACATGGTGAAAAAAGAGGGAATGTAATTTTAAAAACAAACAACCTAAAAAACAGGCCAAAACAAGCCACAAACAAGAAACACCTTTTAACAGCAGTATTTTAAAGAAGATTAAATGCTTACCTGGGTTTGGTAGGAAGAAGAGGAGTTGGGATGCAGCACATATTCCTTGATAAATAAGATGGAAAACACTTGGATAGCATAGTATTGTGGTACTAGAGATCACCTGAGTCCATGGTGTTTTGAAATATCAATAGAAGAAATATGCATCGTTGTCTAACTTTTGCTTTCTACTCTTACCTTGCTGTTCAAAATATAGCCACTTCATTTTTTTCATATTCCCTCTTATAATTCTTAGTTTAATTTCTGAAACTACTCCCATTTGCTCCTGATTTAATTCAGCTTGCTGCCTCCATTCCCCTAATTAATTTTATTTGTGCCTTATTTTCTTTTTTGCTTCTGTATTTTCTTATTGCCACCATCATTTCAATGATGTTTAACTTCATTAAAATGCAGTTCTTATACTGAACATTCAGCATGCCTGCTGATTGTAGTTTTGTAGTGGGTAGAAACAGAAGGCATCAAGAAATTCAGATGTTGAAAAGCATAATCTGGTGGCTCTCAAAGAAGCAGGAAAACTGAAAAAAACATAATTACTAAATATTAAAGATACGTTGCCCTTTCATAGCTGCTTCTCAGGCAAAACAAGTGCTGTGAGACTTGCCTGATTTTCCTGCGTCTGTTTCCATGTCTGTATCTGTGCAAACACATACATAAGCTGCAAATTGAAACATACTCTACAAGAACTCTCTCTCTTGATACGCACTTTTTACAATAAATATATGAAGAACATTTGGTGACTCCAGTCTGCTAATATCTCATTTTGTTAAAGTAATGTGTGCAAGGTTGAGTTTTGACCAGTCAAGTACACAAGGGTGTGAACTACTGATGTTCTGTAAACAGTAAAACTAATTTTAAGAGCACCATACAGTCAAGTGTTTGCAAGGGAGAAGGTAGAGGTGTTCATAGGTGCCCTGCAGTAGCACACACAGTAATGTAGATAAAAAACGTGCTCTGAGTCTGCATTGCTGGCAATAGGATTTAGCTGGAAAAATTTGAAGTCAAGTGGCATTAATTAATTCATTCTCTTCAGGCCATTTGCATACTGTAGTTACAAAAATTCTCTAAAGCACATCAGCAAACAAATTAGTTCTTTTATATTTGCTGTCTTTGTTTATGATATTTGTGTCCTTTTTTTTAATATCTGATCTTCAGTTTTGCGTCTGAAATAAAATGCAAGCTAAAGTACAGTTGAAAACCTTTATTGAAGTAGGCTTTTCTCTGAATCCTCATAAAAAGGATAAAGCATTGCAAAGGTTGCTGCACATCGTGTTTGGGGACACAGATTTTCTTTAATATTCTGCAACAGAAAAACTTTAAAACATTTTAAAAGGGAGAGGTACCACCGTTTAATCTTTAGTGTACCCGGTCTGAACTTTTTCTTGAGGGGAAGGCTGGCTCAATCTGGTATCCATCTGGTACCTAGGGATTTTAAGATTAAGAAGAATTTGGAGATATCTTAAAGATTTTCTTCTCTGTCACATGTCAAGCATGCTATCTTGGGAGTGTTCCTGGGCTTATTTCTGTCCGAGTCATTTCAAGGGAAGCTTTGACTTAAAAGTTCAGGACAGAGACTCTTCCCTAGTCTGCCAGCAAAATAAAAATGGTGTTGACCAACAACATTTCACTCCTATGCTCTAAAAAGAATTTATGAAAAACAGGGCTTAGTCCCTAAACTTACATAGTGTCTTTAAAATATGTTTTAAGTTGCTCAGATAAGTTTAAACACAAGAATGGATTTATTCCTGTGTAGGCAAACAATTGCATGTTTGTAACCTCTGTCACTTGCCTTCTTCAGCTTCCAGAGCTAAACTCAGTATGATCAACACTATGTCAAAAATTCGAGGCCAGGAAAAGGGGCCAGGCTACCCTCAGGCAGAAGCCTTGCTGGCAGATGCGATGCTGAAATTTGGCCGAGAACTTGGTGAAGATTGCAACTTTGGTAACTTGTTTACTTCCTTTTCCATTATAATGCAATAAAAATGGTAGGAAAATTTCATATAGCTTTCATTATTAAAGGACTGCACTCTTATAAAAGAAGAATATTTGCAAGGAGCATTAGCATTCTTCTCTGCAAAAAGCGAGAGTTCTGCTTCATCTGACTTTTCCTTTAAGGTTGGTCGAGGCCTGTTTTGAGTATCTTTTGAAGATTTCAACTAAAGAATTTTTTCTTATAAATGGAAGTCAAATTGTTTCTATTTGGACCCGTAGGATTTAGCTCTCTGTCATAAATTGTGATGCTATGGCTGTGTTGGATTGAAATATGTACATGTGCAGAAATTGTATTATTGTCTATAAATATATAAAACAAAGTGCTTTTGTCCTCAGTGTCCTTAAACTGTTACTGTTGTCATTGCAGGCAAGGAATAAAAAGGAATTTTTTGTAGGCTTTGGTCTTTTTTTTTCTGACCAAATTCCACATTTTAAGGCACTAGTGAACACTCCTGTCTTATCTGTTAGCTGCTCCTCCTTCTGAGCCCAGATGAGTTCACAGCTGTCTGAATTACAAATGTTAAACTGACTCTCTAACACTATGTCCAGCAGTAGAGTTCTGATGATAAAAAGATGACATTCAGTATGGCACAGAATGGCACAACAGAATACTTCGTCTTTCTGTCTTGTTTGTGTGGACTTCTCTGTGACCATTTTTACATGACAAAGTACAGGACCCTCAAATGGGACTGTGAAAATCCTATTGTCTATTTGAACCATCATAAAATTGTTTTCCACATAAAGACATTTGGAGTGGAAAAAGTACTTTCTTACTTATTTTATGTAATTCACTAGGAAGCTTGACAGACATAGTTTGATTTGTGCTAAATATTGATTTTTTTTTTAAATTGGTTGCCTCTCATTTACTAAATTTCAAACATGTTTTTAAAAGGAAAATGAAGAACTAATATTATCTAGTTTCTGCAAATTACTTTTTATTTTGTGATAATTGCAGTATCATGCAGCAGAATAGATACAGCAATAACTGAATTATGGCTTATATATTAATAGCAGCTATTATGGCTATTTGTCACTCTTTGTCCAAATGTGGAAGGCTCTCTCATTTTGCAGTGGATTGCTGGCATCTGCTGCTTGGGAGACAAAACTTCTTCTGGTTTCTCACATATTTTGGTTTTCAGATGCTTTGTATTCTTTGAAAGTGGGGTTTTTTATCCCTAACCTGTACCTCCTCAAACCAGGAGGGTGCATTTAGGCTTCTTGCTTTTCTTTTTGTGCAGCAGGAGTAAAACAGAGTGGTAATTTTTGTGGGTCTCTGGTTAATCTTGTAGGAAATTTCAAAAGGCAGTTAGGATTATTGAAGTTTATGAGCTTCATACACCTACATGCTACACTTGAGTAGTCTGTGTAGTAGACCTCTCAAGTGTAGTAGTACTATGAAGTCTATAGTCTCGCAAAAAAAAAACCAACTTTCATTAAAAAAAATCTGTTAAATAGTTAAGAATTTTTACATTTGGTCCTGTCACCAGTCTCACTGATAGAAATAGGGAGACCTAGACTCCAATTAAAACTATTTTTTAAATTGTACCACCGAGTTACATATAGTTAATTAACTACAGTTAATTCTCTTCTAGCATATTTATTTCAACAGAGAGAGGAATGAATAGACAACAAGGGATGTGGAGGAGCCTGTCTTGACACAGCATAGAACCACTAACTCAGCTGTATTACAAGGCATGAACTCTGGTGGCTGCAGGAGAGTAAAATCTATGTTGCTCTTTCACATAGTGCATCATCCTCTGTTTCTTTCCTAAACTTGAGACCAAAAATGAAATACTAACTGAAGTTGCCATGAAGTTTCTGTGATTCAGTTCAATTTTACAGTGATTCAAAACTAAGTTATTTTGACTGCATCTTTTCTTTCAGGACCAGCACTTGTTGATGTGGGAGAAGCTATGAAGGAGCTTTCTGAAGTCAAGGACTCATTAGACATGGAAGTGAAGCAAAACTTCATTGACCCACTTCAGAATCTCCATGACAAAGATCTGAGAGAAATACAGGTATTGCCCTCAATGCAGTACTTTAGTAATGCCAAATGTGTGCACTGTCTATATTTTAAGAATTTTTGTTAGTTGTTTAGTTTAAAATGGGATATTCAGGTTTGAAAACGAGCTGATTTTTGTCTCTTTTGGCTTGAATTTTACTTTTCAATTCTGTGTCTCTTGTTGATGCTTTAGAAAGGAAAAGATAAAAATTTGAACATTTTTTATGGCAAAATTTTCAGTCTTATGGTGGCATGAACACAGTACTCTAATCCTGCCATTTGAAAGCCATTTCAGAAAATGGATATACCAATGTTTGCATTCCATTTTCTAGTGTATAGCAAATGCTTGTCTGCATAAGTAGCTGCTCTTCTTAGCTCAGTCAGGCTCACATACTGTTAAATATATGTAGATTAAAGATATCTTGGACTGCTTGATATAGTTTAGAAAATGGGTAGTTAAAAATATTGTAGTGGATGATAAATTGATTCTTCTGAGATAAAATAAACACCTCGAGTAAACATGTTCATGACAACAGCATTCACTTCTGGCCAGTTGGGTGTAGCAGCTGCTGAACAGATGAATGTGAATGTTAGCTCAATTAACAGTCTAGAAAATCTTCAGTATAAGATAGCATTAAGATAACTTAGTGGTCTGATAAAAATGATAAAAATAATCCCTGTGTTGCTTTGTTTATGACAGCTGTTGCACAGACAAAAATGTACTAAGTTGTGCTTTTAAAAGAATTTTCTCCTGAACATCTGGAGAAAAAAAACTTAGTGTTCAGATGATTCTTCATTAGAGTTAAAAAGCAAGAAACCTGCATATCTTTTATACAGATGGCAATTCAAGTTGTCTATTCTGTGTGGCCTTTTATTAGCATTGGCCTGTCTTTGCTTCTTAAATGATTCATGTATTCCATTGTTCCATATCTCTCTCCTCTGGCAAAGGGTTAGTAGACAGCAAACAGCATATGCTTTCAAGTGTGCATGGACTACCTGCTTACAATGCAATATCAGGAGAGTTGGGGAAGATCCTTTATTGTCTGCTTGCATTTTTTTTTTGTTTTTTAGCATCACCTGAAGAAAATGGAGGGTCGACGCCTGGATTTTGACTACAAGAAGAAAAGACAGGGCAAGCTCCCTGATGAAGAACTTCGTCAAGCTCTGGAGAAATTTGATGAATCAAAAGAAATTGCTGAGTCAAGCATGTTTAACCTTCTGGAGATGGATGTGAGATAACCCCTGTTAATCTTTCACCAGTCTTAGAAAGATAGTGGAAGCACTTTCCTCCTTGTTGGACATAGTGAAAGGCTCAGAAACTATAGTAATGTACAGTATGTTTGTGTAGGAACAATTTCTTAATGTATATTATAGGTAACTGAGCTAGAGAATGTAAGTCCTCTGTAGCATCGTTGTGCTTCCTAATTGCAAAGCATTACTTAAAAAACCAAAGTATCCTTCCTCTAGAATTATGTGAATGTAGTGAATTACTTTTACTTGTGACTATAGGGTTTGTGCCAAGGAATTTGCTCAAGTGTATGGTCTGCTGAGAGGAATGTAAAGATTAGAAATTATGAAGTCATAACCCCCTGGTTACTCTGTGGTAATCTGATGCAACAGTGAATAGAAAACCCAATGTTACTGTGAACTGCTAATATCTGACTCTGCAGAATATATTTTGCTTATAGATCAGTTGGGATTAAACATTTTCTAGGTTTATCTAGTGTTTTATTTATAATTAATGTTGAAATTGTAAAATTAAGGAAGAAAAAATATCTCTATAACACGTCAGCTGAGGTCTGTCTTATAGAATATGTAGTCAAAGGAAATTAATTTTAAGTATTTCTGTTGATGTGAATTATTTTATTTATTTTAAGTACACACCTATTCTAACTCCTCATTTTTTTTACCAGATTGCTATAGAGAAGCTATAACAAACCTGAAAATATTTGCATGTAGAACTTCATATTTACTTAGGAATTAAATATAGCTGCACTGAAATGAAAGAAATATAACCAGGCTGTAGTTTTAATCTTTGTAGTAACATCCATACCCATGTGTGCAAATAGTGCTGACCAGCATTACACCATTGTGGCATTGTGCACTATGGAAACTGCTAGCAAAGGCATTGCCCACAAAGCAGGGGTCTGGGTGTTCTTTCCCTCATGAAGTGGAATGCTCTCTGCTCTCACTACAAACATTCTGCATGGCAGAGTATGTAGTATCTTTCTGTTTTGGTCTGCCTCACATGCAGAAGCATGGCCATTGTCCCTATGGTTCTGCACCCTTCAAAGGCAGGGAGGGAGGAGGTGAATTATACTCTGATTACAGTCTCATTTTTACTTTCATAGTGTTTCCTGAATGTGGTAGGTCTTTAGGCTGCTGTGCATGCAAATCAGCCATGGAGAGATGATCAGCGGAGAAGAGTTGCAGTTACCATTCCAGATCAGGTCATAACCAGACGTGGTAATGAATAAAGACTGATATGTAAATATTCACTGCTAACTACAAATATAATTCAAGGTTTTAGAGGGATAAGTTAAACTGCCTTTGCAGTGGACAGAGGTCTCTATTCTCTGTTGCCTGAGCTGTTGGTATTCACCTAAGAAAGATCTGATGTTTTAATGTCAATCCTCAGATTGAACAAGTGAGCCAGCTTTCTGCTCTTGTGCAAGCCCAGCTGGAGTACCATAAGCAGGCCACACAGATCCTACAGCGAGTTACTTCTAAACTGGAAGATAGGTAATGCACTTTTTGTAAGTTTCTTGAATAGTTACTTTTACAGAGGTAAAAAACCTATGAGTAGAGTGCAGTGCTGTTATCTTTCTTCACTTGGTACTTGTACTTTCATGAAATCAAGGGCCATTTCATTAGACGATTGCAAGCTGAGATTTAAATATTTTGGAGATGCATCTGCTTCTGAGTTCAGGAAAGCACCTCAGCTCAGTAAAGTTATCTGAAAGTGTTTATAAACACTGAATTCAGTGATGCTCACAACTTTGGATTCCTTACTGTTTGTACATGTATTTGCAAAATGTGCTCATTCTGAAAGCAGATGTTAAAAATTGGATTTTTGCAAAAGCGTATCTTTGTTGCATTCTTGTCTATCTGAAGATCTTCCTGAGCCTCATTATTAACCACTTTATGAAATACTCCTCCTATTATCAGATCAAACTTGATACAAGACTTGAGCTACCTCTTCCATCCCCATTTGTATAAATGCGTATGCTATAAGAATTCCTACAACGTCTTTTTAAAAGGCGTTTCAAAATTTATACTTTAGAATTTTTGTTTCCATCAAAAGAGATTGATCAGCTTCTCACACACAACCTTCTTCAAAGAAATTTAACATTCAGGAAAGGTTTCTTTACCAGTATGGTTCTGGCAGACTTAGTAAAAGCTGGATATAATTCCCAAGTGGAGGTAATGTTCACATACTGTGCAAAGGCAGCTGTTTGCTGATGTCATTAGTATAGATCAAGTTGCTAATACTGCTGGATCTGTCAGTATTAATTTTCTCAGAGCATGCGTCCTGAAAACCTCATTCAGCTCTAAGTCTGACTGTGACTAGGAGCAGCACTTGTTTTGGTGGGTAGGCTGTCCAGCTGGCTGTTCCTGGATACAGTTTGCAGTACTGTCTAAACAGCTAACAGAACAATTTTGCACTTGCAAAAGTGTACTGCAATTCACTATCTTTACGTAAGCTTTACAAATTCCTCAGGAACAGGTGTTTCATCCGGTCCATGGATTATGTAATTTAGTGAACATACATCTCTACAATAGATTTCTCTGTGTGTGTCAATTCAGGTGATCCTTTGCCCTTTTGAAATACCTGCTATTTGGTCGGTGGTTTTGCTTTAAGTTTCAGCTGTGAATGATTTTATCTTTTCAAGGGCCTTGCATCATAATGCTATGGTAATTCAGTTAACTAAATCTTTTGAATCCCTAATTGTAAAGAGCCTGCTGGCTAAATCATACTTTATCCACATCACTGGACACAAATTGAGCGTTGTGCTGTGTTCACACCAGAGATGAATCAAGGATGTAGAGCAGTTACTATCAAACTGCTAGTCTTTTCCTGCTGGTGATAGGCAGGTAGCAAGTAATGCATAACCCCTGGGGTCTGATTGGGTTGGGTTTTTTTTTTTACTATATGGACAAGAAAATAAATTATTATTTCCTTTTAAGCTGAGCAAATTTGTTACTGCTCATCGTCATTGATGTCTACAGCACATACTGCCCATTTTCTAGGTACTTTAAAAGAGTGAATGGAACCTGTTAATGCTGGCTTCTGGCATGGACATGTCTTATAACTACCAAGACTGTCCTGTGTAAAATATGCACAAAATAATTTTTGTAAAGTATGATATAGGCTGCATAAACTATGAAAAATTTTAAAATGCACTTGTCTTCTATTTTTTTCTGGGCTGTTTAGACTTCAAGACTTTCTCAGGAAGTACAAGTGAAAGAATTTCATGTTTTTTCTACACATTAGTGCAAGTCATTAACTTCCTTAAAATGCCATGATTCCAGGAACTGGAAAACATTAGGAGCTTGGTGAACATTGGGCAACTTTCAGTAAAATTAATAAAAACTGGAAGGTCAACAAAGAATATTTTAAACTCCCTTTTTCACCAAGTAAAATGAGGATGCAGTTTTCCCAACACAGTATCATGACAGAGCAGCTGGGAAGCAGAACTAATTTCCTTTTAGGTATTTCTTTTCTTAAGAAACATGGCTCATGCTGAGCTTTTGGGTAATTTTCAGCAAGTCACTAGAACTGTCACCTTATAGTTTATAATCTAAAAAAAAAGCCCTTCTCTAAGCATTGATAGTCACATAACAAGATTTTCTTTATTATGAGCTCTTTGTTTTCGTTAGGCAAAAGGAAGATAGACAAATGGCTAGGTTTCCAAAAGGAGTGAACAATTAACAACTTCATGGCACAGTCACATCGACTGGTTTTGGTAATTTAAACTACTGTTGTAAACAAAAAAACTACTCCAAATGACTCAACTTGTTTACTGTGGATGATTGGTGGATGAGAACTTCAGCCTTGGAAATGAAGGTATTTGGTGCATCTCATCTGCTAACAAGATATTAACTCTTGACATTTAACCTTGATGTTTTGGCAGAATAAAAGAGGCATCTTCTCAGCCCAGGCGAGAGTACCAGCCCAAACCCCGCATGAGCCTGGAATTCGTGACTGGTGACAATACACAGCACAATGGGGGAATATCCCATGCCACCACACCCAAGCCATCAGGTAACGCCAGAGTTTTGTGTCAGTCCAGAAGCTGCATGCTTTCTTCTGAAGATCAGTTTTTTCCATAAGGGAAAATGAGAATGGGATAGTATATAGGAGAGAGATGTTTGAACTGTTGTTTCTTTGTGAAGTGTTATATCATCAGGCAGTAGAACAGAGATGGATTACCAACTGCTCTAAATGTGTCTTTTGGTCAAAAGTTTCTTTTGTCCTAGAAGATTACTCTGAAATGCAGGTCTTGACAAAATAGGCATTTAGAAAACCAAAATAACAGTGGAAAATTTTTCATGAAAAGGCAGAAAGCTGAGGCCAGCTGGACCTCCATAACCATATCCTGCTTTTTAAAATCAGGTATTACAACACAATGAGCCTGAAAGTAAAAATAACAAAAGAAAAACTAAGCTATATTTGTCCAAATGGGAGCAGCACAAGCAAGATTAAAGCATTAGTACGAATATGCATAATTACTATCTTAAAGAATGGTTTATTTAATATCAGCACATACCACGGAAGGCTTATTGTTTCTTACATAATAATGATCTGTTATCCCATGGTACAGTGAGGGCTGTCCAGACCCTGATTTTAATTATTCCAGTTTACCTCAGTGACAATTGCTATCACATTCCACCTTGCAAGACTAGATTTTTCTCACTAGATATTTAGTCAGGATTTCATTTCTTTCCATCACATCCTGATGTGCTTGTTTGATTTCCTCTCACACATAGACAAGAACAGTATCTGTATTTGGCACTGGCAATGGGAAATTATCTCACACAATCTTGCAAACTCCTAGCAATCTCCTCACTATGCTCACAAGGAGAAGGATATAATAGAGATTCCTTGTGCATGAGTTTGACTTGAGTCTTGCATGCTGGAGTAGTTCCACCAGTAATTTTCTTTTTCACTCCTTTTTTTGTAGTGTCATGATCACTTGTCTGTGCTAAGACAGAGCTCATGTGTCTCTCCAGTATTTATATTTCCCTCTTCAGAGAGCAGTATTTAATGTTTTCTTCAGTAGGGGTTCTTCCCTTCTTTTGAAGTGCTTATTAGTTTCAGAGGAATGCCTTCTGTGAAAATTCCTGAATATATGTTTGGGGTGATTAATTCAAAGAGTTTATTTGCTAATTCTTCTAAATTTCAGCTGGTAACAATGAGGATACCAAACACACTGTAAGGCTTGTTGATGTCAGCACAGTAGTCTTCATGACAGAGAAACCAAAATACACTGTGAGCAATATGTAAAGAGAAGAAAATAAGACTTTACTATAGCATAAATTAAATCTGGTATTTGAAAAGCTTGCTCTATTGGGATCTATAGAAATGTAAAATTTTTGTCCTAAAATAACTCAGGCATGGTCCTTCTAACCAGAGTGAATGTTCAAAATGAATATGTAGAATGTTTGAATCTGAGACTTTCTCATCTTAAAGCCACTATTCACTATTCAAACGTAGAATATAGATTCTTAGAACTATCATTGTGGTGAAGTGGCATATATTGGTTCATTCAGACCACTGGAAGTGCATGAACTTCTACTATGGAAATTCACGTATGGATATGATTTCTTACAATTTAGTGCTGCTAAATCCTAAATACTTTGACCAGTAAAAACTTTGGATTGGTGGGCTTGAAACTATAGAGGCTTCAGGGGGAGGGAAGAGGAAGCATATTTGTTAATTTCATATAACATATGAAAATCCAATCAAAGTAATGGCTTATAATAATATCCATTAGCCATCCTAAAGAGTTAATGGTCAGATGTTCATGAACTAGCATATTAGAAGCTCTCAGTTTCAGACTTTTTCTGAATATATCCTGATGGCCCTGCAGTAAAGTGTTTTTTGGGAGTGGGGAATAAAAGTCTTTGGAAACATAATATTGGAATTCAGAGGATTAGGAGCATCTACAGTGGTATAGCTGCACTAGTGAGATTTCCAAATTAAGGGCAACAAACAGTCGTATCTTCACTGTTGTTTTAAGCTACGACTTAAACTACTTATGTAAGGTAAATAGACAAAGCATCTCTTTGCCAGTAAATCTGGAAATATGTTAGGGCTTTTGCTTATTTTTTAATGTTTTATAAACAGATAAAAATTACATTCCAGATTGATCATAATAGCGCTTTCGGGTCTGGGCTTGTCTGAATCTTGGTTCTTTTGGTATTCTCAGACTTTTCCCAGCAGACGCTTACAGTAACTGAAGACTGTCAGAAGCTAATAGTTGTCTTGTAACAAAGTTTGGCAGTCCAGATACTATTGAGGAACTGTCCTTAGAATATGAGTGATAACAGAAACAGCAAAATCTGTCATAGGTACGGTAGTAAAATGGTAGCATTGAGATTTTTAAGCATGGTGTTTCTGTGTTTCTTCTCCTTAGGTGCTCACATGGATCAGCCATGCTGCCGAGCTCTGTATGACTTTGAACCAGAGAATGAAGGGGAGCTGGGATTTAAAGAGGGTGACATTATTACCCTCACTAACCAGATTGATGAAAACTGGTATGAGGGGATGCTTCATGGCCAGTCAGGTTTCTTTCCCATCAATTATGTCGATATTCTGGTTCCATTACCCCATTAGGAATGCTGATCCACCACCTCTGACACAGCTGTGTCAGCACCACTGCTTTCAAAATGCTGCTTCTTACACCTTACAAGTGCAAACTGCAGTGGTTAGAGTACCAATTCCTAATGAGCATCTTTGGTTTACGTGTTGTCATACTATGTGGTGGTGATGCGTTGTATCTTCTGAGCCAGCATAGCGTGGATTAGTTTATTGACTGTGCTGGCCTGGTAGTAACCAGGGCCATTAGTGAGATGAAATGGGGAAGATGGTGGCAAGCAAAGCAGGTAATTCATAGTGAAGTAGCAGGAAGGGAAGGTGGTGTTGGGAAGATAATGCCTATCACCACCGTATTACTTTTTCAGCCCTAGTTCTCTATAAAAAGAGGGAAAAGTTCTTGCCATTCCATCTTTCCCTTCCTAATGATACAGTTCACAGAGGTCTAACATTGACTAACCAGAATTGTATCTTCCAACCAAACTGGCTGGCTGTTCTCACAGAGAGAGCGTAAGTGTAGATCCTCTGGTTTCTCAGAAAGTGAACCACTGTACTGTGTGTCCTGCTGCTCTCTGCTAAGTTTTGTATTCTTAATTATTGTTAAAAGGCCTATTTCCCTCCAGAAGTAAACTGTAAGCTGTCAAATGGGGATTCCTGTAGTAGAAATGTTGGACCACAAACCACCTGAATTTGCCCTTCAGGAACTTTTAGCATGCTCACCAAAATGCCAGTAAATGGGCAAGATGGGGAATAAAACTGGCATTTATTTAATGTTTCTTGTCAAGTCTTGGCACAAAACCTTGCTGCTTAAGCACCAGATATCCTTTGTAAACTTATTCACTGAGGAATACAGTAACCAACCAAACACAACTCTCATTTCATTTGTTTCTGTCTGCCATGTGTTCTTTGAACATCATTTGTGCATACTCTCTCCTCAATGAGGACAAAATAAAACATGTTATTTTTTTGTTGAGCAACTGAAGACATGTGGCTGTATATACAAAAACACTTTCCATCTGTTTAGTTGGTTCTCCTGTGTTCCTCCTTCCTGCACTTGGTGTGTACAGTGCTGTGCCTAGCTTCTTGGCATTCTTTTGGTAACAGTTGCAGAAGTTCTGTTAGTTTAGTTATCCAGAGTTCTATTTATCTAAATTGTACAGACTCTATCAGAGGTTTAATGTGCTGCTTCGAATGTGCCACTTCAGTACTGGATGATGTGAAATGAAGACAATTCCCTACTGCTTAATGTATAAACTATATCATGGAAAGTATTGTTATTTCAAATAAATGCTGAGAGAATAATGAGAATAATGTTGTGGATTATTGCTTTGTTCCTTTAAAATCTCTTTCGATAACTTCAACTAACAAAAATTTTATTTTAGAAAACATGTTCCTCATTTCCTGCAAATGTGAAAAATCCTTTTCTTTCCTTTTTTTTTTTGGCATTATTATTTTACTTCAGTCAAATAAATCTCATGCATATAATGGCCTTTATAAGCGGGATGAACTTAACACTGATCACATTAAATTAGTGTCTCAAGGACTAGTATACAGTCTTGTAGATACAGGTTATTTCTTATCAAAGAATCATGGTGTTCATAATAGTTTTAAGTAAAACCAGAAATTTTGGTTTTAAGTAAAATTTGTGTTTTTAAGTAAAAACAGAGATATTGTCACAAGCAAAACAGACTTGACTTGGAGAAAACTAATTTAAACCAATTCAGGTATTTTTGTGCAGTAAGAACAAAGTGACTCACTTTTCCTGTCCCGGTTCCCAAGCTCAGATTCACTCCTGACTCTCCCCTCCAACTGCTCACTGGCATGGGTACTTGCCAGTGTACAGTATGTCCATAAAAGCTCCTCACTGCTTATCCCTCCTCTTCTTTTCCCTCTTTTTCAGTGGTGAGTCAAGCACAGGACTCATTGAGAATATCTCCTGGTGTGTCACAGATTGTCTCCACCTCATAATTTTTCAATCTTGGTGTTCCCTCTGCTAGCAGTGTTTCTCACTCTTATTTTCCTCCTCCTCTGCTCTCTACTGTATGTTCCTGTCCCAGTGCACATTGACAGAGACTGACAGAGTAGAAGAGATGGCACCTCGTTCAAGGATCTGTTTAAAGTCAGGCTGGATGGGGGTCTGAGTAAACTGGTGTAGTTGAAGATGCTCATTGCAGGGGTCTTGGACCAGGTGACATTCTACAGTCCCTTCCAACCCAAACTATTAATATACATTAAGATAGAGGTACAATTCCTGCAACTTTTTGTTACAGCTCAGTCCTAAACCCTATGGCTGGCCTCTAAGGAAGTTTCTGTCAGTGATTGGAAGAAATCTGTTTCAAACACAATGGATCTGAAACTTTTTTAGAGGTACATTAATGGTGGCATACTACAGTTACTGTTAGTTACTATTAATATAAACAGTTGTACAACTGTTAAGTAGGTTAATTATCAGGGCCTAGCAGTCACAGATACTGCACTGGCACACCTCTGTTTTGTCAGATTGTTATTCTGTAGCATTTGTGGAGAGCATACAACCACAGGGCAACAACCTCAGAGGTAAATTTACGTGATTTAGAGCAAAAGGGTTGTTGGCATGCAGTGCTGCCCCACCCTGCTGAGGGGCCCTGGTTTTTAAGGTGTAGGGAATGGTAGTGTCTTTCAACAAATGGAACCAGAAGGATTGTATAGAATAGTCATTACGATGGCATAGGCCTGGTCTTGACATGTTGCACAATTCTTGGCACTTCCTTATTGCTCTATTCTGTGTTTCCTGCAGGTAATACCTAAAGAATGCTTTATTCCTGAGGAGGTAAGATCAAAATCTAACTTGTCTAAGAGAGGAATTACCAGGGCTGACAAAAGTTTGCATCTAAACCTTCAGTACTAGGATAAAGAGAGTGATTAAAAAAAAAAAAAAAAAAAAAAAGCAGGAGGGTGTTTGCTTTTGCACGTTAGGTAGTACAAAGCTTTGCCCATGGAGCTCCATGACTCTTTCATTCTAGAATCATATAAGGTATGTTGTTGAGGATATAATCTTTTTGCTCTGGGATACTTACAACTTCTGTCATCCTGCTTCCTAAGGTGTACGTTTTCAGAAATATTATAAAAATACAACATGGGTTCCTAGTTATAAACTTGGCTGCCGAACTGCTTCTCACAGAGGAAATTAGGAAGCCTGCCAGCACTCAGCTATCAACTGCCAAATATAGCTAAATGTTTTGGGTTTGATGTTGGCTTTTTTTTCTGTTGAACTGTAAAGTTCTTAGCCTGCTTTATTTATTGCAGAGTGAATCTTTGTGAAACACATAGCAAAATAACCCAACAGTTCCCTAACAGTTCTCCATCTAAATAAAGAAGTGATTGAAAATGTAAGGTTTTTTTCTTTTGAAATAGCCTCTGCCCTTCAGAAAGAAAGAAGATGGTAGTCGCATCCAGAATTTTGTATTCAAATCTGGCTTGCAGACAGTTCTCCTTCTGAAGATAGTCATACTGCTTTTCCCACATTAACGACTTTGACAAGACTTGAAAACTGCTATGAGGAATTCTTTTCTGGTTTCACACTTCTTGGTCTTGCAAATCTTTATGGCCACTCTTACGCTGAGAAATAGTTCTGCTCCAGAATGTATCTTAAGCCTCTCATATCTCATGAAGGCAAGGATTCAGGTGCATGTAGGACAGTGGAAATGGGTCAGCACAGGAGTGACTGACAGACTGACTTTTTGACAGGCAAATGACACAATGAATTTGGGCATGTACTCGAGTTAACACTGTTTAAAAGCAGATACATTCTATAGATAAGTTTAATTTTCAGTAAAGCACAGTAGGTTGACTTAGACTTAAGGTCAGAATGTCTAGAATGTTCTGTAACTATTATTTTATATTTTAAAACTTTTAGCATTCTGGTAGTACAAGCACAGACTTGGTGAAATTTCCAGAAGCCTTTGCTGTCTTTCCTTGCCTTTTGGTGTAACGTATTGTGGAAGATGGGAACAGATTTGTCATACATATTCTTGCTGTGCACTGTAATATACGGAAAATTTCTAAGCTGTTTGTCTTTGTCAGTTTAGTATTTGCTTGGAGATGCAGCATAGTGGAGCAGTCAAATAAACAGCAGTTTCTGCTATGTCTTCCTAGAGCTGCTGGCTCTTGAAAACTCTGGTGTAGCTCTGGGACACACAGAAAACCCTTTCAGATGCTGGTAGGGCAAACAGTAGACAAGCTGAAATCCTTGTAGTGAGAGCCATCTCCTGGCCCACAGCTCATTTGGTGGGCTAGTGGCAGCCTGCCTCATGCTTCTTGTTCTCCTCTGTACACTACTATAGGCTTGTGTCTTTCACTTTCTCTCTGCCTTTTGTAAAACATGGAATTGAAAAGCAGCAGGGAAAGATAAAAGGGCTCAAGCTTGCCTCTGCTTATCTGTGAATGTAAAGACTCCAGGAGAGCCTGGGCCTCTATCTGACAATATCTGCTTTTCCTGCACCTGCAGAAACGCTGGTGCTTCTTTGGGTCACTGTCTGAAACTGGAGGATTCAGCAATTCATCCAACCACAATCAACAGTGCTTATCTAGGAACTTTCCTTTCCCTGAACAGTCACTTGTGGCATGTCCTGTGGTCAGAGCCTTCACATGGGGAGCAAGATCCTTAGTAGGCACTGGCTGTAATGCACATCACCAAGATAGCTGTTCTAGTAGCATTTCTAATGATCCCCATAGTAACTCTGTCTCCTCCCAGACCAGAGGTTTACAAGGTCATGCAAGAGGTTTGCTAAGGACATGTGGACTGATGCAGAGAGAGAAAAAGCACGGCTTCAAATAGGGACCCTGTGCCAGGGTGTTGTGGGGCTGCACATCCCTGGACTGTGGCTATAGTGCCCTGGACTTGACACCCCACAGCTGTTTCCCATTTCACCTTCCCACTGTGGTGAGCACCAACACCCTCCATGGGCTGCAAGAGTGACCTCCTATAGCTTCTGGGTAGCTGTGCTGTGCTTCCACATCACAAAGATCATCTGCTTAGGTACTTCACTTTCTTGAACTTCATGAAGCCCATTTCTCCAACCTGTCCAGGTCCTTCCAGATGCCAGAACAACCCTCTGTATCAGCCGCCCCTCCCTGTTTTGGATCATCTGCAAAGTTATGGAGAATGCCTAATCTTCCAAAGTATAAATAATGTAATCACAGTGTGGTAGAATGGTTTGGGTTTGAAGGGTGCTTTGGAGATTGTCCAGTTCCAAGCCCCCACCCTGCCATGGGCATGAAGGCCTTCCACTAGATCAAGTTCTGGGATCCCTGTCCAACCTGAATTTGAACATTTTCAGTGATGAGGAAACTACTCTGGGCGATCTGCTCCAGTGTGTCACCCTCCTCCTTGTAAAATAATTACTTTCTTATGTCCAATTTGAATTTTCCTGTTTCAGTTTAAACCACTTACCCTTCCCATTGTCTAGTCTCTAGAGGCATTTTTAGAAAAGTCTCTCTCCATCTTTCCTATAAGCCTCTTTTTTATGTTGAAAGGCTGTAATAAGATCTCCCTAGAGTCTTCTCTTCTCCAAGCTGAACAACCCAAACTGTCTCAGCCATTTCATAGAAGACATGCTCCAGTCCTCTGGCCATGTTCATGACCCTCTTCCAGCCCTACTTTAACAAAGATGAACAAGTTGAGCAAGACTGGACCCATTTCTAGTGGTCACTGGTATACTCCATTCATGTGGGATCACTGTGCCACTGAACACAGCTGTCTGGACCCAGCCCTTCAGTCAGTGTTCCATCTGCCTCACTGTCCCCTGGTTTTTCAGTTTGACTACTGTGATGTAAAACCTCAGAGAATGTTACATCACAAGACTCTAATAAATTGTATATATTTCTGTACCAGTTGTCTGTATGTAGAGCAGACCATGGTATCCAAAACACTTTGATGCTTAAATGATGGCAAGCTTCTTAAATATTGAATATTAATACGAATGTAATATATTAGTTAATATGTCATCTGTTTTCATGTTAGTTGGTGAGACAAATTTTCACAGAACCAAGGAAAAATTTAGATTTGTAGAGTCTAATTCAACCTCCTTCTCAGAGGAGGTATGATTAGATAATGCTGCTCAGTGCCATGTCTGGTTAATTCTTGAATCTATATAAGATGGAAGTGCAGTCTTCCTTTTTTTTTCTTTGGTTTTTTTTTAGTTAGTTTGTTTGTTTTTGGTTTTGTTTTTGTTTTTTAAAGCGACATAGAACATACTTTGTTTCTGCTGGAAATAGTAAATTCATAGCACTTTGAAAGTTAGCTGGCATATGCTGTGCATTATGACTCTGTGTGACTGTTACAGCTATAATGGCTGGCTGGCTGAAGTATTTGAGGGGTACTGAGGCATCTAATGGTCAGTGTGACAACTTGCATAATTGTACCAAGTTGGCTGCATAAGAAGAATTCCACAAATACCTTGGTGAAGTTTCAAACATTTAACATGCATTTTAAATGCCTGTATATAAAATTTGGTTTCTTGAAGTGCCCATTGAGTTTTTAGTTAGCCCAGCTGCCATCACAGGTTTTGTTTGTAAAGTTCCTAAAACGTTTGAATTTATTATTCAGAAGCAGTGAAAGCTTGGCAAAACTCATCTGTGACCCTTGGCAACTGATCAACTAGATAATTGTCTACCAGTTATGCCAAGCAGAACTGAGTGCAGCATGCAGTTAAATTTTTTTGACTTATGTTGAGATCTGTTGGGTGGATTGATCTTCAGTACACCTAAAATATTGAGCAAAAATCAGAGCACTTAATCTAACCGGCAGTCCCAGTCAAACATTTCATACCTGCACCTGCCTGGATCTTCCACAGATCACAGTAGGAAGAACCCAGGAGATCCTGGGTAGGAATGTAAGAGGTAATCATATGCCTGAAGCTTCAGGCCATGTATGGGGTGGCATGATGAACAAGGCCTTCTTGGCTTTAGTAGAGGAAAAAAGGAAGTTCAAACTGCTAGTAGGAAGTTTCTCCAGAACCATCCTCTCTTTTTGCTGAATTTTCAGATGCTACTGGAAATGCGTGCTTCCTAAATCATAAGGGAACTGCAGAGTAAGAAAAAGAGGGAGGAATTTTATTTATTTTCTGTTCTTCTAGATAAAGGATAATGCATTCCTTGAATTTCTCGTTTTTAGCCTGGAAGTGAAATTTGATCATAGGTGTTCCTAGAGCAAGTACTGCACAAAGAGAAAAATAGTCATAAAAGGAAAACCTTTCAAGCATAATTTAATTCTACAGTTTGAGAATAAGGGCCTCTCGCAGTCCTTTTGAACCATGAGGAAAAGATACAGTATTATGATAGACATCACACAGCAGTGGTGATGTCTAGAGGAAGCTGCAGATGCATCAGCTTCATCAATGCTACAGTGATCTTCGGATGGAATGTTGTACCCAGCTCCTCTGTGGGGTATAGGGAAGAGTGGTGCTAAGGCAGCAGATCAGTTTTTGCAGATCCTCTAAGCAGGTGCTTTAAAGTGTCATCTTCCAGGAGCAGAAAAAAACTTCAGATATAAAGAAGCTGGACTGTTTATGTCATCAGTTTAACATCTCTGATCAAGAGGATAAAAAGCTTGGTACACCACAATGTCCAAAACAACAGGGCAGAACTGGAATCTTGGCTGTGTGCGAATCTGAGATAGCTGTTAAAAACTAGTAAGCTTCCAGAGGTAAGATATTATAGATCATTTCACCACATCCTCCGCATTCCTTCTCCCAAAACCTGCTCCTTGCTTTCACTTTGGGACATCATGAAGTTACTGCTTTCTTTGGCCTGGAAGTCTAGCAGCATCTCTGGGGCTCCCAAAATCAGAAGGTCACAATGCTAACTGATCAGTTTTAGGTTCTAGAATGGAACTCAGCATAGATTTGATTTCCCTTGCTGACAGAGAATTGTTGTCTGGGTAATGCATTTAGTTTTAATTCTCCAGCTCTGCAATGGGGATGATAATAATTCCGTATTTCACAGAGTGGTTTAGGATAGATATAAATGTACATAAAGCTCTCAGAGCTTACATTGTGGACTTGAGAAAAAAACCTGTTGTTTTCCTTGTAAAACTATGGTATTAGTCCAGCTAAAACAAAATTTCTGCTTTTATTCAAGGCCAGACATTTTATTTTTGATAGTTTAAGAATATTTACAAAGCATTAATACTCTAAACTTCAGTTGAGAGTCTGAAAACAGCACTAACCTGAATGTGTCTTCCACTGAATACTGGGAAGCTGTTTGGAAACAAAGAAGAAGTATTAATGAGCTGCAATTTCATAGTTATCTGGAGGTCAAAACATTAGCACTTTGCTAGACTGTGCAGCTATATGGTGATGTGCTCTCCACACCTTCATGGCAGAGGGCCTGCCAAGTAATACTGCAACAAGCATCAGTGCTTCTATTTCTATTCTGATTCTCAGCTTGCAAAAGTAATAAATAATGCTCAGCTTACACATCTTTCATTTCTTTATGTCTAAAGGAATGTCATGGAATTTCGAAATTCCCTGTAACCCAAGGAAATCTCTCGCTTCCTGTTTGTCTGCAATATTGAAGTATTAAGAGTATGAAGATACTCTTGAAGAGTATCAAGAAACAAGTCTGCTAATCTGGCTTTTACACATACCTTGAGAGATACTAATACTAATCCTAGTACTAATACTAAAACAGTGGTAGAACAGACACATGTTAAAATCTTCTTCCCCATGTCAGCCACTGGATGCTGACAGTCAGCAATCAGCTGCTGCCCCTTCAGAGAAAATGTTTCCATTTTGCACAAGAAGCTTTTCACTTGATATCTGAGGAATCTGTTTACTTGATGTTTGTTTCCCTCTTGATAGTGTGCAACTGTCAATCTTTTTCTAAGCTAACACAGGTTAATAACCCATTTCTGCCACAGCTCCTGTGGAGAACTATAGCAGGGAAAGATCGTGCAGAAGCAGGAATTTCACAGTCCTTGCTGAACTTGTAGGCTCTCATGGGATGTAGAAAATTTAACAGAACATTCTTGGTTTCTATCTTCATACCCTGGAAAGCATTTTGTCAAACACCGATAACACACAGCCTTGCAGCCTGGTTTGTGCACTGTGTCGATGCGTTGGGACTGTGGCTCATTCTGACCTGCACTCAGCAGCCACTGGAGAAGCCAGTCTGTTTCTTCAAGCTGCATTCAGCCCTATGGTACCACCAGCTTTTTAAGACCTGGGAGGGATGTAAACCTGTTTTTAACGAGGGCAAGATGTTTGAAATTAAATGCAGCACTCGATCTTTCACAAATGCCTCATTTTTGTTACTGTTCGGTGCTACCACTGTGAACCAGTAGAGGGCACCCTGACATTTAATTTTAGTGTTACTCACTTTTAAATAGCTCCGCTGTCTTTCTGAAATTTGGTTTTAAAGGATGTCTGTTAACAGACGTAGAGACTTCTATAGATAACGGCTATTGTACAACGACAACTATGAAAGCCTGCTTTTTCTATATCATCAAAACCTGAATATTAGAATTTTAAACTCCCCAAATAACACAAAAGCCTAAGCTGAGGTAATAGCCAAAGCTCACCCTACTTACTTTCATCTACATTTTCATAATATAGGTGAGGCTTTTTTTTTTCATATGAATCTTCAGAATTGGTTAATAAAACACACCTAAGGGTTGAAAAATCGAGTATAACAGCTGAATAGTATTTACATTACCAATCTGTCCTGTATATTTTTAGCTGTCAGCTCACTACAGATCACTCCAGCACAAAACTTTGTTACTGCAGTCAGCCACACACTTTAACTAAGATTTTTTTTTCTCCCGTCTGCCCCCTATAATAATAGAATTGCAAATAATCATAGTCAGAAAACATAAAATTGAAAAAGAAAAATCTGAATAACTTCTGAAATGGTTCATTCAAGCACAAACTATTTGTCCTAAAATCCATCTGTGAGCCTTTAGCTACAAGGAGAGTTGCTTACTTTGGGCCAAACTTTCTCAAAGAATATATTAGAATGTGAATATTTTGACAGTTCATAGCACCTTTCATCTGAAATTCCCTGAATATTTCACATATATTAATTGTGGTTCCTTCTAGTAGCAGATTTTTTTTTTATTATAACCAGTTTATATTTGAGCCCCTGAGCAATAAGTGATTAAAAACCTCTTTTAACAAAATGTGTTTTGAAACCGTTGTCTCAGTTCTCACTATGAGTGGAGGGTAATTTCAAATGTGTTTTGTTTTGTTTCTCTAAAAATGCATTAAGAGGAGATGTAGGAACTCATACTGTCTAGGAATTTAATTAATTTGTAACTTGAATGCCAGATATAAGTGAGAGAATCAGGAACAATAAGTGTTTTTAGGACTAAAGTTGCATTCTCCAGGGACATTCCAAAAGTTATTCGTATTGGTAAACAGCGAAGCTGAAAATACTTCTTAAAATGCTGAAATAAGTACTCTTCATGAGAAATCTGAAAACCATCCACGTAACTAGATTGCAATCATATCAACCTTATGCCCATGTTGCAGGAGAGAGTGCACGGAGAAAGAGGATAATAAAATTAGGGACTGGAAACTTGGTATAGATGAGGCAGAAAAGACTCAGGATGTCAAAGGTACAGGAGCAAGGATGGCAAACCATTGTCATGTGTCCCTGCATGGCTCCACCCGAGATGTCATCATCAGTGCCAAACGTCATCATCAATGCCAATGCTTTGTAAAATGTGTCTTTGTCCAGCATCACACAGAGACTTTCACATTCCTAGCTGTCATTTTGACCATTTAGAATTAATTAAAAAGAAAACAAAACAGTCAGACAAAAAGAAACTAGGTCTTTTTTTTGTCCTTATTGGAACAGCAAAATAAGTCAAGAACACAAGAGTGGGGATAGAGCTCCATGGATACAGGCTTCTGCTTCCACCAGCACACCACGGTAGGAGGGAAGGCTTACAAGCTCTGCTCCGGGCATGACAGTGTCAGCACATTCCTTGCAAGTATCGTGAATGTGCAAAGTAGAAATGTTTTGTTGATGAGCTCTGGAAAACCCCTTCTAGCAACCAATCTTTGCTGTCTTTATTCCTTGGTCCTTTCAGAGCATCATTTGTGACAGCAATTGTATCAGCTAGTTCTTTGTTCCTAAAGACCTAAGGGAATTCCTTACAGTTAAACCCATCTGGATTACAAAACACAGGGTTTCCAAGGAATGCGCAGTCTCAATGCCAAATTATTTGGATATTCTGTGCTGTGATAGATTCTCAAAACTTCTGGACATTACTGTTGGCAAAATACCCTATGATAGCTAAAAGCAAATCCTCTTCATAGCATGTTTAAATTTTCATTCTTTTCCAAATATTTTATATTTTTGTTTCAAAGTATTTTTTATATGCTGCAGCATGATTGCAACCGTTTCCCTAAGGTACCCAAGCATGATAAGCCACATGTGACAGGCAAGCAAGAACTGAGTGGAATGAGCCATAGTATGGACCATGGATCCAAAGTGCCAGAACAACCCCTGAAACAGCTGGAAAGGCCTAGTGTGATACCATTGTGTATCCACTGAGACAGCATGTGGCTGTAAATATTCCCCAGCAATAAGAGCTTGGGGAAGCTGGTATATGGACATCTGGCACCCTGAAGAAACAGAACATCCAGAATTCAACTATCAAAGCATTGTCTGCCAAGCCCTCAGGCAGAGCCCGTCATGGAGCCACTAGACAGTCACTTTTTCTGCATCCACAGCGTTCTACTATGAAACTGTGCACAATCCTTTACCTAACACAGTCTATCCTGCTGGTTTGGTCCACTCAAAAAAGAAGTCAACTCATCAGTGTCATGTTACCTGGTGTTCTTTTTCCCCCATGAGATTGTTATTATCAAAGAATAGAAGCTACCTTGCTTCAAAATATTTTCTTCTTTTTGGTGAGAGATAATTTTTTCTTTTAAATGTAAATTTTAATTTCTTACATGTAAATGTCTCAGCACTGAAGAATTTTTCTTTTCTTTGTTGAATTCATGCTTTTGACCCAAACTGGAGAGTGAGAAGATTTAATGTTCTGCTATCTTGTTTTTAAGTGTTCCAGTGAAGAAAAATGACTACTGTTTTTTCTTGCTTATGCATTCTACATGCCATATTTTTCCTGGGTTTCAGTAGAAAAAATAAACAAACAAAACCCTCAAAAAAAGTAGTATTTCTGTCTGTCTTGGGTTACAATACAGGATGTAGCCAGAAATGTGTATTCTATCACCATTGGTTGAAGCTGGGTGGGGCAGTGATCCTTATCTCCATGGCACATATTATCTGCTAATGGGCCATCTTTAAAACCAGGTGGGGCAATCATCTT
>JAODKT010001744.1:28716366-28732869 GCA_027576195.1 Cossypha heuglini
GGTGACATTTGTAGCCCTTCCCTTGTTCATGGATGGAGTCATTCCACCATAAAAGGCAAGATTCTCCAACTACCATGTTGGTCAGGCAAGACATGCCCTAGGTGAAGTGGTGCTGGCTGTCTTGAAATACTTCACTGTCCTTCATGTACAAACTGTACATTTGGAGGCCAGTAGCTAGCAGAGTACCTGCGGGGTCCAGTCCTGTATAACACCTTAAATAAGCTGGATCATGGAGCAGAATGTGCCCTCTGCAAAGGTACATAAAGCTGGGAAGAGTAGCAGACACATCAGAGGGTCATGCTGTCGCCTCACATGGATTTTGTCTGTCTTGGAGAAATGGGCTGAAAGGAACTTAATAAATTTCAACAATGAGAAGAACACAGTCCTACACCTGGGCAGGAGCAGTCCAGCAGTGTGCCATTGCAGTAAAAAAAATAAATGGGATCCTGGGCTGCATTAAGCAAAGGATTGCCAACAGGTAGAAGGAGACTCCTCCACCTAGTGAGGCCACATCTGAAGTCCTATGTCCAGTTCTGAGTTCCTTAGTATATGAGAGACATGGATGTACTGGAGAGAGTCCAGTAATGAGCAATAGCAATGGAACTCTTGAGCACCAATCCCTTTCCCACCCTATCCTGTGAATTAGTTGAACAATAATGTAACTGGCCACCTGAACATGCCTGTTCCTACATTAATTTCAAAGGCAAATGAGGAAAGAAATATGGAAGATGAGTGAAAGAGCCCAAGCTTTCACTACCAAGTTGCACCCACTGGACTGAGAAATTACACTGGTTTTCAGGCCTCTTGCACTCAAGAGAGTATAATGTTCCCAGTGGATCTTCTGGCTTTAGACTTTGGGGTTTACATCAGAGATAAATGGCTGCAGGTCCATTCCCTTGGGAATTTGCTGCTGAAGATATAGAGCAGAAGTAAGCAAATCTCGTCACAAAGACAGGTTTCTGTGTATACAGCATTCAGCTGAAAGCTGACTCTGTTTTGGGCTTCAGGATGGAGAAACAGCAGCTCCCTTAAAGACAAGCAGAAGGCAAAAGTCAAGGACTGTGCCTGTCTTCAGACTTTAAGTGCCATCTGAATGGAATGGACCAGTGCTTTGGGGATTACTACTGTCAAAGGCTGCCACACTCTAACGACTCTTTCCTGGGGTGAGATAAAGGAGTACCTCCCGTGCCAAAGGACTTTGTCAAGCAACTTAGGGAAGGAAAGTGAGTGAATATAGCATGGTCTCGTGTGCTGCTGCCCTACTATATGTGCTGCAGGTGAAGAGAGATGAGAAAGGCTCTTACCATGGAGAGCTCAAGTCAACTGCAGGCTGCTCAAGCAGCACCTGCAAAGGAAAGATGACACAGATCACCAGAGCCCAGGCTAGCTCTTTGGAGGCACATGGGTGCCGTGCCAGGTGTGGGGAACTGCCTCAGGGTGAGATTTCCTGGAGGCAGAACTTCCAAGAGCTAGTAGCTCTTTTGTGCAGCCCACATCGAGGATTGGGTAAAGGAGGCAAGTGAGGCTCCCTGTTTCTGAGGTTCCAAAGCATTAACTGAGGATGGGGGGTACACGGACAAAGAACCCCAAGCACTGCTGTGCTCGGGATTAAATACAGGGGCAGATTAGGGGGTGGGTACAAACAATTGACCAATGAAGGGTCTTTGGGGGAGGAGTGGAGGACAGGGTCTTAGAGGATTACAACCAGTGATGGAAACAGGGAGAGGAGAAAGGGTCACATGGGCCAATGGGGCATCCAGTAACAGGGGATTTCCAAAGGGGTGGAAAACTAGGGGTTGGCCCAGGGTAGGACTGGCAAAGAAGGTGCGGGAACAAAGGGCAGGGTTACAATGATGGACAAGGAAGGGATTGGAACAAGGGGCAGGGTTACAATGATGTACAAGGGAGGGACTGACTGGAACAAGGGGCAGGGTTACAATGATGGACAAGGGGTGGGAAATGCCAAATAAGGTAGTTTCAGGGGTGGATACAACTTGGGGACAAACCAACTGGGGAAAACATAGGATACATTGGAACAAACCGTTATAACAATAAACTGAATAAAATGAAATAAACTGTTGCGCTGCAACAGAAAGACTCTTTACTTAAGTCCCAGAGCTGGTGACTCTAGGAAGGCAAGACAGCTGCTGTTGCTGCTTCTTTTCGTCACTGCCTAGGAGCAGAAGAAGAGGGCAATTTACCCATCCATCTCCAGCAGTGATCCTTTGTGGGAATTTCCTGTCCCATGACAGCAGTCATTTGGGATCCATCCTTTATCTGCCACATCCATATCTGCATTGAAGTACTGTAGCACGTACCAGCTGTAATTCACATCATTGCCAGAATTATAAACTGTAATAAAATTAGGTTTTCTAATGATCCCTATACAGCCTCCTTCTATATCAGGATGACAAGAGTTTGACCAAGAATATAGGGAAGTTGCGCGCAGGGAGGTTTTAGCTCCAGGTGGAGACTTTCTTGAAGGGCCAGGGGGCTCTGCACAGCCCTGGTTTCCAGGCATGCTTGACATCCTTCCATTTCACCTCCTTGCTGTGGTAAGCAGCACACGTGTCCATGCCTCAGCTGACATAGAGGGGCGGCAGCTGGGAGTGGAGGAGGAGGACCAGACAGATCCCCTCACAGGCAGAGCACTGACAGCATCGCCTGGGGAAGGAGGGTGGCATGAGTCCTGGGGTACCCCGCAAATAGTGTGGTATCGTGCAAGGACATGGACAAGGCAGCAAACTCCCCTGCAGCAGGATCGTGCTGGCTCTGCAGGGCTCTCAGGCCCAGCCTGACTTGATGCAAACAAGGCAGCTGAAGAGCAGCCTTTCTTTGCTCTCCTTTTCTGCAGCACTGCAACATGCACGCCCTTGCTGGCTGCTGCCCTGGGACTCCTTCCAGGCTGCTGTTGGCTCTTCTACCTGCCCAGACAGTCTCTTGTGATCTTGGAGAAGCCTTTCTCTTCCTCATTACTGTGGGAAATGAGGCTTTCCTGCAAGCTTATATGATCTCCCTTGGTCACAGAAATATTGTCTGACTGGCCTGATCTCCTTTGGAAGGTAACCAAGAGAAGAGTGTCTGACAGGACTTCCTATCTTCCTCTCAAATTTATTTGATTTGCCCTGTGCACCTGTGCAAAATGTGTACTTCCTGCAATCCTCAATAGCACTTGCTAATCCAATATCATTAATATTACCCAACCTGGTGAAAACCTGCAGTTTACGGGCTAGTCACTGCAGCATTTATTCACCTTGCTTTGAGTACCAGCCTGATATATAAAATTATTTTATAAAATATTATAAAATTATTTTGGTGGCTGTAAAAACACAGAAATTGTTTAAGTATGCACCAGTTTATTGATTTGGATAATAAACAGTTTGTTTCCACTATTTAAGGCAAATACGTGTATATTTATACTGGTATAACCTAAACTGAATCCTAATGTAGTGTTGTGGTTGGTTCAATAGGTGTTGTTTCTGAACTGAAATCCTGTAGTGACCAAATTGATGACCTCTTCTATCTCCAGCAGCTATAAAAGGAAGAATTAAATACTGTCAGTGAAATACTTGAAGCACACTTTAAAACACCAGTAAAATAATCTCCCATAATCTTCCAATCAAAATCCTCTTTAATCTGCTTATTATATTTCATCTTCTAGTTAGGCACAAGAACAAATAAGTGAAGAAAAATGCTACATGCTTCAGCCAACATAAATGAGGAAAATACTTCCTGTGTTTCTGTTCTGACCTGATAGAGTCTGAAAAGAGCCTGGATTACTGATTGTTTGCAGTCTGGCTTTGCTCTATTAATATATGCTTTGAGTTTTCTGCTCATTGCTATGGAGGGTAATTTCTTTGCCAAGGAAAGAAGACTCTCTTTTCCCCACTCTTTCACTTCCTCCCTCCCTTGCCCCGCTCAGTGAACACTTAAAAGATCGACTGTTGGGCACTGTCATACTTCTGTGAAGCACTGCACTGAAAATCAAGTAAATGTAGACCAAATGTGATTACTGACAATAATTTTTATCAGGTGTCTGACTGATGAGACAATATCCTCATGATTTAACCGACTACAGCATTTGGAGTAAAGAAATAATTCTTCTTTAGATCAACTTGGAACAAAAATTTTAATTTTTTCTACCTCCTTGGTAGTGTAAAACATGGTTTTCTGCTGAGGATCATTTGAGGTTCCTGCTGAGGTTCACCAAAGTGGGGGTCCATCCAGAAAGCTGTGAGTTTTATGGGACCTTCTGTCCTTTCTTCTCACTTCCTAAGGTTCTTCCTACTTATGCATTTTCTTAATTGGGCTTTCACTTTTCTGTAGGTTATTGAGAAGTATTGTGGGTTCTGTGGTGACACACAGAATAGAAATCTTACAGCTGAGCTTTTTTGTACAGTGCTTTTTTTCATTTCAACAACTGAACTAAAACAGACCTTATTTACAAGTCTTACTGACTTGCTGCAACCATGGACTTTAGGGCTATTCCTAAGAGTATCACTGACTCTTCAGTTACTAATCTTAAATTTCCAGTAAGACTGTTGATTAATTTTGATTGTTATAATTACTTTGGAACAGCCCTTTTGTTAAGCTGTACATAGTAATGTATCTTATTACCAGGCCAGTGAGATTTGAGCTTTTTATTTGACATGAATTGAAGAATTTATTCCTGCTGCATGCTTAAAGGTTTCCTGTGATTCTTTTTTAACGGGATTTATTCCTTTTCAAAATTAAGATGCTGCAGAAATGACAGACATTCATGCCCTGACCTTCCTTTTCCTTTCTGTGTCTGCCATGAAGCAAGCTAGGAACTAAGAACTGTAGATCAATTTAATGGCTAGTTACTAGGGAACTGTCTGTTTTACTAACACCTTCAGTGGGCCAATACGAGGAGATCCCTGCCAGTGTAGGCGTCTGTTCTCTTACTTTGATTATAATTAATGATGATCGGGATTTCACTTATCTAAATAAAGCTTCAGTGCAGTAAGTGTAAGTGATATCCCATTTCCACTTCAGTGTGGATATTATCCAGTCTCTTGAGCTGACTGACTGAGAGTCTTTGGAAGTTAAATAGCTGGTTCACTGCTCTTTTTTAAGTCTCAGGACTGTGATTGCATTTACTCACCTTGGCTCACACCAAAATTTCAGTCTGTATAAGATGTATATGTTCATCCAGAACTCCCTAGCACTAGTTTTCAATATAATTTACAAATGTGTGATGAAATATGTGTAAAGATGAAGAAGGCAGTAGTGTGTTTAGTATCCAGTTTTGCATTGTTGATAAAGACTTGATCTTCTATAATTACTGATAGTAGATGCAGAGGAGTGAAACCAGAATTAAATTATGTTCATGGCTTTTTACATGGCATTGTTTCAGGTCTCTTGACCAGTGCAGTCAAAAAGAAAAACTCATTGTAAGAATTTCTTGCAATATTACCTGTTTTATTTAAAAAGCTCTAATATTTGCATATGACTGGGTATATAATAAATTTTTAAGTATGTTTCTTGCCTTCATAGAAATTTAAAACACTTAGAAGATTTCCAAATGCTTTTTAGAGTATTACAAAAAAAGAAAAAAAAGGAGTTGTGGGACAGCTAAAAAGAAGCATTTCCAACAATAACTTGAATCTACTAATTTTTAAGAATCTTCTGGTTTTTGAATGGCAGTTATGCCTAATCTTCATGCTGCGCAGTCTGATACACATCTCTAAAAAAATCACTAAAAACAAGAAAATACTCTGTATGAAAAGGAAATTCCACATCCCCAACTTCTCCACTGAGAGAAAAAAAATTGTATTTCAAAGATGATTTTGTTACCATGCTGGCCTTCCAACTTTTTGCGTGAAGCTCTCTACAAATAAGCACAGGTGCTATCAGTTTTTAACTGCAGCTGACTAGTCTTAGCAATGCATCTCTTCGGTGAAGGTGTCATTCAGCCCCCTGCAAAACAGTGGTAAAGGGTAGTTTCAGTTCTATTTCTGCTACTTCTGAAACATGCTACTCCTGGAACACAGGTTCTGGATGAGGTGAGGCACACACACAATCTGTGTACCTAGGGTAAGAGGACAAGGGCCCCTGCAGCCTTGGGGAGTATCAGATACCAGAAGTATTTGACAGATATCTGGATTTTGACAGGTGACATTTTCTTTACAGAGAGAGGGAAACAGGGAATACTCAAGTTGGGCAGGTTATTTTTGGGAGTGACAAGCAAAAAAAGGAGGAGAGAAACAGCAAATAGTAGTATAAGCAGATGTTGAACCTCTGTTTTGTGACAAAAACTTAACCTTTTCTATTGGTCCTTTTGTTGGCCAGTTACTGAAGTCAACTCTACTGTGTGCATCTACAGGCACAACATTTACTATAGTAGGGTTCAGACTTTGTTTTGCAATAATTATTCTCTGAAAAACTGCTGTCAGGTGCTTTTTGTCTCAGTATTTTCATCTCACATTATATTTATGGAATACTTAAAATGTCTCTAAAAGCAGTAGCATTTGAAGGCCACAGTTTATCTTTCTGTGGTGCAAAATGAATTGATGTGTGTTTGGCAAACAAGGAAACAAGGAAGTGTTGCTTACTTAGATTTTTATTCAAACAAAAAAAACCCTCTTATCTTTCAAGAGAAAATATTCTGATGAATACCAGAGATCTTTGAGATTTCCAAATGACCTAAAAAATGTTAAGAATTCTGAGTGATATGTGAGAAACCATGCTATGAAGAAGTGAGCAGCTCAATAAATGGTACTTCGTGCTTACCAAGCAATGCAAACAAAACTGATGAAAGGCAATTTTTTTAGCTCTGAAATATCCAGCACTTCTTTGTCATATAGAAGGTGGAACTTGCGGACATATAACGTGTGTATATTTTCTGTGACTAGTAGAGAGTGCACAGTTAAAATTTTACCTAAGCGAATAGGACAATAAGTTCTAAATAAGTTGATCCAGTTCCCTAATATGGTAAAGTGCCTCTTAACGTATATTTCAAAATGCTTTGGTTTTTACAAAGCTCAATCATTTTACTTGCTCAGAAACATGCATGTATTGTAACTCAGCCAGAGCTCCAAACTAAGGTCCAAATCCAAACATCTCTAAACCTCGGATAGAATCGGATACAAAGTTTTGGTTCAGCTCATTATAAGACAGCTGCAAAATCTGGATTCTGATGCAGTAACTTCCTCAGAGTTTGTAGTGTCCAGATGTTTGGTGGGGAGTGTTCATTGTTTGGGCCATTCCAACATTTGTTCTTTGTCTTTATTTTTAATAGATTCTTATATGTTTATATTCATCTTTTATCTGACATATCTGTTGAGACAGGAAGCTTTATATTGAGTTTGAAACATTGAAATGGCTTTAATCCTGGTTTGCTTTTTTTCTTGTGTAATAGAAACAGTGGATAAGCATGATACTGTAGAGAGACTATCTTGCATGAATTTGTTATGAGATTCTGCTGCTGGACACTGTCTTGGATTCAGTCTTGAAGTGAACCAATGTATCATTTCAGGGCCTGGAAATCCTCAAGATCTTGCTACTGCTTTGTAAGACCAACTAAGCTAATCACTGCAAGTTCAAAACCATGGAGTAAAAGTATTTTAGAACTTTTATCTCACTAACACAATGGTGTCGTGTTCATACTCAGTTAATAATGTCATTTAGATTATAATATCCAGGACAAGTTTTTTTTTCAAATCCAGGACTGTATAACTGGTGAAAACCACAAAGTTTGCAAAACACTGGTAGATCAAACATTTACATTTATTATTTTGAAATTTTGTTCCTCCTTTTGGAATTGCTTTACTCCAACATGTCAACTCAACTCCCCCATTGTTACTGTTTTTTTGCTTTCTTTACATATGATAATGATTCCAAGGAGTTGAGAAGTGACCTTATTCTGGAATTATTGTACCTTCTCTGAACTGTTCATGGAAATTAACCTGGATGGGTAATAGTTTTTTATTTAAACTAATGATATCACTGAAGTAAGTACCTTAATGATATCAGAATACACTCCAAGAGACTTTGTTTTTCTGTCTGATGAAATTAAACCCAGAGGCCAAGAACAAGGCCAATTCTTCTCGGTCAATTTACCTAATTTAGAAAACAAATACCCTGTGACAGTAAGTAACTTGCACTAAAAATAGTGACTGTTTTCCTGACTCTACATTGTAAGCTGTGCCCTGTGCAAACAAAACCTTTCTAGGAGGAGTTGTAGTCAAAAATAATTTGCTCTGTGACATCTATACATAAAGAGAAAATCAATTCTGTGCCCCATAAATATACCTCCACTCTGCAACAGTGTACTGCAGATGGTGACCAACTGGAGGCAAGGCTGGGAGTACCTCTTAGCAAAGAGCTGGAACATGTGACACTTGTGCATGGTCTCCCTGCTGAAAAGGCCTGGGCTGTAAAATGTGTGTGCTGGGGTGGGGAGGGCAGGGCCATTCTTTGCGTGTCTCCCGTGCCCTACGATCAATGCTCACTTGGAGTGTGCTGTGCTCAGTCAGTATGACTTCATTAACAGGGGACACTTTCAATATGTGAAGGAAGGAGGAGCAGTGTCTTCTAAGTCACAGAGATGTTGACAAAGCTGAGCTGCACAGGAACAGCATGCAGACAAATGTTTGGCACCAGAATTACACTTGGGCTCCAGCAGTTTAGCTTCTCAAGTCCGGTTACACTCTGCAGCCAAAATCAAAATGATCTGACTTCCCAATTTATAGAGACCTTTGTGCCTTTATGTTAGGCTTCAATCTCTGCTCAGTTTATCCCACTTCATAGTATATTAGGAGGACCTACTTGCAGTATCCTGAAAAAGTGTAAATGTTTGCTTACAAGACAGCATAAGATATGCATTTTTCATAGAAAAAAGTGACAAAATTATTGTATTGGGAGCTGATCAGGACTTCCAGCTTCTGCAGCTTGGGAAGGTCAAAGTATGTATACTGGCTAAAATTCCACTGAGCTGTCTAATAGCAAGAATTTTACAGGGAGGGTTCAGGGACTCCTTTGTGTGCCCTCTTTACTGGCAATACTGTTTTATTTAATAAGTAGCCTTATTGATCTCTGAGGTAATTCTTGGATGGTAAATTACTGTTTAAAACATATAGGAAAAGCAAAATTAGATCATAAAGCAGAGTTACCTTTACAATCATTTACAATTAAAGCAAGTGGTTTTATAGCAGGCCAAGGAATTGCTGACCTATTTTTTTTAGATCTCTGCTCATCTAATCCATCTCAACAAGCAGGGCTCACTCTCTGGCATTTAGCAACAGTGTCAGGGAGTGTACAGAGTGTACTTCCAGCACCAGAGAATAATAGGAAGCTCCTCATTTGCTTTCTTTATGGTTCCTCCTTAAAGAGTGTTTCTAGTGTATCTGGCAGTCTCCATTCACCTACATGTAGAGACAGAGGCATGTTGTACTTCTTCATGTGCTTTTTCCTGGCAATCTGCTCAGTAAGAATTTTTGTATTCCTTCTAGCACATAAACAAGATCAAAGGTGACATTTTCCTTATTTCTTCAATTAACTTTTAACTCTTGTAATAGTAGTTGTCAAACATTTTGCAGAACAATCATATACGCATGTTAGTGCTATGAAAAAAGGATCTTTCTTTTTCCTGACATATGTTGATTACACAAAAGAAAGGATGGAGAATTCTTTGTGTGATACCATGGAGTAGAACTGCAACTACTGGAGTCAGATGATAATGAAGAGAAATCATCGTAAGCTGAGCAAACAGAAAAAGTTCTTAATGAGTTCACATCCCGAGAGGCATAGGGAAAACTTGGTCATATGGAATGCTTAACATTTCATTTTTAACGTTAGACTGCAAAATACATTGAATGAGGGACTAATCCTGCTCTGGCAGAAGAAGGTACTTATAATGCAACTAATAATTTCAGGGCCAAATTCTCTGCTTGCATAAATAAGCCAAACCCTGCTGAAGTCAAAGGAGACCCACCCTTTCATGCCAACAAAGGACAGAGTCTTCCCTGCTACTCTGAATGTGGCACAGTTTTGAATGGGGATCATTAATCCCCATGAAACAAAACGCCGACTAAAGTACTTGGCTTTCCAAGAGTTTTGGGGTTTTGGTTTGGTTTTGTTTGGGGTTCCCCCTTTCCCCCACCCCTCACTATGATGAAAGCTTGAATAAGAAAAGGAAACTATGGCATGCTTTCTTTAACCCCCCCAGTGTGTAGTTTTTGTTGACTCTCACAGAAATCTTTGTCACAGTTGTGTCTCATGAAGCTTTGTGATTTTTTAAAAATCTCTTACTGCAAAAGGAATTTCACTGAAATAAATCTTTAATTTTTTCATGAGTATTTTTGGTGCAGATAAGGAAATCAACCCAAAGAAACAGCTTTCTAACTGCATGCACATTACTAAACAACCTTTGTTGTTTTGTTTTGTTTTGTGGTTTTTTTGGGGGTTTTGGGGTTTTTTGGGGTTTGGTTTTTTGGAGGTTTTTTGTTGTTGTTTTTTAATTTTTGTGATCCTTATCCCTTAGTGCTTATGCTTAGTTTATGCAGCTAAATCTTTCTTCCCTCTCTCTTCCCTCTGCTTCCACCAGCTTCATTCCAACAAATAATAGGCTCAAATGTAGTATTAAGATGTATCCTGGGAGATCATCTAACCTCTCACTTTCAGACCTCCAACTTTCACATGGCTAACTGTGACTCACAATATATTTTTTCTGCTAACTGCTTTTCGAGGCCTGGGGGAATTATCAGGACTTACTAGCAATTCCAGTGGAGAACTTTTAGGCCCAGAATGAAAGTTGCTGTCATCAGATTAAAAAAAAAAATCAAATCAGATCAGATTTAGTCAGAAATAAAAATTAGGATGGCATGAACCTGCTGGGCTGTGGTCCCCATTTATTCATAGCTGCCACAGATGTTTATACCCCATCAGAACACTGCTTGAAACCCCAGAGCGAAACAGCGAAGTGTGGCTCTTTGCATCCTGTGGGCAGACAAAGCACACAGTTTTTGCAACAACATTGGCATGTTTTTACCTCAAGATTTGGGATCAGATTGGGCTTGACTCTTCCTTCTGTTGCCCTTCAGACTGGGCAGGACCACTGCATTGAGGAAATCAAGAGAAATCTTGCCACCAGCATCAGCAGCAATACGCAAAAGTGCCCTGCAGACAGGCTTGATGGCAGCTGCCTATGGTAGCATTGCAATGAACAGGAGTTGAAGGGCACATTTTTGCTGCTCAGGATTTTGGCATACCTGCAAGCCTTTTTCAGTGTGTGTATCTCTTGGGGTGTTAATGCAATGCTGCTCTTCAAACATATTCTGTTCAGTTTCAGAAATGGCCTCTATCAGGTCAACAGAAGTACTGTAGAATATTGCTTTCCACTGTCATAAGAAGGACTGATTAACAGGTCAAGGAAGGACAGGTTTTGTGACATTTTATTTCTAAGTGTGCACTGATATCAACACAAGATATTAGTCCAGGTTCTCTCTATTTATTGTTGAACACCAAGCTTTTTATTTTATTTTCAACGTGTAAAGAGCTAGCTGCTCTGGAAAATACCATTTCTTAGAGAGAAAGAGCTGGCTGGAAAATACCATTTCGTAGTGTGAAAGCTTCCGGGCTAGAAACATTTAAATTGCAATCAGATACTTATGTGATAACTATGTAACTTCTTCAAACACTGCTTGAAACACCAGGGCTTTGCGGGATAAATCTGCCCGGGGTGGAGCCTGGAAGTCGTCTCTGGGATTCTCAAGTAACAACATGTATTTTGCTCAGAGTGCTTTTACCCTGGCAAAAAAAAACTCTTCTGGACACTGAGATTCCTGGGATGTGCATACTTAGTATGCACTTCCTCAGTTTCTGCTCTCACAAGCAGAGTTCATCATCAAATGCAACCTTACTATTTTATTAGAGGGAAATAAATGGCTGACCCTGAGACCACGTGAACACTGGACATATTTGATAAAGGAATATTTACAGAGTAATTCCAGCCAACAGACCACAATTTTTCTCAGGCATTATAGAGAGGCAGTGCTTTGTGTTCTCCAAAAGACTTTTTACAAAGTTGATTTTCACAGGGATGTTAGGCCATGCCCGAATAACAGAAAAGGGGTTCTTCCAACACATGTCCATGGTCAAAAACTGAAGGCTTTTAAAATATTGTTAAGTACTCTTTGTCATAGACTACCTTCTGCATCTTCTGAGAGGTTCTGGTTTCTGTTGCTCATTTCTCCTCACTTCTGATGATACAGCACTGCACAATCACTCTGTTCTTAAGGTCATCACTGGCTGGATTTATAATACAGTCCATCGTGAGACCCCTCAGTTCCCCAAATTTATGTTTTTGCTGTTTGTTGCAGTTAGAGTGATATCATTGACCTTTAAAGAAGACTTGTCTCTAGACTGCAAGTAGCCATTGGATCTGGAGTCTGATGATACAAATTTTATGATGTCCTCATCTAGAGACACAAATGTACTCCCCGAGCAGTTGCATCCAGTGCCCTGGGTGACTCTCAAATGTCACAGAATCTATGTCATGATAACAGCAGCTGTATTGCAGGGCATGTAGGACACTGTAAAGTTGGAGGCCTGGGTATGCCATAGTAAAGCACATATGAAAATGTTAGTGCTTCACTTCAGGATCACACATCCTTTGGCAGTGGCCACATCCTTATTGGTAAAGTTCACATGAGGACACATGGCAAGCCAGAGAGGAGATAACCCTACAAGCCATCTCATTTTCTTACAATGGTACTGTTGGTTTGGTTGGATGTCTGTCTCAGTTTTTTCTGTGGGGAATTTCAATATGGTTTTGAAAGTCAGCCTTTGGTAAGACTTTTTTAAAATATGTTCAGGACACATCTTCTTTCTGCCTTTATTCTGCAACTTAGTAGCCTTTTTGTCATCATCTGTTTATTAGGCTGGATAGCCTGAAGGTTCCTACTTCTGTAGGTGTAGTTTGAAATAATCTCTGGAAAGGCTTCTACTCGTTAATGAAAATATCAAACCCCATGAATTTTACAGCCCTTCTTCAGAGACTTCTTTAGTTCCAAGGAATACCAGGTACCTGTTAGGGCTGCTTCTTCATTGCTGTGGATGCAGAGGGCATGGCAGCTTTCTGATCAAGTGTGGCATAAGGGAAACAGTAGCTTGCCTTTTACCTTAATGACAAGAAGAAGCCCATAAGGTGGGTAGACTTTTACTTTGAACACCTGAAAGCAGGCTGTCAAGGTGTCAAAAAATAACTGCAGGGTGTTGTAGAGGTTAGCATTTTGTTTGCTGGTGAAGAAGCAGAGGCTACCAAAATCTTACTGATGCATTTTTCTGTTAGTGTCTGTTTGTATTAAAAGCAGATTTTTTTCTTGCCACCAAAAATCACTACAGGGAAAGAAAGCTTTCCACCACTACCATCCTTTATGCATCACACTGATCCTGAAATCCAGTTTGTGGCTCATGGGCCTATTTTCCAGATTTTCTGGTCCACCTGGTCTTTCTTTTGGATCACTTTATATCTTTTCATTATTGCCCCCTCCTGCATGTTCTTCTGAAGTTGGGATTTTGCTCTGGGTTTTCCCCTTTTGCAAATGGCCTTTCTTGCGTCTTGTAGCACTGAGCAAAGCCCCAGTCTGCTCTGTTGCCTGTATGGCCATCCTGCTGGACTGAGTGAGGGCACAAATGCCTTTTGGCTCATTAATACATATATATTTCTTTATAAGTATATGCTGGATATAAGTGTATTTATTTTTTTCTTCCTGGCCCAAAGGATAGAGGCAGGCAGTCATTGGCTTGCCTGAGAACATGTGGGTATGGTGGTGTCAAAAAATGGTCATCAGCCAATCCTGGTGCAGAATGAGAACAAGTTAAACACACCATGTTTAACTACAGGTGCCAGAAAATGTATGAAAACATATGATTTTTCTGTAACTGTTCTGGTACTGTCAGGTCCCTTTACACTATGTGGTGCTCATATCCCAGCTTCTGGAATTAGGTGTTGACTTCGTGGAATGTGCCGGACACACATATATCTATATATGCTCACTTTTTTTTTTTTTTTTTTTTTTAAATATTTTAGTTAAGAACAAGCAGAAAAGAATTGAAAGGTTTGACCCAAACAAGCACACAACGTCTCTCTCAAATGTTCTACACCCTTAGAAGTGTAGAACTGCCTCCAGCCTTCAGGCAGTTAGAAGTTTTAGGGTTGGTGCTTACATAACTGATCATACTAGGCCTTACTAAATTTGGCAGCCATGAAGGGGCTGTGTTTTTCACACGGATGAACTGTTCTTGAGCAATTTCTCCAGTATATTGAGCACAAACTGGCTTTTCTTCAACACCAAGCATTCAGGTCTCTTCTCTCTCTTTCTCACCTGTTCCTCCCCCCTCCCGTCCTCCCACCAACAAATGAAGTTATTGTGACCACAGTGGTGGATTCTGCCTAACAAAAAAAAAAAATTCTGATATCATGGTGCTGTTAAGAATGGGGAAATGGAAAGAAGTAAATTCCCTTTGGGCTGGGTCACAACCCACACAGTTGTGCCAGAGAGGAAACACACAACACGATTGCCCCGTGGTCACATACTTTGCAGATCAGCAATAATCACAATCTCTGTGGGTTAGCAATGCTCCAGAACCAACAGCTCAAATCCCTGACATATTGTGGGCTGCTCACCTGCTGTGCATTGCACCCTCTAACGGAAAACATAGATACTGCTGTTCCATTCCTGGAAGCAGGGGGAATGCAGCTCTGCCCTCTCTATGCAGCATTAGGATTCAAGCCTTCAGAGGAGAATGGTAAATCTTCCTTTTCTTTACATCCCAGGATACAACAGGCACAGAAAAGGATATGCTGACAATGGCTCTGTATCCTTGACCCACCTTTTGTCTAACTTTTGGGTTATTTTTGAGGCGGTTTTTGTAGTTTTCACCACACGGCCAATGCAGGGGAAGAAAAGAGCTTTCTGAAATCCTGAAAAAATGGAAACCATAACTATTGTTACAGTTTTAGAGTACAGTCTTTTCTAAAAATATGCCAAATAGCTGTTTTAAGAGAAATAGGGAAACTGGTATATTCAACAGTGGTATTAAATAAATATAAAAAAATAAATTTCCTTTTTTTCTTTTTTTCATTTGAGGTCATATCAGGAATACAGATTGGCAGAACAATGATGTATAATTTATTTAGCATTCTTGAATTAGTCTGTGAGGTAATAAAAACTAACAACCCCCATATATTATATTAGAGTTAACACAAATGGTAAAAACCTTATAGCTCCCCCTCTCAGAATTTCCTTTCAGATTTTTTTATACTATTGTTTCACTACCCAGGCATATATGAATGAAATTTTGAATCTATGGATGCTTCATTTTTGTTATAGTCAAGCTGGTTTTTCTCATGTAATAAGGTCTCATATACCCTGCTATATTTCTTATGGCTGCCTTTTTTAACCTCATAGTTTAATATAAAATCTGATTAAATGTGATTATTTTACTTTCTGGATTTCTGTTTTAGTACATTCAGCAGTGTTTACTTTGAAAGCATATGTTGCTCATGGTTTCTGATTCTGAAGCATTAAGGCACCAAACTACTTTTTAACATAAGGAGAATCTATTTTATCAAATACTGCAACCATTTTACATGACTGACTGGTTTCTCAACTTACTGATTTTTTTGTTTGTTTTTTTACAAAAAAATAGCAGCGTTGAAACAGTGATGAACTAACTATTCGATTATCAGACATGTTAGGCTAGCCAACCCATTTAAAAAAAGAGCAGAAGGTTTTTCTGTGCTTTTGAAAATCAGATTGTAAATGGGTGAGGAACAAAACACAGCACTTTAAAAAACATCTGAAAGCCAAATGAAAGCAAGGAGACACTTCCTAAAAAGCCCCATGCAGTTGTGCTTAAATAAAACTGTTCCTCATTGAATAGTGAATATTCCCCATAGGACATTCTAGCAAGATGATGTAAAGTAGTTCGGGTGTGGGAGGCCATACCATGAAGCACAGGAAATAGTTGAAATCTTTTGATATGTTTATAATACTAAGTAAATGGGAAATGGCTACAGCTGAGGTTGTCAACTACTTCACAGTCTGGCAGATGGTCACATTTCACTGTCAAAAATTCTCCAAAATTGCGCACAGAAACAAGGTGTGCGGGCAGCTCTGCAGCCAGTGCTGAATGGAATATTCTTTCAAAGCTATTTGCTTTCAGTTTAAAAGTTTTGCTTTGTTATCCCTTGTCTCTTTTGTGAGGCTCCTAAATACTCCACACACACTTGCAATGTGTAAATACGGTGGGTTTTTCTTATCAGTAATAGGGTATGGATGCTCTTTACTGTACTGAGCATGCTTTTGAAACAGTCTGCAGCACCAGCCATGACAATCATGGAGGGCACTTCTGTTCCTTCTGTTCCTTCTGTTTTGATGTTTGTAAAACTGGTTTCCAAACCATTGAAAACAAAGTAGAAGATTTTTTTCCTTCCTTCCTTCCTTCCTTCCTTCCTTCCTTCCTTCCTTCCTTCCT
>JAODKT010001744.1:28734709-28747809 GCA_027576195.1 Cossypha heuglini
CCTTCCTTCCTTCCTTCCTTCCTTCCTTCCTTCCTTCCTTCCTTCCCTCCTTCCCGCACTCCCTCCCTCCCGCACTCCCTCCCGCACTCCCGCACTCCCTCCCTTCACTCCCTTCACTCCTTCCTTCATTCCTTCCTTCCCTCTCTCCCCTTCTTTCTCTCTGCCTCTTGTTTTTTTCTGTAAGAAGTCAGTGTATATCCTATAGGATACCTCAGTGAAGGTAGGTTCATGCCTACATCTCCTCTTTGCAGCCTCTGATACAGAGAGTAATACAGAGTTGTTTGGAACGTCTCTGAGTGAGGGCACAGTACAAGAGAAAATGAAAAGCACTGACACCCTGAAAAAGGAGTATGTTCTTTCAGTGCACTCTTATCTACTCCCAAAACTAGTAGGCCTGAATCCAAAACTCAGAATGAGGAATTTACACTTCAAACTGAATCATGTTTGTTTGGTTGTGTTCCCCAAATATTGTATAATATCACCTCAATTTGATGGATTATGAAAAGAAGGAAAAAAAGGCAAACCAAACCAAAAGAACAAAAGAACAAAAAAACTGAATGAAATCAAAGGCTGACTAAAAGGGAAAAGCTTTTTTTATACAGTTATGTTTTTTTGCTTTTGCTGTTCATGTGTATTGTTTTCATATAAAGGAATGTCAGTTCCTGTTCCTATTCCTATTCCTATTCCTATTCCTATTCCTATTCCTATTCCTATTCCTATTCCTGTTCCTTAATGGATGATGTACTTCACAATTGTGCTCCTCTGAGTCTCTGGAACCACAAAACAGCTCATCTCTGCTGTCCCATGCAGGCTTCTTTGTAAGAGAAATGAGGGCAAGCAGGGGGTTGATACACAGGCTGCTCCTGGCAGCAGTTGGAAAGAGACCACAGTATTTATGTGGATCTAGAAACCTTATTCCATGGTTTAGGTGCATTTATTGAGTGCTCTTCAATCGCTACGCAGAACCCCAAACAACATCTGTCCAAAGAGAATTAATACACAATCGGAATTAAGGAAACTACATATAAAAATGCCAATACTGGGCAACAATTTGTTAAATATTAATTTGACAGATCTTACAGAACACACATTTAAGATCAAAGAGTATGTCAAATACTTGGGAAGACTTCTTACCCTGAATGACAGACAACTTTTATATCAAGGAAGTATTATTATATCCCAAATTATTAATGTCTACAAAGGTCTCTGCTACTTATAATTTATCAGCTTCCTTGTCCCTTCCTAAATTTAACTTGCAAACAAGCCACTCATTATTGCATGCAGTAACTGTGATTATTGTGGTCAGGATATCAAAGTATGAAGGTTTTGTGAACAAGAAGTAGGAGTCTGTTTCATGGGTTGTTTTTTTTTGTTTGTTTGTTTTGTTTGTTTGTTTATTTGTTTGTTTAACTTGAGGGACTTTAGATCTTGTTTTTCCCTACAACTGCTACAACACAAAAAGCAGTATTGCATTGTTCACCACAAGCACATCTGAGCCCTGAACAGGATGGGTTTTCATCTATGTCCTTTTTCTGGTAACTCTTATATACAAACTAAGTGGTTTGTTCTGGTTTTGCTGTAGTTTTCATCCCATCAAAATTGAAAACCCACTTATCTTGGAAAAAATAGTTGGAATGAGTAATATTTTCAGCACAGTCAGAGCCTTTGTGCTACCCCAATTCTGCCTGAAATTTTTATCTATAATGTGACACCTGCTCGTAAAATAGACTTCAGGGAAAGGGTGCTATTCAGTATCCTTTTAAATAAAGTAAAAAGAGATGGTTATTCAAAAATTCTTGTAGGAAACTCTTTAATTACATAAATATACATATATATATATCTACACATACACAAATCTTTTCATGGTGAGTCTTTTTTCCAGGCAGTAAGGAAATGAGGTTCTTTGGTCTCAAAGCTAGACATGAAAACATTCACAGTTTTTTAGAAAAAGCAAACAACAAAATCTGCTTTTATTCATTCACGCAGTTTTGTTTATGTGAATTTATAATCTCATAGAATATGAGGTGAATTCGCTATATATAACAGAACATCCCATGCAGAATCTCTCATAACAGGAAGATCTTTCTTGTTATAGAGCTCATAAAGTTTTCAAGCTTGCCCATCACCCACAGCAGCCTTTAGTAGGAATCACCTATTTAGACAGTGACATTAATTCTTCATTCTGACCTCTACAGACTGCTTGCTACCAATGACACTATAACAGGGAGATATAATTAGTATCTGGATGTGCAGTATGTATCATGGGTCTTCATTTGGATTGGGTTTTTGTCTTCTGTATCACAAATGTGCTGATGTCTTAGGTATCCCTTAGATGGAGGAAGTTCCAGTCCTCCTTGACTACTTATTATAAAAGAATTACATAGTTATACTTTGGAAGTGGTACATCCTGGTTGAAATATACTTATAAAGTGGTTTAAAAGTGATTTTTAAAAATTAATTAGAACTGACTTGCTTAGGCCTGCACAGTTCTTCAGCCAAACCTGATCTACATGTGCCAGCATCCCTATAATAGCACACTGCCACTGCTTAATCTCTTCTAAGATTAACAAAGAAAAAATATTTCATATTAAACATTTGTTGTTATAATAGACACTATTCTCTTAAAACTATTCCCTGATGTATTAAAAAAGACCTATTTTTAATTGTTAATCTATTCTATACTGTAAAGATTCAGACATGGTCTTCTGATGTTTCAGAAGTAGAGCCTGAAGTCAGAGTAATATGTTAGAACACTTTTGTTTCCTGGTATTAACTGGTGAAGTATTTCTATATATTTGTTGAACAGTAAATAACAACAACAAAAAAAAAAGTGTTATAGGTCTATATATCTATACATCTCTCTATATATCTATATATGTGTTATATCTTGCCTTTTTCCTTCTCCTATGAGCTTAGCTTTGAATGAAAATAAACTAAAACTGACTTGCTGTGAAACATTATGGGCTTTCTTTGAGTGGTATCTGGAAAACAGGTGTAAACTGAATTGGCCACATATTTTCCCCTTTCTTCCCACTTTTTACTTGAAAAAAATCTTCTTCCTGTAAGAAACTCAGTTTCTGAGTGAGTTTATAAGTGAATATGCAATATAGGTGGATATGCAATACAGTTCAAACATGTAAAATGCTATTCGTTCCCTCACATGTAAAAAAATGAATTCTGTCAAATACATTAGCCAAAATTGATAAAGCCCTCAAAAAACCCAACACAACTGAGGTTTTCAAATTGTTTTTATTTAGACTGAGGGGCTGTAGGCCTTTTATGTATCTTGAAGTTAATATTGCTTGGCAATAAAATTAAACACGTCTTTCTTCATTCAATCAGATCAGTTAAAATACTAATTTTGATTTAGCCTGAAGGAATTAGTGCAGGAAGAAGTTATGCACCTTTTGCTATATTCATAACCTATCTTAGTTAAACAGAGAGTGCTGCACAAACAAGTAGAGTCACAAAGACTCCTTATCTATTTATATTAACCCTCCAAGCAGCCTCTGCCCTCATCTCCCCACTTGAAGTGTGAGAATTCACTTAAAATGGGTGATATTTCCATTGTAGGGAAGTGTGAAACACTTATTTTAAACATATGCTAGCTTTTGTGAAAAAATGTAAATTTCCTGGGGTAATTTTTCCATGAAACCATTTTAATTTGCAAAGCTAACAGATTTTGCAAATAAGCTTTGATGTCCAGTTTCATTTCCTACTAGTGCGTTCACATACAAAGTTTTGGATGTTGTGTTAATGCGCAAAGTTTTACAGGGTAACTTTTACAGATCCTTTGAATATGTCAACAAACTGTCCACAGTTTTTATGTATCTCTTTTTATATGCAGTTGCAGTTTTCTCTCTGCATATTTGTGAAAAGAAAACTGTGAAGGAGTACTGGCCCAGTCCATCTATAGAAAGAGTTCACTTTCCAAATGCAGCTTTCATTGATCCTGTTCTTGTTAGGTAGCAGCAGTTATATGGCAGTGTTGTAGGTTGGAAGTGACATCACTAAGCACAGAGGAAAGCAAAAGAGATCAAATCATTCATTGTCTTACCAGTTTACTTCTTCCAATGCCTTAAATTTAATATATAACATCTCTTGACATCCAAGAGTTTGAATTGGGGTGTATGTGGGGGTCTCTGTCTACAGACTTATTGAAAGTGGGATTTTACTTACTGCTTAAAAGAGGTAGACTTCCCATTTCCTATATATAAGCTTCATGTTTACTCTTGTTTCACAAAGGAAGTCTGATGTGGGCATTCTGGAAGTACATAGATTGTTTCTAAAGGCAAAAGTGATAATTTATAAATGTGTTTATTTCTTATGAGGTGTTTTTTACATAAAACTCAATACTGGCAGTATCCATCCAGTTCAAATTAGAAAATATTTCGCTGCTGTAATAATAAATCAAAACAAAGCCAACAAAAACCTCTCATCCAGGAGTCCACGTTATAGTATGTAATAGCTTTCTGTTACTACCTGAAAGAGTGAATGTCATGTAGAATGCAAGGATGATGACTCTTTTCTAGCTTCTGGCACAGAACTAATTAAAAATTTCCTTGAAGAAACCAGTGCCAGTCGCACTGCTATCTTTGCTTCTGTTCTCCAGACAGACACAAAAAAAGGAGCAGATAGTTATGCAGATACTATCTCAAAGGAAGATGATGTATTGAAATTATCAGATTTCTAAGAAATATAATAGTTTTCCTTTTTTATTACTTGAAATTTTCAATGGGCTTTAAGACAGTTTTAATTCTTCTATAAAAGAGTATTCAAAACATACATACAGATCATGAAACAAAAATTTTGTGTAACAAAATCAAGTCTTTCCATTTTTAGAATTTGAATTTGTGCAGTGTCAAATCTTTTGATCATTTAGTTCAGTGAAAGTGATAACATTTTTTCATTTGACTGTTATTTACAGTGCTGTTTCTCACAGAGTTTTTTCTTAATTTTTTTTCAGTAGGCAAAGTAGTTGGCACAAATTAGACCTATGCACTTACAAATGGCTTTTTATATGGTGTTCAGATGTTTGTGGAATGCACTATATCCCAAACTGCAAATCAAGAGTAGGTGGTTGGTCCCATGGTGTCCCAAAATGTGTTTTTATCTTGGCCTGGAAAGGAATGAGAGACGAATACACTACTGCTGCTTAGTGTAATTGTTCATAGGCATTTTTGCTGAGACTCTTAAGCAGTGGTGGAGACAACTTTTTTAGTGTGAATCCTATTAGGCCCAAAATGATTCAAAATAGAGTTCTGAGAACTGGCAACAATCTTCTTAGTCATTTGGGAAGAATTTTATAGGTAGTTATTCTTCCTCTTATTTTTTAATTAAAAGTTGGAAAAATTTATAGAATCTGCAAAGTGAAGATCCAAAGCCACCTGCTCCCTTAACTTTGTGATTTGGGTTTATATTTTGATAGAGAATACAGCAGATTCTAGCACCTGACTCCAGGTCCACTAAAATTGAGTGCAAATCACTAAAATCTGGGAGTTACTAGAAGCATGATTTTAGTCTGCAGTCAGCTGCAACTTGTGCCAAGGGAATCAGGATATATTTGCCATTAACACTGGAGGTCCTTTTCCTTTTCCTTTTCCTTTTCCTTTTCCTTTTTCTTTTTTTTGCTCTTTTCTTCTCACAGATGCATCTCATCCTGGATGCAGTGGGTACCCAAAGCTTAAAAGATTTTATTAAAATATGCAAAATTTAGTTAAACTTTAATACAATATAATACATCTGTAATCAGATTTGACTACTAATAGGTCCTTGTGTTTCTTAAAAAAAATGTTGATAATATGTAGTAGTCAAAAGTTAGGGTGGAGTGTGCATTTCTCATGTTCTGCCTTTCTCTTTTCCTCTCCTTATGCATGGATGAACACAAATCACCTGCAGAGCAATTTTGGAGTAACTGTTATGTCTCTTGTCTTAGGTTGCATTGCAAGATGTAACCGGATGTATTCCATCATCATCTGTTGAAACCAGGTGGAGCTGGGTTCTTTATCTCTTCCATGACCCATCCCTCACAACTCCAAGGGGGATATCCTCTGTTAATAGGCCAAATGTTAAAACCAAGTAAGGCAATTCTCTTTATCTCTTCCACGACCCATCCTTCCTCCTGGAGGACATATTCTGTTAATGAGCCATTGAGTCTCACTGCATGACTGATAAAATTACATCATCCCATTATGAGATGCTCCACCCTGGAGGAGGAGCCAAACATTTCCTATCTGAATAAAATCTGAGATTTGGAACATCAGAGCAGCCTTTTCCACTAAATTCCCAGAGGAAGACCGAGCCCATCTTCATCACCACTACACCTTCAGAGAAAAAATACACCCTTCTCCAGAATCCTTGCTTCAACAGAACCACATCTGTCACTCCAGGAGGACTGTAGCCACCATTTAATTGGACTGCTACCCTGACCAACAGGGTGTCAGATTGTATTGTGACTCTTATCCGTGCTATTTTTCATATTGCTGTATTTTTATTTTAATCTTGCTAATAATTTAGAGGGAAGGGGTTTACATTTTTAGTGATAAGTGATTTAGTGATAAGGAGCTATAGACATGCTCCCTGAGTGTCAACAAATTGAATTAATGTCTTTAAATAAAAATGCTGTCTGGGGTTCATAATGAGTTGTATCCTGTGGTAATATGGAATGAAATCAGGGAAGAGATTTACATGGATACTCACAAAAAAATTAGCACAATCTTGGACTCCTGATATTTGGGCACTTTTTTACATTTCAGGTAAGAAGGTATTGATGGCTTTTTTCTCAGGCCTCAATTACTTCCCCACCAGTAGGACTGAACTTCTCTGACTTCAGAAATGATCTTTCAGAAGACTGCAACAGAAATTATGTGGAAATTATCATTAAAAGCCTATTATCAATAGGCTTCAAGGATCATAGGATTAACCTATTAACATTTGTCATTTTCCTTGTTTTCCATCTGAAACACATTTCTATGAAGTTCTACCAGTTGCTGGCTTTTCTGTCCGCATTTATGTCAGTGTTGTGCAGAACTGATGTAATGGCAGCAACAGTATGTTCAACTGCTCTCTGGCTGATATTTGCTCACTCTTCCTAAGTGGAAGGAACCTTAGGAAGAAGAATGCAACCCCAAAGAAATGGTTTTCATAAAAGCAAAGGAAGCAGAGTTTTTAAACTGTTTTTTTAAATACTTCACACTTCAATTACTTATTCATGTAACAAGACATAAGATAGGTAAGTATAAGTCAGGAGAAAGGGAAGTAGGTTTGCTTTGGGCCTAAACTTTTAACCAGATGCCTGGTTCAGAGCTCATTCTTCACAGAATCAGTAACAGGTTGTCCAGTCAATTTATTAACTATGTTATGTTTGGTGCCTTGTACAAAGCACTGAATGACATTACTTCAGGAGTATTTTTGATGTGGAGGGTTAAGTCTGTGAAGTGATGCAGGAGATAGGGCTTAGGTTGGATTAAAGTTAAACAATTGGCACTGTACTAAAATTACGGTAACATAGTGCTTTGGAAAGATAATCAGATGATAATTAACCAGTATATGAACAGTGCTAATTAAACAATTATATGAAGTTTCTTATGGAGTATATTCTTTATTTATCAAGCCTCTGCGATTCAAAAGGTTTGGACATTTACTTCATGCATTTTCACTGCGTATTATTATAAATCTATCAGTTAGATTGTATATCATAAAAGTCTGGATTTTGCTCTAGATCAAGTCACTCAAAGCTCTATTCAATCTGGCCTTGAACACTTCCAGGAAAGGGGTATCCACAGCTTCTCTAGACAGTGTGCTCCAGTTCTTCACCACCCTCACAGTAAAGAGTTTCATCTTTATGCATAATCTAAACTTACTATTATCCCTTGTCCTGTCACCACGTGCCCGTATCAAAAGTATATCTTCAGCTCTCTTGAAGACACCCTTTAGGTACAGGAAGGCTGCTATAAGGTCTCTATGGAGCCTTCTCCAGGCTGAACAGCCCCAGCATTTTCAGCCTGTCTTCACAGGAGAGGTGCTCCAGCCCCCCGATCACCTTTGTAGCCCTGGGAACCCTAGAGGTGGATGCAGTTCTCTTTAATAAACTCCAAAAGCTGTATTGCTAAAACACTATGCCAGAATGTAGAAATTGCCATTATTTGTTTTTGAATAAATATCAATCCTTAGTAAAGAGTTTTTCAGGTATGCTGTAAGTTCACAAATGCACAAAAACCAAACAACAACGAAAGACATGGTTCTGTGTTGGTATGACATCTTAACACTGGCGGAAAAATACCCAAAATGTGTAAACAAATACTTCAGCCATGTCAGAAAGGGCCATTCTGCTGCAACTGAAAATGGCACGTGAGACTGGAATGTGTAACTGCCTAACAACTCCTGTATGAAAAAAGCATAGCCCCTCCACCTTTCAGTAGAGGATAAATACACTGTGCAAAAATACTGAAGTCTGCATCACAAATGGTCATTTGTAGGTGAACAAGGAGGTGAATCTCTGTTTCTGCTGCTCCTTTTAGTGTATATTCAAATGCTCCTGGCTGTATTCTACTTCCATCCCCTTTTCAGCAAAAATTTCTTGAAAAGACTTGTGGGAGCAGAAGGAGGTGACAGAGTTTTGCTACCAGCTGGCTCTTCCTTCAGCACTTGAGAGGTGACTCAGGATGACAGATTCAGTATAGAGATTTCTAGAGTATAGGTAAGGTGTTAAGGGAATCAGAAGTAATTTCTCCATCAGTGTTTCTCTTCCACAAGTACTATGTCTCTTCGTATTTTAACAATCTTCTGCGTATCCTTGGGGAACAGTAGATAGTAAGTGCTTTGGGAAGGTCTTTAAACACTCTATGACAATTTCAAGAACTTTTTATTGTGGTTAATCCTAGATCTTGTATAGCTAGTTAAGCCTCACCCAGAAAGCCTCACCCATCAGAGTTTATATGTGTTATTATACTTTGGAATGTTAAGTGTTTTAGATGCAGTCTCTGCTGGGAGCTCTTATATAAAGAACAGGTTTTCTTCCATGAAACAGGCAAGTATTCAAAACACACACCCCTTTCCCCCCCAAAAAATCTGAAATTGCATTGTATTGCTTAAGTTTTTAACAGTTTGCAATATTATTTTTATATAAAGCAAAAATAATGCCATCACACTCTGAATTTTGAACAAACCGAAATCAAAGGATTTAGTGTCCTAAGCAATTAAACACTTCAGCCAATTAGTTTCAGTGTGGCTTTTCTATCTCTGAATTGCTTCCAATTAACTTTGAATGCAGAAAGGTAAACGCAGATATGTTGTGTACAGTCTACTACTGTACAGAATATAAGGCTGTTTTTTCTACAAAGTAGTTTTAATGTTTAAATATGCATATTATCTATTTTTCCTTTTACTATGCTGATTCTTGGGATTTGTGCAACTTTTTTGTTTTACTAATTCACTATATTTTATTACTCTGAAATGGATTCTGAAGACCTTGAAACATCATGTTCTGGGAGGTGTTTCTGGCTCTGTGTTTTGAAAGACAGATGCAGTGCAGCTAGAGTTAAAAGGTGGTTGCCTGCTCAGATGCCAACAGGTGAAATCTGATTGATGCATACACAATAGCCAACAAAATTCTCTGTCTGAGAAAATGGAAAGCGGCAAAGGAGAGGGGAGGGGAGCACAGGCATGAGATTGTAGTTTTTCTGCTTCCTTCACTGTTCTAGCCATTGATAGTAAGGTATATTTCTAGAGATTGAATCCCCTTCAGCTTCATCATCTGGGATAAAATACACTATTAAAATTGCATGTTCTAAGGGAAAACTTTTCAAAATTGAGATTTTTTTTTTTTTGCTCACTAACAAATTTAAATTTTCAAACATTGCTGTTTCTGGCATAAACTGCTTCTTCCACTGGTTTTTATTTAACTTTAAAAGTTCAGGTCAAAGTCACGCCAGATATTAACTATTTTTTTTAAAAATCATGTTTGCTATGTATTACTTATTACTAATTTTGAACAGTATGTAGTTTAAAGTTCAGAAGAAAAGGAATCTGAAGATACTCATATGAGCACTTCACCTACTCTAAATCTGTCTTTGGAATAAAATAAAACAAAACACTACAAATAAAATAAGCTGAAAATCATTGTGTCATTTGCAAGCAAAAGAGGATAAGAAAAGGAAACTTGTACTCACATTTTTTATATTCCTTGGAAAAGGTTTGGGCCCTTCACTGCCTACACTGAGCAGCAGCTGACATACAAGAATGAAGAGCCTACCTACCCTGTGAAGACAGCTGAAGGCTCCCACATTCATAATCCCTCAACCATCTAAGCAGGATCAAATTATCACAACTTTACACATTTGGGAAAGAATTGTGTACTTATAAGCTGCTTGTCACTAGTGCAAGGTCTAGTTATGAAAGCACCTAAGTGGGAACTGAATATCTAAATGGAAATGTCATCCCCTTTGTAGTATCTGACTGATACAAAACCTGAACCTCTGGAATTTTTTGTAGAGTACTGAGAAAAACGACACATCACTTTTGTAGAGGTGAATTTTGGCCAAATATGTTGTATAGTTCTGAGAACAGTGGAAGAAAATGCTTAAAGCTGAAAGTATTAAATTTAACATCAACTTGCCATGTGCTATGCCTGCTCAAAGGCTCTACTTGAATTTAGAGCTGCAAGTCTGTGTTTAAAAATGCATTGCCATTTCAGCAGGAAATAACCTGCTTATACATAAAAGAGACACAGAACAATCCTATTTGGTAGGTATTACTAAGGCAATGTTACTGGGAGGAAAAAAGTTAGGTTTTCTAAAGAGGTAGCCTGCCTGCATTCTAAATGTGGAGAAAAACATGTTCTTGCTTAGCATGTTATCTTCTGGCTAATGCTGACTGAAAGTGTCTTCCAAGCCATTAAACTGTTTGTTTTTCTTAACAAGGAGAGTCATTCTCTCCCTACACATGAAGCCTTGATGTTTTCTTAGTTCTTAAAAGATCTTACATCTTCTTAAGTCTTCTCAGAGCCCTGAGCTGAAGGTAGTGTGAACTTGCTATATTGCACCTAACAATATTGTTGTGAGTCTCACAAAAGAGTAAGAATCATACTTCTGTGAGCACTTTTAATTTTTTTCTATGTTTAAACATAGATTTGTATCTTCAAGTCCATTTAAGTAGGAAGACACTTTCAGAAACCTCTCTCCCTTCCCTCACTACTTATTAATTCATGACTCTTTTGTTGTAGACACAACTGTTACAGAGCTATAAGACAACAATGTACAGTTCCAACATTGCCTGTAGCTGTAAATTTGGTGTGACAACAGAGAAATCTTACCTTTTGTATACAAACAACACACAATTCATAATGTAAGTAATAACAACTGTCAATAAAACATTTCTTGACAATATATAGTTTGGTTTTACCTTGAACTCTCAGGCCCTTCAGACAAGTGCAAATGGTAGGAAATATCCTTCTTATTTCTCAAAAGATAAGCATAATGTGTAACATGAAACTTGGAAACATCTCATTCCTGACAAATTCATAGCAAATTTTGCTCATGACATTTTGTTCATGAACAAAATCATAGATCGTGAACAAAAATCACGTTTTTTTCAGCCAAATTTTCTTTCTTGGATCATGTGGCATTTATGGCGTACTTTAGACCACACTATACATACAGGAGCCTTAATCTCTATAATTACATGCTGTTAAAACTAAGAATGTTTATCCACAATGTTTATGTCTTTTCCTAACCATATGTCTGTAAAAAAAAACCCAGAATTCTAGAAGTTCATCTGTCATGTATCTTCATAGAGTATTCCTGCTTGAATAATCAAGCACTTTTCAATTTAAGCAGCTAGGCTTCATGTAGCTGTACTTGAGAGGGCATTTCTGAAATCTTACCCATAGCATTTATTGTATGATTAACAGGTTATAAAGAATTATCAAATGAAGGAGGTTACAAATCTCAGTGTGAAAGAGCTGTTATGATTTCCCATGCAGCTCTGAGCCACAAACCTACCACGCCTTCTCTGCACAGGGCAAAGACTTCGTCAACAATGTCTGACATGATGCATAAAAGATGGAGAGAAACGGGGCAGCCTCTAGTCCGTGCACATGCTGCTTCCCATACGATTTATTTGGCTCATCAACAGGTGCACGTTTTCCAGGGGTGACCCAAGTATGTAAATACATGCGCCCAGAATGCTGTGGGAGCATCCAAATAGGCTCATGGTGGGAACTTCAGGAACACACGCAATAGCAGTACATTTTCTTGTGGTTTTGCAAGAGACTTACAGGAGCTGCCACAAACCTTTCATAAGCAACCAACATAATTTTAGGCAGATTCTTGTTTGATTGTCACAGTTTGCATTTTGACTGCTGTGTTAGCAGATGATGGGGTTGCATGTACTAGCCAAAAAATTTAAGTGAAGGCTTGAAGGTCACAGAGGTAGCTGTATGAAGAGGTTTTGCTCCCCTGGCTAAGCACCTGCAGCCTTAACCTCCAGGCACATGTGGGCAGCAAGAGTCACAGCACTACAGCATTACAGCTGAGGATCCTGGAAATTCTCTTAGGCTTAGTCGGCAAGCATGTCAAAGAGAGCATACTAGTACACCGTGGCAGGCGGGGGCCCGTCCCTGGGTCTGCACACTCCGCACCTGTATGACTGGCTCTGCCTGCCTGCCTTGCGCTTGCCACGGCATCCCACCCTTGCCAATATACCCTGCTCCTGCTTTAACCATCCAGGCCTGCACGGCCCATACCCGCCTGCATACGCCATCCCTGCCTGCATGCCCCATGCCTGCTTGTGCGCCCCAACCCCATCCGCCCCAGCCTGGAACGCCCATCCCAGCCTGCACGCTCTGTGCCCGCCTGTCTGCCTCGTTGCTGCCCCACGCCCACCCCTTCCCAAACATCGACTCCGTGTCCTCGCCCTGTCTGTGTTCCCAATAGCTGCCCGCACCTCCTGTCCGTGCCTGAGCGCCCCGTCCTCTCTAGAGAGCCCCGTCCCCAGGGCCGCCCGTCGCCAGCCGAGCCCCCGTGCGCACGGCGCACCTCTCCGTGCAGCCCTGCGCGCTCCGCTCCCGGCGGACGCTCCGGGGCGGTGGCGGGCGGGGCGGG
>JAODKT010001744.1:28758236-28773406 GCA_027576195.1 Cossypha heuglini
TCCCCTTTTCCCCTTTTCCCCTTTTCCCCTCCTCACCTTCTACCTCCAGACTTTTCCTCCTGTCCCCATATAAGCCTGCTCACAGAAGGAGATATTTTGTTCATAGATCCTGCCACAGGATCAAGCTGAGGTCTTGAATTACTAATGTTTCTAATGTGCACTGTATTTGGAATTCTTTATATGGCTTTTCTAGTTGTAAAACAGAGATGAGACTTTATATTTTCTTGTGTCTTTTATATTCTCTGTACGGTTTTGAAGCAGAAATTTGTATGTTCTTTAAGAAGTACACAGCACAACTTAGTTCTTGACGAAGTTATTCAGAAGAAACTGCAATTTAAATAACTACCGTGAAAACCACAGGCTTTAATAGCAGAATCTCTGCTAGCTGCATTTTTGCTAGCTGAATATTTTCAGCTTACAGGATTAATACCTGAAAATTATGTTTATAATAGTTGAAGTTAGATTTTTCCACATGTCAGCTCTGAAATTCAACTTAGCATCTGCTGGGAGATATTTTTCTTACTTGTAATAACAAGATTATATGTCTCCTCCCCAAAGTCTGCATTGTGTAAAGACATGACCACATATCCTTCAAAATCTTTCCCAGTGCTCTTGTCATCATTATTCCTGCTTTAGCCATGATATTAAGCTTTTTCCAAGTTTACAGCTACTGATGAATTTGTCTGTAATGTTGGGTAAAATAATGGTCTGGAAATTTCTAGATTTCAATTCAATTTCAATTTCTAGAACAAAAATTAGGAAGAAACTTCCACTGTTTAAATACTGTGCTATAATGCTTTTGTCAACCCTTTGTAGCATAGCTAAAATACGAGAGACAAAAACCAAAGAACTGACTGTGCATCTTCTCCTCTGGAGATACCACGTTCATGAAAAATTCCATCTACAGTTCTTCGTATTAGTGTGTCTCTAGCTGGTCGTCTGTATATTCTAGAAACCTTGTTGTGACCAAGATTGGATTGAACTTGATAATTGTATTTCATTTTTCAAACTGAGTTTTTGGCACATTTGCAATATTTGCAGTAGGAAGTGTTTGTCTGAATAGTAGCATCTGTTATAAACTTGGAATGGAGAATGGATTCTTGATTGCATAAAAAGCACAAAATGTCAAATATCTCAAGGCTAAAATAATGTTTACAACCATTATTTTTGTCTTCTATGCCCTATTTTAGCAAAGCAGGAGGATTTTTATTTGTTTTTAAACTTCGTGGAAGAACATGGGAAACACTTCATGCTGTTCATATTTTTGCTGTTTTATAGTGGTTTTGCTTCTATTTGCATTTCTGAGTATTCCAAAATGTCTAGATGAAAGACTACAGTACATATGCTGTATGATGTATAGTACATTATGTACAAAATGTATATTATGTAGTACAGTAGTGTACTGCATAAGTATATGTAAACTTCATATACTTATTAAAATTCATATGGTCCTGTTAGATGACGATACCATGGAATTTAATTCAACCTGATAGAAGTTTTTCCACTTGTTGTGAAATCTAAAGCCCAGGGATTCAAAGAATCCTAGTTTCTTGAAAGCTCTGGGATGTATACTCATAACTTACATTGCATTGTAAAATTTAAGACAGTTCAAATCATGTTCTGTGTGTGTTAGAATGAAATATATGGTCACATGGCAGCCTGGATATACTTCCCATGTCATTGGTAAGGCATGGTTTTGTGTGTGTTTAGTCTTTTTGTGGATTCTGAAATTGTGGATTTTTAATTTGGTTGTTGCCATTCACGTTTAACACCATCTTTTTCACTTGATGCTGGATTCAAAGTTGTGAAGGAGTAAGCAAGAGAGATTTGAAGAACTCTGTCAAAGCTAAGAACTTAACTAGATCATATTTTTTTTGTTAGCTGTCTAAGAGGTGAGCCTTTCTCTCTTCCTTTCAGTGTGACTTTTTTCCTTAGAAATCACATATCATTATGTTGAAAAATCTAAGGATTCTCCCATACAGCAAAGGTGAGAGAATGAAATTACTGGTGTTAGGTTATGGCTTCAAATCACTTCAGTTTATTTTATGTCTCTGAGGAGTGCAGCAAGAGATATGCTCATGACAGGATTTTTTTTGTTTTGGTTTCTTTTTTTTTGTTGTTTTTGTTTGGTTGGTTGGTTTTTTGGTTGTTTATTTGTTTTAACAAAGGAAAGCAAACATTGGAGCCTCAAACAGTGACTGTTTGGAACTGTTCCTTTCCAGTCAGCAACAGGTAGAAAGTCTCCTTTAACATTCTTATAGCTGAGCAGAAAAACATGACTCGCATATTTTTAACACAATTTGGAAAATGGGAAATCATTGCAGGACATTGAAATCTGATGGTTATTGGATGCAAAAAAAAAAAAAAATTCAGTTACAAAAGAATGAAATATGAATATTTAAAGGCAGAATAAGGCAGAAATAATCTGAAAGTGTTTTCAACTAATTAAGTACAATGTAGTCAAACTATGACATTTGAGATTGTTTCTCTTCAGTAGCAACGAACTGTATTCAGTAGTTTGACTTCTTGAGTTATCAAAATTAAATATATGAGTAGTGTTTTTAATTATTTGATCAAAGAGAATACATCTGCCTTGAGAAAGCTTGTTTACATTATTCACAATATTAAATGAACATAAAACCTATGTTTATTATTTTTAACTCCAGTGGTAAACTACTTAAGAAAACCAAAGCAGCATTATTCTTTTGTGTTTAAGCAGAACAAAGAAAGTAAACAAAAAGTCATTCTATGCCATTTCCTGAATAGAATGTGTAGGTGCTGCTTTGAAACAGTTTCCTTAAATATGGTATCTATGCCATAAATTTTGCCATACCATTACCCATTACAAACGCTTGCAAAAACAGAGTTTTAGCGAGGTTATCTTCAGACAAGGCTACTTTGAAAAAGATACTTCATTTCCACAAAAAAGAAGATTGAAAAAAAATCTGTAAAATGATGGTTCAGAGGAAGTTATGAAAACAGAATAGAGGATAACCCTGGATTTTCACTTAATTAATTCCTCTAGAAACATTTATGAGCAGGCACAGGATTCTCACTGGAAATGTTTTGAATAGTTATATGCAATAATATATTGCCCATTGGAAAAGAGTTTTGAGACAAGTATGGACAGAAGCAATTAACTGAGAAGGTAAGCGGATCTTTAATATGATAAACACTTAAATAACTTCTTATGATGTTCCTTAATCTTTTGAGATAGGTATTTCCTTCCTCCCGCCCCCCCCCAAGCCTTTAACTAAACATTTACTTATTCTGATGCAGCTTTTAGATTTGGACTTCTCTTGGCTACCAACTCATACACAGATCAAGAAAGGAAGAAAGAAAGAGTAAAGAGATCAGTTTAATGTTGGCAGTATCTTGTTTTCACAGAATTGCTATAACCATTGCACTCTGTTTTCTTATGGTTCTATCTCTTCTTCACCTCTTACCTCTTCAAGACCATCAGCAAAAATAAACAATTTTTCCTACAGTAACATAGTATGTCTTGCTGAAAGCAAAGTTTAATACAAAGATTTAATGATATAAATTATACAAAAACAGTGAGGAATTTGTTCCTTCTTAATCTTGAATAACAGGATAACAGGCTACTTATCTATAGAATCTTGGAAGAATTATTCACATCCTCTCCTTATTTACTTCTCCCTCCTCTTGCTCCTCCACCCACATTTTTCTGACGCTCTGGATGTTTGCCATGGCTTGAAGGATGTTGAGCTGCATGTGCAAGTGTTACTATTTACTTGAGAGACTTTCCTTGTTCTTGTGTGTGTCATTTTCCTCATTCAGAAGCCGCTTGCCAGAGTTTTAGGTCATCATTCTTGTCCTTTTCTCAAGATCATCTGGCAAGCTCCATTTAACAAATTCTTTGTCATAGGGGTGCCAATGATGCATTCAGCTTTTCCCCATGGAGTGCACCAATTTGTGCCCTTAGGTATTTTCTACAAAGGTTACATGTCTGTCATTTCCAGGGGTGTTTGGTTGTGTGGGTGGGTGGTAAGCATGTGATGGAGCTTTCTGAAACTGGTCTCTTACCTGAAATTAGCTACTTGTGTGATTCTATACAGCCCTTTTCTCATAGTCCTACCAAGAAAAAGTATCCCTAAGTGGATCTCTTCCATATGTCAGGTAATTGCTTTTGATAAATAACTTGTTTTCAGCTTTTGTATTATCCATTGTCATAAGCACTTGAAACTGGCTGTCTTGATTAGTGTGATCATAAAATTTCATACCAAAATTAATTTTGTTAGTCTTTTGCACCTTATTTAGAGAGGTTTGAATAATTAGATCTGTGTTCTCTGTAACTGTATTTTGTTCAATAAGGAGAAGCATGAATGTACTAACAGAAATTAATCCTTTTTTAATCTTCCATTAATCTTTTGTTTTCTGATCAAAGAAAGTTGCCAGTGAATGCATTTATATTTGAAAAAATATTTCTGTTGTCATAATCAGGAACTGTCATAGTCCTGTTCAAAGACTGTTCAGTGTTTTCTTACTGTGTTAGAATCTAGAACATAAAAAAAAAATCTGACAACAACTGGAATAATAACCTGAAATTAATAAATTAATGGTCACTGAAGAGCCACATTTATAACTGATTTTTCCAGATATGAATTCTGTGGTATTTTAATGCAACAGTGTTTGAAAACTCAAATTCTGAAATGTTGACTTTATTTTCTCTTTTGAAGTTTTTCCTGTTCTTGGTATCTCCACTGTAACCACAAATCCTGGCAAAATTTCACATAAGTTTAGAGAAGGGGTTTTTCTATTTGCTTTCTTTTGGTTTTTTAATACAGTGTCCTGTCACAGAGAGCTAAAAGTCAGAAGGTTGTGGCTTGTGTTTTTCTGGAATCCTGTGATTAGAAGAGAAAGAGGAGCACATTGTGGGTCAAAGTCATCAATACTGCAAGCCAACAGTAGCAGGGGAAACATAGATATATGTCTATCATGAAGAAAGCAGTTATGAGAAAACACATCAGTAGACAGTAATAGATACAGTAGAATGGCATATAGGTGAGTAATAAAAACAGACCATTTAGAAGGATGGAAGAAAAAGATGCAAAGAATTATAAGCAATTGTTATGATTTGATGATGTTTTGTCTGATTTTGTCTTTTTTATGTATCTGAGGCAAAATAAGTGAAATTATATAAGTCATAATCTAACATGCTTTTGTAGACATTTGCTACATATAATGAAAAAGGGACTCTACAGTTAGGAACCAAAATGAGTTTTATTACTTTAATCTCACCTTTGCTTTATCTGCTCAATAGAATATTATCCAAAGGATCTGCACCTATGCAGGGACTTATGTTGAAATTTAAACACCAGCTATGAAACATAGCCATATATTGACCCAAGATTACCTACCTTTTATTACATATTGTTGCTCATAAACAATACTGTCTACCCCTTACAGAAGGCGCGATATTTTGGTATGGTACAGGAGATGGGATTTCTTTACAATAAGGTTATTTAAGCTGGGAGATGGTAGTGGCAGCTTCACTACTTCAGGGTTATATGGTAAGCTCTTCCTGTAGCTAAGAGCAACAAACACATCCCAGAGCTTTGGTCAGCAGAGCTGAGAGGCAAGGGAGTTTTTGACCCCTCAAGTAGGCTCTCCAGGGACAGCACTGGCATTAGAAGCCTGCTAGATCCTGGGGTTTTCTTTCACCCTGTCTGCGAGCTGAATTATACAGTAGTCCTCATGTTAGTGAGGGTCTGCTGCTACTTATGTGAATTAGCTGGTAGCGCTGCAAGAAAGCTGTTCATAAACCACATGTGGCTAAAAAACCACATGTTGATTGCCCCAATATTAAGTATGTGATCATATAAGGAATTCTGTATGATGTCTGTATCAGCAGGAGATAAATTTAACCACAAAGGGATAAATTAGATAAAACTAGTGAAGTACACATTCCAGAATGTGGGCAATTAGCCAAAGATGCATATTTCGACCCTGTAAGGTATGTGATGCCATTTTAAGTAGGTGGGAAAGCAGAAAAACAGGTTTGCACATGTTACTTCTTCTTGGGAACCGTCCTGCATTGTATAGAGACACTGTTTAGATCAGCTAGTCAAGGAGGTAACAGTGTACAGTAAGATCACCACTTCATTCAAGGAGAATGAGACTTCTGATTCCAGTTTCACAATTACTTTTCTATTTTAGATACTGTGGTACATGAAATTAAAAAGAACTGAGCAATTTGAAGAGTAGTAGGGATTATAACCACTGTAAGAATGTATTATTTGTGTTTTATCCGTTTTTTCTGTATTTCTTTAAGCATGCTTACTTTCATTTTTCAGGGAAAGGATTTCTATTTCTTGAACTGTTAGCTGGGGAAACCACCATGAGCCTTTGCTTTTCTAAGAGTTGACTGAGCCAACATGCCAAAATCACCATGTATGGTATGGTGGGTACATCTAGCTACTGAGCAGCATGTGCTGCATATTCTGTGACATTAGCAGTTCAGAATTTAGCACAGAGGCCTTTTTCAAGTAAAATAAATAAGACAAACTGCACGCCCCTCCTAACAACACATTTTAAAGGAATGTGCATATATAATACATTTATATATGTGTGAGTGTTTAAAAATTCTGATAAGGACAGGGTGAGTCTTAAGAAATTTTTCTCTATAAAAGTACAAATATATGGTGTGCAAATTTAGATGGATTTTAAGTTACGAAAAATAGCTTGATACTGAAGGATATGCAAAACAAAGCTTGGTTATCAAAAAGAGCAAGCGTATTTTTGTAATAAGTTTGTTTTCCTGCCTCTAGCTTGGATAAAATATAAAATGAATCCATAATTTTAAAACATTAATTAAATCATAATTTTGAAGTGTCATAATTGTTGAGCACTCTGTAAGTACACATTTTATTGTTATTTAGTAATATGGCCAGCAGTCATTTTTATGGAGGACATATCAACTAGGGAAATGCAGATTTTTTTGAAAAATGGTGCTTTCAATCAGTCTGGCAGTAACAATGTGTGATTCTGATATTTTCTTGTTTGGGACATTACAAAAAGCAGTCTATAAAGAGGTGTATTGAGGCTATTTAAGTTTCATATATCGTATATTCCCAAAAGGATAGGGCTGCTAAAATAATGGTGAACAGGACAGTTCTTGTAGTACTGTATTTTCCTGAATTTGATCTGAATGTACTCTGCATTGCTACTTTTGAAGAACCTGAAAGGCCCTCCTGATCCACATGTGAGCTAAATCATGTCTGAGGAGTGAAGGGATTGAGAACAGCCTTGCTGTGAAGGACTTGGGGTGCTGGGGGAGGAGAGGCTGGACATGACCCAGCCATGGGCACTCACAGCCCAGAAAGCCAAACATGTCCTGGGCTGCATCCAAAGCAGCGTGGGCAGTAGGGGAGGGAGGGGATTCTGCCCCTCTGCTCTGCTCTGTGAGACCCCACCTGCAGTGCTGCATCAGCTCTGGGGCTCTCAGTATAAGAATTACATGGATCTGCTAGAGAGATGTCCATGAAGATAGCAAGAGTGCTGGAGCACCTCTCCTATGAAGACAGGCTGAGAGAGCTGGGGGTGTTCAGCCTAGAAAAGAGAAGGCTCCATGGACATGCTACAGCAGCTTTCCAGTACCTAAAAGGATCCTATAAGAAAGATGGGGACTTTTTAGCACTGTCTGCTGTGATAGGACAAGAGGTAATGGTTCTAACCTGTAAGAGGGTAGATTCAGACTAGACGTAAGGAAGAAACTTTTTACAACAAAGGTGGCGAGACACTGGAACAAATTGCCCAGAGAATTTGTGGATGCCTCATCTCTTGAAGCATTCAAAGCCAGCTTGAATGGGGCTTTGAGCAACCTGGTTTAGTTGAAGATGTCACTTCTCATTGCAGAGGTTCTGGACAAGATGACTTTTAAAGATCCCTTCCCATGCAGACTATTCTATGATTCTAAATATGAAATAGAAAGAAAATAGAATTATTTCTACAATATTATTATTTAAGTGGAGTTGGCAGGAGGAAAGAGCCCTGGTAAAAGACTGCCAGACATCAGTGGAAGGTCACTATCCAGCCAAGCATTAGGAGGGGTGAGAGAGGGATAGTGTTATCAACTGACCACATGTAAGTTCCTTCCATTTCTTTGTAGAGAGTTCAGTCAGCCATAAGATAGCTTGAGGAACGTCTTTGGCTAAGATAAAAATGTAAGGAAGAGCCATTTTAATATCTTCAGGTTTGTCTTCAAGTCTTTCTCTTGACAAAGATGGATGCAGGTTTTTCAATGTGATCTCCTCCATTGCTTTTCCAATGCCAGCAAATGACAGCTCGTTTGTAAGGTGCTAAGAAGATACAGTACCATAGATTTGTTCAAGAACCAGGTGTGGAAGCAGCACCACTGTTTGATTTTTCCCTTTGACAGATGACTGAAGACTTGTCTGGAGCAAACATTACCTCATAACATATTTGGCACCAGCACAACTGAAAGATTAGACAAGAAAAAGTAATGTGCTAAAATGTGAAAAGGAAAAGAATATTATTTTATCCATCCAGAGTTCACAATTTGTCCATTAATGCAGCATAGACTGTCCGTCTGGGAGAGTAGCTTATTTCACTATCCTGTGAATTGGAACCGGTGATGCTTCTTGGATGTGTCTGGGTATCTTGAACCACTCAAATGAGAAATTTATTTGTATTTGATGACATCTTCTTTTTAATGATGGAAGGTTAACACGGTCACACTATCCTTTTTGTGTGGTAGCATACCAAGCCAGCACTTTCTTCCTACTTCTTCAGACCTAATTATCTGTGAGCTACTAGTGAGCTAGTCTCAAGCTATGTTCAGAGTAATTTCTGTAGTAACACCTGGTAAGAGCAGAGCCTACTAGCTCCGAGATCCCTGGCGGTTGAGTCCACCCAGCAATCTGCTTTCAATTTTCTCACAAGCATTCCTGGTTTTGGTTTGCAGCTTTTGGGAAATTTATGGACCACTTTTCTTTTTCCCTCTCTGAAACAAATGTCAGCAGAGTCAAGATCCATAAACTCACTGCTGAAAAGTGCAAACAAAGTGCTGACTCAGCCCAGGGAGTTGGAACCAGGTTGCTCCCATAACAGGTTTGCATAGAAATAACTGCTGTAATAGCTGGGAGGGTCTTGTAAGTTTGCTTTTTATTGACATTTCCATATGGGCTTCTGGTGTTGTGTTTTTGCACCATTGCTTGAATTGCACGGGCTGTGCAAACCGTTTTGGGACACCAGAACAGTGACTCTTGTTGAGACCATTCACTTGCTGGAGTGGCTTTGAATCAGTATTGTCTGGTGCTCACTCACTGTGTCCTTGTGCTCTGGGTTATGGAAGTGTGAACTTCTGGGAGCTATACTGGTGGAAGTACAAGCTGGCATGTGCAGGCAAACTGTGCTTTCTGGCTTGTTTTTTATTTCTCCTGATTGCACTCTGAGGGTGAAAACAGAGATATCCTTTGCTTTTCGGGAGTGGTATCTTTGAATTAGGTAGGGTTAGCTCTCTTGACGACATGCCATGTGCAGCTCTCAGTTTACATCATCTCTGCAGTGAGAAATAAATCCAGCAAAAAAACCTGGTTTCGTTAGCCTTAACTTTATAAATTTTCCACACTAGGCAGTTATCTAGTTAACATATGGACCGTACAATAGATTATCCCAATGTGAATATGCTGTAAGCCACTCGAGGGATTTAGCTGCTGTGATCAATCACAAGAGCATTTGCTCTAGGGCCATGTGTTATTATTTATAATATATACTGTTTATACTTCATAAAATTCTCTTATCACTCCTTATTTCATAAAATCAATTTGTTGAAAGAAAGAGCCAAAAAATTTATCATTTTTATAATAAAATATCTGACTTCACCTGCCAGAAGTAGCCAAATCGATTTTTAACGTCTGTTAATGATTTAACTCTCCCTTTTTACTGACGTCAGTAAAAGGGCGTTACCACTCCCAGCTTTAAGTGAAAGGGTATTTTCAGTTTACAGAAAAATGTACTGCATGCCTCTGCATTTATAAATGCATAATGTATACTAAACTTTAACTTCTTATCAGTAAAATGTTGGAAATTTAGGTAGAACCTAGATAATAGGACAGTTGGATACTCTGAATATGGTAGACATTCAAGCGGGCATATAAAGAGGTTTTTTTAAAAATTATTCAAATCTGATATTTACTCTCCTTCTGTTTTTAATAAATAAATAATTTAAGAGAACACTTTGTTTTGCTTTTTTAATCAACCTTTTTTCTTGAAATTCAGAGATATTTAGAGTGAATACTGATCAAGTTAAACCCTAAGAAGTGTGTGCACATGCATTTTTAGAGAGAAAATTCTTTTAAAAAGAATTAAGTAATTGATTTAATAGACCCTCTTTTATACATCATGATATATAACATATCACAACACTTTTCTTCATTTCACAGTAAAAAAAAATTTCTAAAAGTGATTACTAGTATCATCTTCTGTTTTGGAGTGTTGTGAATTTCAGCCTTAAATGTGATTCTGTGATGGATTTTCTTTGTTCAAGTGGATTTTCCACTCTTAATAAAAGGTTGCTATAAATGCCTAACCTTGATTATAAGGAAATGAGAGATTATTTTGTATATAAGATCTTATAATGTAAGCAGAACACATCTTTATTTACATGTTTTTCATAAAAATGGGTTGGTCAGAAGTTCCTATCTAACGTATTTTCAGTTGTTACCTGATGTCTCTCTGTCAAAACATTTTATTTCCGAATTTTAGTTTCCTGAGACTTTTTCTTTTGAGTATTTTCTGCATCCAAGATGGTTCTCTTGTTTCACAGTAATAAAAAGAGCACCCATTACAGTGTAGCCAGAGGGATGAGAAAGAAGTGTGCAGTGAGGGGTTTGACTTTTTCCCCTGCACTTCATTTGTAAGCTGTCACTTATAATTGCTATTGCAAAATCTTATGGTATGTTTTTTTGTTGCTGAAGAAAGGAAACTGTGATGGAAAGGTCATTAATTTTGGTTGATTCTCAAACAGGGGAAGTATTTTTTAGGCTCCTCATTCTGTCAGAGGCATGCGGGTTTATGCATTTTCTGCAACCCATGAATTGTTTTCTGAAAGTATCTCTTAATTTCTTCACTCTATGGTAATCTGCCTTCAGGAACACTGCCTTCTAAATTTAGCATGTGTAGACTAACTTCTGGCATCTTTGAGATTAACCACTCTAAATCTCTTGCCCAGTGGCATCTTGGGTGGCTGCACTCTGGTGGAGAGGGCACTGAGCTCTTTGTAACTATCACAGGAATCCAGATCTGGCTAGTTATTCAAGTCTCAACTTGCTGTGTTTAAATTTTCTGTTTGTTTTGGGGGATTTTTTCTAATGGGGAGAAAACGTATTCTGAAATTTTTGAACTAAGTTGGCATGAGCTATAATCATGAATACATTTTACCTGTTGTCTTAGTTCTTCAGAAGGGAAAGGTTCTTAACACACACTCAGTTTAAAGACCCAAATCAGATTCAGTAATTTAAAATAAAAATTGCTATGTCTAAATTCTGGATAGTGTTCAGTTCTCATTCTTATTTAAAGTCATGTTTTAACCTGTTAAAATTGTCTTATCAAAAACATTATTTTTAAAGGTCTGTCTGAAGCGCCTAGCCTTTGGACTACTTTGCTCTGGGCAAAAGTGAAATGTTGCATTCTTCTTCAAATCCACTTACTATGACTTGAATGGTGTAAGCAGTTGTTGGTCAAGATAATACTATTTCAAATTCCCTTTATTAAAAAATACTTATATTAAAATTAAGTACAGGAGGACTTCCTTTTCTTCTCTTTCCTTCCCTCTCCCCTGTCTGAGAAGATCACTCTCCAAGCAGAAGGAATCAGTTTTGGTGTTATCTTCAGGAGACTGACCACTTCAGTAGTCTCTTTACACGCATGGATACCTGTGTTGATGGTTATATTAATTTTTAATCTCCGGAGAAGACTATTTTTATTTTCTTGAGGTCTGTCGTATATCAGGTTAGTAATAGCAGAAGTACATGGATAGTTATGGATAGTTATAGCCATATAACTGCATTTTACTCTGATAGAAGCCACATTCCATGGGCTGTTTGTGACTGAGCTTGCCTGTGCTGAGATTACTGGCCATGGTAGGAATTTATTTATACCAGAGGGAAAGAAATTCCAATGACATTAGCAGTTCATAAAAGCATGGGGTGTAGACCATATCTAAGAGATTCTAAACTTGGTAGGAAGCACCAAAAGGTAAGTGGGAGCTTTTAAATGTGGAAATCGGTATGAAAGATACATATTTTTCTCTTCATTAGCAAGTCAAGTAACTATAGCAGGAAGTAAAGGGTGCGAGAAGATTGGCAAAGCCAGGTCACAGGCATCTTAAATAATTATCAGCCTTTTCCAGTGCTTTGCAGGGCACAATAAATTGCAGCAATTTCAGCTGCCAGGTAGTTCAGTGTTACTGACTGAAGACCTGTTTCTTACTAAGACACTCAGTAGCCAGTTAGCTGTCACCTGATATGAATGGAAGCCTAGTTCCCTGAGATTCTTCCATTGAGTAGGCTAGGTCTGTCAAATCTCTTCTCAGAAAAGCCTGGCTATAGCTGATAATGATGTTTTGGATTTATGTGGAATAGTAACTTCACACTGGCAGGACAAATATCTCTTCTGGTGATGAATGTATGGTTCAGTCAAATCAAATGCTAAAATTTCTTTATCCCTTGGGATCTATCTAGCTACCTTCTGATTACATAGCTAACATATGCCGTTTTTAATCAAGAAGTGAGATTGCCCATATGGTGAGCAAACCCATGCAATGTAATTAATATCATTCCAGAAAATTAATTTCAAAGGTGTCAATATGTGGAGAAACACTGTGAAATTATGCTTGGGGTCCAGCTGAGATACCATTGAGAGTCTTGGCTTGCAATGTAGCAGTCTCTCTGTTTGTTTGCCTAATTGGTATAAATATCCTTTCAGAGCTGTAACAGAGCTGACAACAGGAAGCATAGCATCATGGAAAAAATGTAGAGAAAAAGGACTTGGTTTAATCATTGACACAGGTTGAAGAATGCATGGTACACATTATATCATAGTAAAAAGCATGAACTGAAACAAGTTGTGTGGGAAATATTCCACTTACAATAAGTTATGTACATAAAATGGCTTTCATAAAAGACAAATAAATGGGTGTGAGGAACTTTATAATGTTCTAAAATAATTTTTTTGGCAAACTAAAATAAAACTAAAGGACCAATGATAAAAGCTGACAGAATTAGTGATTTAAAATCAGAATAATTTCCTCAGATTTCTGCTAGCAATAAACTGTGAGAAAAAGTCTGAATGGACCCTCTACTGAATCTACTGAACTGGGCCTATAAATGGACTGACTTATGTTACTCTTTGATTTTTCAATTTACTACTTGATTAAAATTACCTAATATATGGAGCACGACTAGTAGTGACTGCTTATATTAGAGAAACAGTTAACATGTCCTAGCCCTCTGAGGCATTTAAGGTGTATTGTGTGTTGCACTTCAGATTAAGAGACCATATAATCCCCATCAGCAATAGGGAGGCAAGCCAGTACAAGCAGGAGTCAGAAAGTTAAGAATGCAGCAGAGAAGTAATAATAAATATTATGTTTTCTTACCTCGCAATTAACTATTTGTTGCAATATTTTGACAGGGGTTCTACGTGTCCTTGTCCACTCCTGCATGGGTGTCATTTGTTGAAGTTGGATGCACAAGTTAAATTGAGCACAGATTTTTTTTTTTTTTTTTTTTGATAGATAATTTATAACCTCCATGTCCACAATAAAATCACAAAATAGCAGTGTAAAAGTGTATTTTACTCAGGGGCTGGATACGAGATGTGGGGAAGTCTGACTGTTGCAAAGATGCCAATAATGGAATTTGACATCCAACCAAAGTTCTGTAAGAGCCTACCTGACACACTGCAGTTAATATCTCACAGAAGTAATCTGATTAATCAGAATAGGCTTGGGGTAAATGTATAAAAGAAAAAAATTCAAAAACATTAAAAATATTCAAGAGATCAAAATTTTCATAGGTCAGATTTTTATCTAAGGATTGATAAATTCTGGAAACATAAGTGGATGTGAGTATTGTATTTTCCAAAACAGCTTTCGCTTACATTAGGTACTTTAAAGCAAGATGTAGAGAAATCTGAGTCATTTATACAGTAACAATATCTTCTTCAGGCTAATCCCACTTTTTTATTTTTTCTATAGAAATTAATCAGTTATTCCTTTTAATCATGCCAAAGTCCTTCTCGATCCAACATTTCCTTAACTTTTCCTCATATTACACCCATTCTGAGCAGTAGCTAATCAAAAATGATGTGGCAAAATGCTTACTGTCAATGATAAGGTGACTATTTTGCCTTCTCTAGCATAATTTAGCAGTCATAAATGCCCCACTAATTTAAAAAAGAAAAAGGAAAAGAAAAAAAAAAGAGTATTCCTTTAGGCTGAGATAACTACATTCTTAATCAAACTTCTTTACTTCTTTGCCTTTCAGATGCAAAGTACTTTGATTTCTAAAGGCAGTTTGCTTAACTCTGAGGTATTGATAGAGGTTCCCAGCACACTGCTACATTCCACAATTGCCTTTAGTTCCTAATTAGTATTAAAGGTTATTGTGAGGCAGAGGATTTTTCCCAATCAGGTTAGACTACAACTCAAACTCAAATAGGCATTTAAACAAGAATGTGTATCTTAAGGACTCTAGTCTGCCAAAAGAAAACTCTTAATTTTTCTTAACTGTCTTGTAGAGGTCTGATCTCTGTTCTGTGTGATGTTAGTATTCTGCTGGAGTTCTTAAGCCCTGAATGTCACCAAGTGCTTGTCAAAACTTGATCTTTATTCAAAATTAAAAATGCTGGAGTTAATTTAGAGCAGTATATGGGACAAGTCCCAAGGTAATGTGGCATCTTGTATTTTTGATACGTGTATTTTCCTTTCCTTTTTGTTTTTATACATCTTTTAATTTTCACCAATATCTGTCTCCAGCTATGCAGTGAAAACACGATTAAGTTTACAGCTCAGGAACCCTGTAGGCTTTGCATACTTAAGTTTTTGTAAACCAACTATGTGAAAAATTTCTTTTTCTCTTTTCTTTTCTTTTCTTTTCTTTTCTTTTCTTTTCTTTTCTTTTCTT
>JAODKT010001744.1:28773506-28788026 GCA_027576195.1 Cossypha heuglini
TTTCTTTTCTTTTCTTTTCTTTTCTTTTCTTTTCTTTTCTTTTCTTTTCTTGAAGAATAGTTTGCAAAATAATTTATAGGTATAGAATAAGTAGGATGAAAAGTACTTGGGGACTGGCATGACATTTCTGAGACCAAGTTACTAGATAGTCTGACGGGAGTGGATATTTGGTAATATATCCTTTGCTGCTCCCTTTGTCTTTCTTCCTTTTACAGATACAGATATCTGGAATGTGCTATCTGTTAAATGCTGTAGGAAAGAGCATGCGTCCTATGAATTCAGCTTTCTTTCAGGCCTTGACTTTGATAACATATACAGAAAACTCTCCAGATGACATAGTTCAGAACAAGGCAGATAGTTTGTGAAAGTATTACAAGCTTGATAAATTAGCTGGTTTGTGTTAGTGATTTTTTTTGCTAAATAAGACAGTGACAGGTTACATGCTACATTTGACAAATTTCATGAACTAGGACTTAAGACTTGTTTAAAAGATCAGCTGAAAAGGGGCTTTGCTTGATTACCCATGTGGCTCCTGAAAATTGTAATGACTAATCTAGAAATGAGGGAATGCAGTATGAAGCAGATGATGCTGCAAAGATCTTTCTTTAAAAGCTGAGTAGTAATAACTGTTTTTAAAATGAGAGCTGTGGCTTTTCAGCTTTTTGCTTGTTTGTTTGCTGTTGTTTTGTTGGGTTTTTTTAAAGTCTTGCTTCATTAGCTTTGTGATGTCTTTTTATTCAGACTTGTGATTGGTGACATTAGTACCAACATCTGATCATTATGTGCCACTAAAGTGATAATATTCACAGCTTAATATAGCATTGGTCCTTTTTGAAAGAGAGCAAAAAAATGAAACCTGTGGCAAACAGAAGATGTATTTTCATGATGAATTTTTTTAAAAAGCTGGTCCTGTTTCTTACTCTTTTCCCATTCTTTTACAGTTTTAAACTATATCACGCACACTGTCTGTTAATTAGGATACAATATTCATGTGATTCAAGAGTAATCTTTGCCTTTCTATACAACCAGGAGAATCACAAGTGCTAGAGTTTTATAAGAGTTAACTCTTTTTTCGCAACAGTATGCATTGTATACTGAACAGCATTTTTTTAATTACAGAGAACCTGGTGGGTAGTCTAATTTTTACTAAACAGTAGCCTAATTTTGTTGGTTCTCAGCCAACTGGAGCTTGCAGTATAATTTTTAGGAAGCTATGTAGCTGACTTTTGCTCCCAAGACACAGGAAGGAATTTGGGGATAAGTAAAATGTGTAACCAATTCTTCCCTCGTAATGCTCACTACATCAATAAGCAGGAGGAATATATTGTATTTGAAATTACACTGTTTTGTACCATTTGAAAGCCTTACTTTAATATTCTGTCTTAAAACTAATCTGTACATATTTTAGCAAAACAGATAAAAAATTACAGAGGGAAAGAATAAAAGTGACAAGACCACAGTAGGTAGGATGGCAGAGAATCATCATTTGCACATGTTCTGGTTTTATATACCCAAATAACCAGAATGCACTCAAAATGAAAAAAAAAAAAAAATAGGCCATGTTAAAAAGTGATTAATTTCACAAGTTCCAACAAATACATTCAGTCTCTGAAAAAGAATTTAGTTTTAAATATAGAGCACAGCTCTGATCCGTTTCATAATTAAGTCTGTAAAGCTGGTTCTCTGAAACTAGTAACAGCAGGGCTTAATAACTAGCCATTTGGGTTCTCCAGATTCTAAATCTCTGTCTCCAAAATGTATGCATTTTTTTGTGTCTTTCAAGTTAGCTAAACATAAATATAAGATTATAGACAACAGTGAAATTTCAGGGTTTTTTTTTTTTGAGAAGGTTAATGCAAAAGTAGGTAAAGTAGGAGAGAAAAATCTCGAGAGATTATTGAAGAAGAAGATTTGCTCCATGGTGAATTTTTAAAGACTAATTTAAAATTCCCTTTTAGAAGGAGTTTAATGAGTATCTAAATGAGCTATTTCAGATTTAACCTCCTAGTCGTTTATGGGCTATCTCTATTAAAGGAATACAGGGAATACCAGTTTTAGCACTGGCATGCATTTGAAAAAAATGCCATGACTGCACATAAGAAATCCAGTCCCTACATTATTATAAATTACTATTCCATCACTCAGCAGAATGGTTAATACTTCCATCACCTCTAACTGGGTGCTGATGATTCCTCACCTGCAGAGAGATCCCAATGATGAAGAGTAATATGCATTAATTCAAGAACTGAGATGAAGTTCCCTAATTAATAATCTATCAATCTCAATTTTGAGATAATTTTTCCTTCCACCTGAGCATATTTTAGAGATGACCACAGTATCTGCAACCTTTAATGGCTCTTGTGTCCACATATAAATTATGCAGTATAATGTTTACATTATTTTCTTGTATTTATACATACAAAGTGTGACAGAAACGTGATAGATTTATATTACATAATTACATAAAAAATGATACTGTAATTTTTTTTAGTTTTAATCTACAGTGAAGCAACCGTAAATATAAATGTAAATGTAAATATAAATATAAATATACTGTCTTATATTAAATTGTTTATCTTCTAAACTCTAGTTTTAGAAAAGACTAAATAATTTAATTAATTCCTCTGCTGCACTTGGTTTAGTGTGTCCATGTAAAGCATTCAGAATCACATGTAATTATTTTATCTATTTTTACTTGAACTGTGACATACTTGTGCTTGAACATAGTATTTTATGAACAAATTGCTATCTTAAAATACCTTTTTCTATTTTTCTGATGATAAGCATTCTTAAAAAGCCAGTAGAGTATGTGGCATCCTTGTTTTAACTTTTCTTGAGAAAATAATATATTTATAATTTAGCATTATGGATACTGAGGTAGTGCTCAGGTGACACCGTATACATGACCTGTTCTAAACAGAAAAACCACTTTAAATCTGAAGAATACAGTAAAAGTTAATAGTCTTTTTCCCCTGGCACTGCTTCCCCCAAGCCCCAGTTTTGGCTTTACTGGACTTTGTGTCCATATTCCAGACTTTTTCCTTAAGGTAGATATGGAAGTCTAAAATTATTAACTGCCTCAGTAGGGTGCCCAGCATATCAATATCTCAGCAGAAGTTTTGTGAAAGCATTTACCTGAGAAACAGTCTTTCAACAAGACAAATTGGACCAGGAGAAACAAGAGGACTGCAATCACACATCACTGTTTTGAGAGGGACAACCTAACTCATTGCAAAAGCAGGATGTCCAGCCTCCCTGAAGCAGGAGGTAGTTGGTAGTCTTTGAAATAACTTCAAGTATGGTGATGTGACCATGTAGGAAGTAGACTGGTATGCACTGTTTAGGAGTGGGTCTTACCTTAAAACTTCTGAAAGGCTTATATCTTTGTCTTCAGAGCTGTCTGACATTGAGAACACCTCTCTTGGGTAGGATCTGGCCCCTCGAAGTGCCAGACTTCCTTCTGTTGGGAATGGGTGATAGCTGAGAAGGTCAGACTGTAAATATGCAGGAACGACTGAGCTAAAGTAATCTCCTGGTAACATTGCTAGTGACAGAATCATAGTGTTCAGTGATACAGAAAAACAAGCTATATGTATTGTAAAATTTGCCAAGAAATGTTGGTGTTTAATGTAAACACTGGAGTAGGTGTGTTTCTAATCTGCAAAGGTATCATTAAAGGACAGTACCCAGATGGCAAGATGTAATCTTGATCACTAGGTAGACTTACTAAAAATGCTCTGCTTGCCATATACAACTAGTACCACCACATGAAGCAAGTTATAGTTTCCTTTCTGCTTGTAAGAAATTCTATGTTTGCTTACTGTTCTACAAGGAGGCTCTTTCTATATGGTATACCAATTATACCTGTAAAGATTTACATTGAAGCCTTTAATCCACAGGAAAATATTTTAAGCCTTTAAACCGCAGAGAAATACTTGAAATAAAACTTGTTTTCTTTGGTTTTAGATGAGGATTTGTGTATTCTATTTCTGCAAGTGTCTGTAATAGTAATACTTTGAGACTTTTGAATTACTGTCTCTGGCTTCTCACTCGTTCAGTGTAAAGTTTGGGTTTGCTTTTTCAGTTTCATGGCTTGACAGATGAAACTAGGACCTAATTTAAAAAGACAGCTTTGACCACAGAGAAATCAAATCGTTGTAAGAATTCTTCTAGTTTTAGTTTTACCTGTGCTACCATAGCGATGTCCACAGTCTGCTACTGGTGCTGCTCAGGAGATGCAGAATTTCATCTTGAACTCTCCTGTGGCTTCAACACGGTGTATTTTCCTTTTTTTTCTTTTTCATTTACAAAGATGGGTCTTAAGAAGGTCTTTCTTACATTCTGTAATCTGATAATGAAGAACAGGATTAATCTGAAATATTCTTGATGCAATACTGAAATACATCTCTCAGATATGTCATGAGACATCAAAGGTCATATTTGAAACTGAGAATCCCATCAGATCTGCTACCAGACCTCTATTAAAACTTCTGTTTTCAAGGACTTAAGTACACTGATGCCTAATCTTCATTCCCTGTGGCCAGCTCTTCAGTTATCTCCTGAAGTGCTGAATTATAAACCAGTCATAAGTGATAAATTAATGAGGAAGAATAATGGTGTGGATTATTAGATTATGCATAAATGTGAAGCATTTTTCAAGGCTACTGATGTTGCTCACCCATGCAGTACAAAGCGTAGGATTCAGACGCCTCATATTCCTTTTACCTACATAATGACCTCTTTAAGTTAGAGAAATCTTCCTAAGCCCTCATCATTGCTGTCCATGTCAAAGTCAGATGGATAAAGAACCCAGAGGTCTTCTGTCACCATGAAATTCCCCTGTAAAAAGTGCCCAAGAGCCCTGAAGAATTAATTTTATCTATTCATATGCGTCTGTCATCCTTTATGTATATTTCAGCAAACAGTTGTCCATAGCCTTGTTTCTTGGTCTTGGTTTAGTCATAGCCTCCAAGCATACTTTACAAAAGGGTTCTGTTAACCATAAAACACTGAACTCTTTCTTCAATCCAAGTTTTTGAAAATCAACTTAAAATTTCTATATCTAGTTCTGAAAAGTTTTAATATTATTTCAAATCTGTTCCACTCTAAACAGTTCCTGGGTTTGAGAAAACTGATTCTAGAGTGAAGGTGAGGGTGTGCATGCGTGGCAATTAAAAAAATGACTCAGTAACTTACATGCTGGAAAGCATTTCAGTGTTAGTTCCACTGTTTTGATACTCAGAGTTGAGTCTTCACCAGATTTCCTGAGCAGAAAAACCTGGTTCATTACTGAAAACGAGTAGGACCTGAGGGTTTGGACTTCCCTGTGCATCAATGGGTTCTCTTACACTCACTCTTTTTTACCAAAGCAGAGCTTTGAGAAGTGTCTTTAATTTATTATTTTGCCTCTGTAAGGTTTTCTTCTTTTTATGGCACAAGATAGTGGTCTGGAAAGGCTACATTTTAATATTTTATTATAATTGCTGTCTAGAGTTACTCTCATCATAGTCAGCTCTTTTCAGTTAAGAAGGATTTTAAATTCTTCCGTGTGTTTATCAACAGCAGCACATCTCCCAGGATTGCCTCACCATTTTTTTGGCAGCATCATACACAACAGTATGAGAGTAAGGTGGATTATGTTAAATCATGTCAACAGTGACTTTCGTTCTATTTATATTCTACTTCGTTTAAATTTTGAGGAAAATGTGTGAAATGTGCTTGTGATTAGGAATATTAGCAGATTTGAATAATATATTTTAGAAATAATAGCTCTTCTGGTAATACAGTTTTCTAAGACCTCACTGATGTACTGGTTTTGTCACAGATGTAAGGGCAAGTTATAGACAAAGCTGCTTCTGTAGCTGTAGTAAATTAGGCAAAGAACCTGTGAACAAGTATGTAGTCTAACTAAAGGCTGCATCTTAAGGAATTCTCACAAGGTCACAGGTTGATGGTGCATCAACAGTTCTAAGTTTTGTGTGATAAGATTTCTGAATTTGTGAGACTGTGGCCAGACATCGTCTGTGCTGGGTCTTAGCTTATGACCAGAGATTTTCCCAGGCTAAGTACAGAGATTGACCTTTTGGTTTTGTAAAGTGTTGAGGAGAACATTGGCCAAAAATCTATCTTAAAACTTTAAAATATAGTTCTGTTTTTAAATACTTCATTTCTTTTCATTACAGTCCACTGCAATTTAAATATCTTGATTTTACTTCTGAATAATTGGCAATGAGGTAGAGAATGTGGTCAAACCCAATGTAAATACCAATGCCATCTAAAAATAACATTTACGAGAAGTGCACAAAGGGTGGAAAGAAGGAAGATGTCATTTTCAAGTGTTAATGCAGAATTGGGCTAATCCTTTCATGCTGTGATGATACAACACTAAATAATGTGTGTGAGCATTTAGCAATAAGTTGATGGAACCTTTGACTAACTCAACCAAAATTCCTGTTTCATTACATGTGTTACCATCCCATGGTTGAAGTTCCACTGTGCACAGTGTATATGCACACCATGCCTATATCTCATGTTTTATTTAAGCAGAGTGTGGAGAGCTGGAGCTGGCTGCATTGTTAAGGTGAATAGATGTCACTTTGTTTGTGTAACTGGTATATTAAATTGAGCAATTGGATGAAAAACTGTTCAGGTTTCTTCATTCAGGAGATGCTGTTGAACCAAGAAACAACATTAACAGCCACAGTTAGCCTACTAAGCTGTGGACTTCCTTGATTACCAGCCAGGAGGCTACAAAGCAAAATGAAGCATTCAGGTACTTCAGAAGCAGACTTTTTGAGGTTGTCTCAAATCTTAGAGCCTTACTTTGGATTTTCCTGTAAATATTTTATGACAAACTCTTAACAATTTGAGAGAGAGTGGTTTTCTGTCAGATCATGATCTCACTAGGATATAAGAATCTAAAGACTGGTAAAAACAGCAATCCATGAAACCCAGCTACAAATAGAAGCAGAGTTCGATCTCCCATTGCCATTAATTACCTCAGTGCTTCTTTCTTGCTCTGCCTGCAGTGTTGGTGTGTGGGAATGGTATGTGACAATAATGGCATAGGTGGAGGAGGCCTGTAAAATCAGAGACTTGAGAGATGGTAAAGCAAATATCAACCTAAGCAATCAAGAGTTTTTAATAAAATCACAGAATGATAGGGCTTTGGAGGGGACCTCTGAAGATCATCTAGTCCAACACCTTTGGTCAAGCAGATTCACCTACTGCAGGTTGCACAGGATCATGTCCAGATGATTTTTGAATATTGACAGAGAAAAAGATTCTAGAATGTCTCTGGGCAGTGTGTTCCAGTGTTCTGTCACCCTCCCAGTACAGAAGTTTTCCTGATGTTCAGAAGAAACTTCCTATGTTTCCACTTGTTATCATTGCCCGTTGTCCTGTCCCTAGGTACCACTGAAAAGAGTTCGGCCTCCACAGTTTCTTGATTATATGAACAACAGAGGGGAATTTGAAACTTAATTATTAAAAAAAACCCAAAAACCAAAAATCATAAAAGCACACCTTTAAAAAAAAAATCTTTGTGGACTTCTATGGCTCCTGCCATATATGCCATTGTGTTATTTCTGTTATTACATTCTAAAGCCCTTCAGCTTTAGTCATACCCACAGGAATTTCGGCCTAATCCACAGGGATAGTATAGAAGTTATATTAGCATGTTTTCGTCTGCACAGGTCAAAGTGGAGTACTGGCAAGATACCAAGTGTGGTGTGGCAGTCTCGCTGTCATTGGCAGTAGAGATCTAGGCTGGGCAAGGCATTAGGTTCAAAATAACATGTTCTACAATAGAACTGGTGGGCAGCTCTGTTTTCTTTGGGCAAAAAAAGACACAGAAATGGAATTTACATATACCTTTGTCAGCATTTTTAGAAGTGCTTTGAAGTTCCAAAAAGTGAAGCCACAGTTAACGTAACATCTTGTGTTTGAATAGCATGTCCTGTGTATAGAAGTGCTCTGTGGACTCAAGATATTTCTCTTGTGTGGGACCATGCATGATCATACATGGTACTGAAGTTTAGTATTTTAAGAAAGAGCAAGTGAAATGCACAGACCTAAAGATTGTAGTGTGATCTTTTATAAATATGAATATGCAAACACTGGGAAATATAATTAAGATTGCTGAGATCTTAGCTATGTTACATCTCTTACTCTTGAAATATTGGTAGCACAATGTTTATGTTTGTTTTGTATTGCATTTTTCACATGGGATAGATGGATTATTGGTAGTCTCCATGCAGTCTTCCAAGGAAGGAAACCAGAATGAAGTCATAGTTTAAAGAAATTATAATGACCTCAGTGCAAGGCATTTGGAGAAGAAGGAAGAATTACATCATCTGCTGGTGATAATGCAGCATAATGCAGCATAAATGAACAAATTATTGTTATTTACAGTATTAGAATATCTTATGAAACAGCTCGTGTTTATAAAGTTTATTTGAATATGGTCCCTTAATGACCTCAAGGGCAGGATAGACATAAATATTCAAAGCTTTGAAATTTTTGTTCTGCTTTGTATAAGAAAAAGACATAATCTATCTGCTCTGTGGAGAGTGGTATCTGTTTAAAAGCATATAGTCATGATACTGCAAATATGGTGATCAGTCTTGGAATATTGAAGTTTTTGGTACTTTTTGGGACTTTTTCCCCAAGTGAAACTGTGTGAATGTGAGATTCTCACCTTTCACTTGGAAAAAAATTATTTCAAGTTGTTCTGATTGTGGAGAAAATACCAAATATGTGAATTTCAGTGACAAAGGTGAGGAAAAAGGAAAGAATATAATGGTAGTTTTACATCAACACTCCTGGAGTACATTACATGAAATGTAATTTTGGAACACTTGGAGTGAGCAATACTGAGATCTGGTTCGTAGTATCTGACTACATTAGAAATTGAACAGGATATTTCTGCTAACATTGGCTTCTGTGTGAAGCTTTACATACCTGGCTATGTGTAAAATACGTGGCCAGATCTCTGGTACATTTCATAGAGATGCATGAAATTCAAATAAAATATCAAATAATATTGAAGGGATTTTGCATGAAATAGAATTTCAGGTAAGATGCCTGGAATGCTTGGTGGACATCTCTAACCTGCGTTCAAGAGTCTTTCTGAAAACTTTATGGCTATTCCAACTTGGTTAGCTAGACTGAAGGTGGAATGACTGACTATTAATGCTGGAAAAACGTTTTCATCTTCTGGAGGCACAGCTCGAGGCAGATAGTTACCTTTTGCTGTTAAAAATACAGGTCATCCAAGACAATTCCTTCTCATCAACACTTCCTCTTCTTTCTCCATGTATTCTGCAGCAGTTGTGAGAGATAAAGCCAGACTACTTTAATGGATTTTGAACACATTTAGGTAAAATCTTTCAGAACCCTGTCAAACAGACCTACAGTCATGATCTGATAGACAAAGCCTTTTAGCTCTGGAGTGCAGCCATGAGGTAACCGTGGTTTAAAGCGTGCTTGAGTCTTGTCAGATGTTTCTGTGTATGGCAAATTCTCTTCCATATTATAAGCACCGTAGAGTTCAGTGGCACAGCTCAGCCAGGGAACTCATTGCTGAGCTGATGTTTTAGTTTTGTTTCTGCCTAGCTTGCCGGACAGAAAAGTTGACCGTTGCTTCTGAATGTTTTTTTCAGATGCTCTTCACCAGAAAGCACCATGTGTTTTCATTTTGGGTGGTCATGATTATAATTGCTTGGGAATTTTTGAGCAGTGCTTTTGGTTTTTTATGTTTTCTTGTGAGAAGATTTACATTCATCAAAACTGGAACAAGTAAAATTCAGTGATAAATTTTCAATCAAGTTCTAAGCATATTTCAAAATTTTTGGAACAAATGTGATTGTTCCATTTTATGATAACCTTTTGTTATGAACTCTCAGTTATTTATGAAAAAATGACAAAATTTAACTATTTTTAAGTTATACTAATGAAAACTGATAAACTCAGACTTATTTTTAACAGTTGTTCAACTCTGTTATGTAGGTAAACAAATTATGAAATTCAGTTAGAGTTATAAAATAATAATGCATGTTCTCCAGTAATTTCCAGTCCACAGTGGCCAGTCCTATGTTTATGGGTATCAGATATTGTTATGACTTTGTTTGTCAATTCAAAAAGCATTCTACTATTTAAACTTAAGTAGATATTTATAACTGAATTTAAGCAATCTGTGTTGTTTCACTTACTGAATAAACTAGGTTTCTGAAACAAAATATCATGAGGGAAAATATTTCCTTAATTAATTGTGCAATTTTTCTGAATCTTTCAGTTTATACATCTGTTTCGAAATACAGATGTCAAAATTAAGTTAAGTGGTCTCATTGGTGCCTTGAATTTATGATATTGCAACAAATATCTCTAAACTGTTAAGGCATCCTCTGTCAGGAGAGGGTGGATTTAGTATGTTTAGTGCATTTAAAATAGAAAGTAGCATGCAGATATGCAAATGTCTTTGCCAACAATTCTCGAGTGACACTGATGGTGACAAAATCACATATAGAAGATGTCTTAACTAGAGAACAAAATCCATTCAACTGCTTATGGATATAGAGTAAAATTTATCTGGTATGTAAAATACTTATGAGTCAGGTAGCATTTGAAAATGATAGCTTTTGTACTTGCAGACATTCTCTGCTGTGAGATGCAGTTTAAATATCAAGCAGAAGTTTAAGCTAATACTGAGAAAGATATTTCTTTGAATGCTGCTGACTGTATACCTTAAATAGTGTTATTGGTCAGTGCAAAATAAAGTAAAAAAGTCTGTTGAGAAAAACAGCTTAATTATGAAGATGATTTATCTCCTAGTCTTTGCTTTCCTGGTATTCCTCCCTGGACTAGACCATAATTCAGTTCTTATTCTAGGATGAAAACTGGGCTTGTGGAAATTTTCTGTCAAGTGTGAGCAAATTTAAATTAAAAAAAAAAATATTTGTTTTATTTAAATTGCCATGCTAGTGGGGTGGAGGCATTAATTAATTTTACAGGTAATATGATGTCGTTTGCATTTAACATAAATTCATTTTAATATGAAAATTCTTCTATAGTCATGAGTGCGTTTTCAATTAAAGGTGAGTAAAGTTGGTTCTACTCTACTGTCCAGAAATACGGGACTCTTAATTCAGTTGACAGAATCTTTCTTGTCTGCAAGAAATAAAAATGTATGTTTGTAGATCTGAGAGATACTTATAAAAAGGAGAACATATAAAAATGGTACATGTATAATAAGAAAACCTTGTGTCTGCTGGATGAAGTCTGAGCTTTCATCTCGTAACTGAGTAGTGGCTAAATGCAGCTTTTGACCTGTTTGCTGCATGGTGGTCAGCCCCAGCTTTACTGTTTTCATACATCAGTACACATGCAGTACTTGTCAGTGCAGAGAGCACTTTGACCTATAAAGTGAGAAATGAAAAATGTTCATGAAGTGCCTTGTGCTCTAAGAATTTGGGATTATTTAGCATGTAACAGTAGTTAACCTAAAATTTTGTTTGTGTGAACTGTGAAATATTTGATATTATGAGTCTGGTGCATACCAGAGTGAGTTGGTTTTATAATTATTACTGTAGTGGTTGTAAAAATTATCACAGGCCATTCAGGTTTAATTTGCCTGAGCTGGAGCATGACAGACAGGTGTGTAGCTGTGGAAAAACTACAGCTTGGCACTGTTGCTTTTTCACCAAACTTGAGTACAAAAATAAAAGGGAACCCAAATCAGGAGACAACTGTCAACTCTCCTTTCCCTCCCAACCTAAATATGGGATGTCTTTGGCATCACTGAAAACTGGGAGCTTTTCTGCAAAAAGGAAGAATTTGTGCCGCAAGGAGGATATTTTTACTTCAGTTAGGGAACAGCCAAGGGAAGTATACTGAAGCTGTCAGTAGAAATCAAGGGTTGAACAGGATGCATGCATGGTGGCTGAATGGTGATTTTATCTTTGGCTCAACTTGCTTGGTGTGTTTACAGAAGTTAATATGTATGACTAAATTTTTAGACTTTTTAAATAGCTTGCTTCAAATAGATACTTCAGAAGATATAAACCTTAGTAGTCTAATACACAGGTCTACAGGAATACATGAATGATACCCCAAATATTGTTTGTATTGCCTCCATGATTTAGCTGAAAATCCTCAGAGTAGCACTTAAACCACTAAGCTTGCTGGCCCAGATTTCATAGCCTAACAGCAGAATCCTTGTCAGTGCATATTTATGGTGTGTAAGTTCCAAGGGAACAGTAATGCTGTAGGGATCACAGCTGTTGAGTGCTGTATGAAGTGAGTCTCTGGAATTAACTCTCTCGCAATAATCAGTGATAAGCTCGGGAGGACTTTCCTGTGCAGGAGCCCTGCCTGGCAGGCACCCTTCAGTGAAGCGTGTGCATGTGTGGGTGTGGAAGTATGCTGCATGAAAACAGGAACTGCTGATCGAAAATATATTTCTTACTTGAGCTGCTGGAGGTGGCATTACAGTGTGTGATGTATACATCTCAGTTTATCTGAAAAGACAACAGTAAGATTTCCAGACATTCACTTGGGAAATCATCCTTGGAGTAGTAAATTTCTTTTACTTGGTTGAAAAAAAAACAATTTATTCTTACACGATTTGAAGTTGATATCATCATATCTTCAGCAAATGGGATGGTTTGTGATAAATGGCTAAGGTGTCATTGGCTAGGCAATTCCAGATAGTGTATCCTGTATAAAAGAAAGAAATGAAGATTGGATTCTTATTTCTTGCAAAAGCAAATTGAAAACTTTTACCTGATGAGGTATGGTTTTGAAACAAACTCAAACATACAAAGAAATTATAAATATGTTCTGAAAAGGTTTGCTCTGAAGTGCTTTTCTTTTTATTTTAACTTGCAATAGGCTGGTTTCAACCAATCCTGTTTGGATATGTTAAGGGCCATTACAGCTTTGCACACAAATATTTTCATGTTTTTACCAGTTCTGTTTTGTGAAAAAAAATTGAAATTTTGTACTAAAATTAGTCATCTACCCTTACTTGAATTCTTTCCTATTGTGGAGGAGGGTGAGCCAGGAAGAAAGAAATAAACGATAAAGTCATTATAACTGGAATGGAATACAATGATAGTAACTGCGTCCATATCTTACTGCTTTCATTTTCATGGCAGTTTTAAAGAATTAGATGGTCACCAAGACTATTTAGAGGAAATGAGAAATACCAGAATTATGCCAGGTACAGGAGGATCTCTCAAAGGAGGAAGCTGGAGGAGCTTTCCTTGATCATAATTCCAACCTCCACTTCAGGCAAAGGAAAGTCAGAATTCTTTTCCCATATCCTACCAACCAGTTGGAGCATATAATTTCCATCATTTTTCTGTCTGTAGCACTCCATTATGGAAAATGCATTATTTGTATGACCAGATATGTGACTGACAGAGAAAGCAATTTTAGAATCATAGAGTGGTTTGGGTTGGAGGAGACCTTACATATCAAGGGTGAAGCCATTCACCGTTGTCCTATCACTTTATGCCTAGTGAAACGCTCCCTCTTGAGCTGTCTCATTGAGGCCTTGTTCCTCTTTCTTCTCTAGTTATTCCTAAATCCTTCCAAAATGCCCACTGAGATCTACATCTGTGCCTTCTCAAGCTGGGCGATATGTATAAATTAATATATTTTTTCCTAAAGTTTATAAAAAGCAGCTATCTATAAACTTGAGGCAGGCCCAAATATAAGTGGATGGAAGTGCAGAGAATGGCATATTTCTTCTTCATTTGAGTGGTAGCAAGTAATTTTAAACAAAAAGGTATAGTATAAAGTGAGAGAATCTTGTTTTAGGAACTGTTGCTTGAACTGTCTGTAGCACAGAGAAATAAAAAGGAATTAAAATCTCACAGGACATATAATTTGCAGTGAACCTAAAGAAGTATTTGTTGGCAAAGTATTTGTCTCTCTATGGAAAACAGCGTTCGCCCTCTGTGGCTGGATGATGAGTGTTCTCCAAAAAGGAAAAGGACAGGATGACATGGTCACTCATCAGCTTCAGTTCTTTTCTCAAGTAGTCAAGTTTTCAGGAATTGGATAAGTATCCTCATTAGCAATGCTAAGACTATCCAGATTAAAAATGTAAAAAATCTGACAAGAATTTATATTCCATGTGAGAGGAGAAAATCGCCTTTGATATGAAAATATATTTAAGATGCAATTAAATGAGAGCAAAGCTGTATACAAAGTGACATACTACTCTTAAAAGAGGTCTATAACTAGTAATTACTATATTTTCTTGATCTTTTAGGGACAATAATAAACAGAGAAAATCACAAGACAGTTTTGTTCATGCTTAGCTATAATGTGGCTCCTAAATGAATGTATTATAAATACACAAGTTTAGTAAAGAAAAAAGCATACAGCAGCATTTCCTAGTCTATCATTTACACATTCTCTGTTTTGAGTAATTTCTTTTTGAGTAAATTTGGCCATCTTTCATATGTCTTCTTTGACAGTAAGCATACAGAAAGAGAGATTTAAAACACTGAT
>JAODKT010001744.1:28788083-28800881 GCA_027576195.1 Cossypha heuglini
TGAGCTTAAACTCACATTTACAAAAATAACTTAAATAGGTGCTATTATCAACATGGTACATGTTGAAATGTACAATAACTGTACAAGTAAAAAATAAACAATCGTAAGACTTAATCTTCATAAAGAAGAAACAAGTTTGTCATTTAACTGATCACTTGAATAAGTATAAAGTACTGATCTTTCAAGTGAAGTTCTGCCCTTTGTGTCTCAAAAATGTTCCCTGAAGAACAAAAAATTGCTCTTCAAAGACGTCGATTCTTGATGAGAAAGTATGATCTTTTTATGCTTACACATAATAACTGTAAATTTAACTAAAATTTTGCGCAAATGAAAATGTTTTAGTTTATGGGTTAATAACACCATGTGTTTTCCCAGGATAATGAGTTCAGCAAATGCTTGATGAGGAAATGAAGACTTAGGTATAGGAGCACATAACTTTAACTCTCTTTTCCTGGAACTGGCAGAAGCCACTGGAAATTATCTGTAAGTGCTCCTGGTGTATTCATTATGTTCTTCTTGTATCCTCCTAATGTAACTATGTTTTTCCAAAGTGAGGAACATGCTGTGGTGCAATATGTAGTCCCAGTATTGGAAGCCACCTGTGTTTTCATTTGGCCAAGAGTTGCAAAACATTTTCACAGGTGATGCCTCTAATCCTCATTCTGCCTGACCAATCTGCCTGTCCAGCCTAACACATAGATTAGCATCTGCTAATACTTGTTCCTAATGCCTCAGCAGTACATGCTCTCAAAATTGTGTACAGCATTTTTATACACCCGCCTGCCCCACATCATGCATAAACAGGAGAAGAACAAGCTACATATCCCTTGTGGATGTGCGGGTGTGCCTGCTTTTGCAGGTTTTCCTGAGGAATAACTGTTGTGTGAAGGATGTCTGTTTGGTTGTGGTGTCATACTCTGCTGGCAGTTTTGGTTTGGAAGGCACGTGGAATAACAAAAGAGGAAAGCTCTTGGAGTGATGTAGAGTCATCTGAAATATGCCACTTTCCTCTTCAATTTTAAGAATAATTAAAAAGTACAGACGGCTCAAAATACCTAGCATAATTCTTAGTGCAACTAATGACAATGTTTCATCTCATAAACAGAAGTGTCAAGCTGAGTAGTAGGAAGGATTTCAGGGAGCTAGATCTTTATATTAATTATGATTTTTTTTCCAGCTGAGTCGAAAACAATTTGAAAGGAAGTTCTGGGAAAGATGGATGCCTTTATTCATCATAGTGCCTGTTTTCCATCTTCTGATCTCTTCCTTCTTTCATCCCAAAATGAGAGCTTTGTATCTGTGACTGGGAGCTGCAATGTACGTAATTGTGTCCTTCAACAATTCTTCATCTCCTTGTGCCTTATCTATGTACCCATCCTAGTATTTCTAAGCTCCCCAGACTCATGGGGGTCTGGCATTCCTTGTATATTCTCTGTGATGGTTATCAGGGGAAAAATGACATGCAGCTTAGTACATGTAGACAAAAATAATGGAGGAACTCAGAACAGCTTAACTCCTTTTGTCTTTGCTTCTAACAAGTACAGGGAGTAAGGTGGAATGAGTAAACAAGAAAGAGTGTGAGAAAGGAAAAGACAAGAAGTCCAGACATGAGGGGTAGAAACATTTCAGACTCAGGGCTTTTGTGCTTAAATTGCATCTGTAGAGGAAAATGCTTGAGAAGAAGGGCACCTTGGATGGTGGTAAATTGCACCTGTAACTGTAAAACGGGCCAAATATGCCATTTAAGTTACCTTCCTTGGAAGATTTTGAGACAATACATCTTGTGACTATTTTGTGCACAGGAATTGATTTGTGATGCTTGCACCTGCCTGAAAGAGGAATTTTGATTTTATTGTTACAACTTTTGGTTTTATTCTATGAAGAATTAAATGTTCTGTGATGTAGCTGTCAAACAGAGGCATACACATGTAGCAAAATGACCAAAGACCAATTATGGCTTGAGCAGTTAAAAAAAGTAACTTAGTGGTTTATGAACCACTCAGAAAGGCACTGGCAAGGTATTTTGGTAGGTTTGTTTCATGTGGACATTTTTATTATCTTTTTTGATGAGGAGTTGGTGAGCGGTGGGTTGTACCTGTACTCATTTGTCTGAGATGCTGAGAGTACATGAATAGGAAGAGCTGGTTATTATTTCTTTTAATCCAAGAACTGGAGATTTTCAAATTACAGCAACAGATATTAAATTAAAAAGGAAAAAAGAGTCTGTAGTTCCTCAAAATTTGCATAATTAAGCCATAGGAAGGCACAGATTCAAAAGTTTGAAATCATACATGAGATGAAAATAGGCTTATACTTGCATTTGTTCTTTTACAATCTTATAAGTGACTGTTGGCTGGAGGAGGGTGGCACTGATATATATGTTTATTGAAGTCTATGTAAATTTTCGTTGAAGTCAATGAAAAATTGTCATTTCTACTAAGAAGGAAAAATTAAAACACAAACCCTGCAGGGAGGCATTTCCTCTCCTGATGGAACAATTTTAAATTAGCATAATCATAATCAGAAAATATTTCCTATGGAAGTTCTGGTCTTGCCTGACTGAGCCTTATAGGAATAGTCTGAAATGGTTATCTTAGATTATGCATAGCACCTGTTTTTGAAAACAGTCTGTAATCACAAAGGAGAAAACTGATTTAATGGAAACATTACTTATAAAAGTTGACTGTATCTTCAGTTGTAGAGAAAAAATTGTATACAGGTATTTGTACATACATAAATAAATTAAAAAATCCAAACACAACCCAAGTAAATGCAAAACAAGTTTGCTTGTATATCCATAGTATTTGTAGTATTTTGTTTCTATGAATAAGTGAAGGAGGAATTTTTGTGTCTCAATGTTTTTTGGGGAAAAAAAAAAAAACCCAAACCCTAAGAAACTCCATCAGGAAAAATCAGAGGGGTAACTGCCAGTTTTAAGTTTCTAACAAATTACTCTGCCAGTCCCATGTGAGTTTTGTAATTGAAGATCTCTGTTGCACAAATATTTAACCAGGTGCCTCTGCTTTAGTTGTTTGGATTATTTGCTTGTTTTGGAATCAAAAGACTTTAATTTTTATTTTGCAGTTCCTTGTTTCTTCTTTTTGTTTTGAGGATCCCTATTTAAAATATCTCCTTCAAATGGATTTGCCCATGTCTTGTGTTTTGTTACTCAGAATACAAAGTAGGCATCACTCTTAAATTCCTAGATTACTATAAAATATAAGTAAATTTACCAAGAAACCTACCTGAAAAGATTTGGTTTTCAAGTGCTACACATCATTAACCTGAAGGAAATAGTAGTCTAAAAGTCTAAATAAACCAGGTGTTAGCAGAGCTGATGCATTCTTGACAGAAATAGAGGGAGAGGAAAGGAAGATATTTTGCTGCTCTCCAGGATAATCTCAGCTGTCTGAAGGTCTTGATGTTCTAAATCTCTCTCCTATCCTGCCTGCACATTGCACTAGGGAAATCTTTAGTAGCAAAATACCTAGATTAGGAGTTTGTGCAGTCATTGTGGCTCTGCTGTAACCCTCTGATGTTTGAGCCCACTTAAAATGCTGTTTCAGTGCTGCCTATTAATTTGCAATTTTATTCACTGCACTTTAAAAAGATAGCATGTGTCTGCTGCTGTTTCTGGAATACATAAAGGAGTTGAGCAGAAACACTGAATTCCTTGGGTTGTTCTGGCTCCCAGATTCTCCCACATAAACGTAGAGTGAATGTCTCTTCCCACACCTCTATCAGAAACTGCATGTTGTGGATCCTGAGTGGTTTCAACTGGTGTTAAAGAATTATTAAAAGAGTAACAGTGACAGGTTATTATGGAAGTAAAATTTAGAGGAACAGTTAAAGCTGGTACTTCATATGTGTATAAGTGAAGTGTAGAGAAACATACCACTGGCATTTTATGTGATCTCTCTGTAGACCTCTCCTTGAAGTTGATAGTAAAAGTTCACTAAACAGGAACTCCTCTTCTGGTGCAAAAAATGTGGGTTTTTTGTGTGCCTTTGTAGTGAATTATTCAAGTGTCTTTATAACCTGCAGTGGTAAGATGTCTGGTCTAAAATACCTAAAATACCTAAAAAATGCCTTTTGTTGTTACATCTCTACAAGCTGATGAGTTTCAAAGTTAACTTCAGTGACAGCTAATGGCTGGTAATAATGGTTTTGTGTGCCTGGTTATTGCCTTCAGTAACATTTGTGCAGTGGCATTACCAGAAATGTAATTATTTTTCATCTAAGGAAAGAATAGCAAATGTAAGGATGTGTAAGAAGAAAGACTCTATTTTCCTTCTACCTTTCCAAAGCTAATTGGAATAAATGGTAATAGGCAGAAATTTTTATGTTAGCCTAGAAGACCTGACAATGTAAAGTACGGACTGCAAGTTAATGTAACAGTTGCCCAGAAAAGAGAAACTGCACACTTTGTTGTATGGTACCAAAATACAGGGTTAATGTCTGATTTGTTTCAGCTTTTCAGCTGAAGAACTGTTGGGCCAAATCCTTGGAGACTGGTTATTTTTTCCACTGTTTTAATGCCACTGAAGAGCCTGGCAGAATGTCAAACCAGTATTATCTAGTTCTAAGGACTTCTTTTAGTATCAATTGTATCTGAGTACTGCTTTATAAATAATTTTTTTGTAACTTACAGAAAGAGAAAATTCCCTGCAGACCCTGTGCTGTAATTATCAGTGTCTCTTAACATGATGTCCTTCTCTCTGTACTTGCCTGGTTATTATACCTAGATTGCATATACATTTACTCTGACAAACAAATTCACATGGTTAATGATTGTAATTTGTTTCATCTTTTATATACCTAAAATGAAATAAATTTGTCCTTGGGAAATCCATGTTAATTTTTAAAATTAGAACTGTTTTAATACCTTTAAAAGTTGTAGCCTCTTAGAGAAGATATATGGGAATCCTTTTCAGCATGTGCCCTTGTTTAAAAGATGCTTTGCTGAAAAGTTTGGCTGTCACATAACACAAACTCCTTTTTTACAACATGCCTCTTGCTGTTAAGTGAATTGTTTGGCTGTTGTAAACCTCTTTTGTCAAGTGGGTGTTCTGATTACGAGCCAGGCTCTACTCTAATTTCCAGACAGGTTCTGAAAGGCAAGACCAAACTATTTGCATATTTATCTGTTTCATTATCTCCTGGGCTTTGGGTTTTGCTTGCTTGAGATTGTTTTGGTTCATATTTTAAAACTAGTATTATTTTCCCAATTATTTTATTTTTTAAAAAAAGTAAAATGAGGGATGTATTGTGCACAAACACCACATTCATGGTCAGCATCTGGAAAGATGCCCTTTTCTGTTATGTGCTAGGCAAGCCATTGGGAAAAAAGTGAAAATAGCTGTATCAGTCTCCATTTTCTTGGGAATGTGCAGCTGGATAGAAAACCTTGCTTTCTTAAAAGGGAAGAGAAATGAGGAATAAAGTGAACTGGCTGCAACATTCTTTTCAAGAGGCAGACCTGTGGATCCTCATTTCAAAGGAGACAACTTAACTCATCACAAGTCAATTCCAATAGTCTTCATGGGCTTACAAGTCCTTTGTGAATTTGTTACTTCTAAGAAATTTCAGATGAGGTTTGGATGATGTCTGAGTTTGATTTGTTTGATGATTCTCTTATGCTACCACATAGTATATCATTTTTATTTGTAAAAACTCCAATGCAACCCTTTTCTTAGGGAATATAATTTTGGTGCAATTCTAAAAATCTAAATGAAAGATTTGCAATAGTGTTCTTATCCATACCTGGTGAAGACTTGCTCATGAATGCTTTTATTCAGCATAAGAAAATAAGGTAAATTAATTCAGTGATTCCTGATCAGTACAGAGACAATAATATTTGTCCTCTGAGTACAATTATCATGTGTAGTCTACTTCTATCTGTACTTTTTGTGCATGTGAACATTTCTACCACTTGCCTTTATTATTTCCTGTACTTTTATCCCTTCTCTCTCTTGAGCAGTTTGAACAAGCTGTGTGTTGCTCTGGGGAAACATGTTAAGGGCTTGTGGCCTTTGGCTTAAATTAGCTTCTATGAGGTATAAAGGTTACTAGCAGTTAATGGGGGGTTCATTTGGCTGAGCTGAGCTGGCTTTGACTTTCACACCTGGCTTCATGAGTGAATTATAAACAATTTCTGCAGCAAGCATTTTGAGTGCTTGAGAAAAAAAAAAAACTTGAAATATTAAATGTGTTTAGAATGGCTCAGTACTTTGGAGATGGAGAGAAAAATATTTCAAAAAAGTGCTTTTCAACTGCTGGAAAAGCAAGTACACACAAAACTGACTTTCCTGTTTAAGCCCCCAAAGGGAAGGTGCCAAATCATGCAGGCTTTACTCATGTATCCATTTTCCTTTTGAGATTACTTTCTCTGCAAAATAGACCAGGATTTTTCTCAGTTGTTTTTTGAAGTATTGTACTGATGTGTAGAAAATACACATTAGTGTTTTCTTAGTATTACCTTTGGCATGAAATGCATTCAGCTCATTTTGGTTTTTTATAATACTCACTATGATAAACTAAGTGGTCTTTATCCATGAATAATCTGAAAACACCTAAAGCCAGAATTCTTGCTGACTTGCATGTGTATGAAATAATCTTTTAGTAGCTGTGGCCTGGTGCTTTAATTTCTGGAGGTCCATATCAGATTCTACCCTCTATGACTTGGGCATTTAAAAAAGAGTAGGTCAAAGGGAAAGTTTGTCTTTGGTGTTATGTACTAGCCAAGTAGGCCTTTGAAGATGGCAGCCAGGGGTTTATTTTCCTCCTATTTCTCTCATCAGCCTGAAGGGAGAGGCAGCATCCTTGAAGCTAATTTTCATCTGTGAAATGGGAGCTTCAATAGAATGCTGCAGAGAAGTCATTTCCTGGGGTATTGTTGAAACAGTATTTGAGCAAGTTGATAGTTCCCCGATGTTAATTTTATCTAATTGGTAAATCGTTTGAGGATAAGTTATTTTGGAGCAAACAAGAATGGGTTAGCTTACTGTAACACAATTTTAGTACTCTTGATACCAAAAGAACAACAAAAGGGAGAGAGTCTAGTGCTGAAGCACTCTAAGGTGTGGCTGGTGCCATGTATTGTGTTTGAGCTTCAAGACTGGAAATTTAACTCAAGTGGTTGAAACATCTCCTTATATCCCTTACCATCCTAGAAATGAGCTGTGAAATTCTCTGCGTACCCTAATCCCATTAGAAAAGAAATGCTGCAAGGATGGCTGAGACTTAGTCTTTTGGAATAGCAGGAAAAAAATCAAGGTTTTCCTTAGCTTATTCCTAGAATACTTTCTATTTCTTCTATTTCTTCTATTTCTTCTATTTCTTCTATTTCTATTCTATGGGTAAGCAGATATGAAGCACACATCTGGACTAACAAAAAAGCGTTTTGGGTATCCAGCAGAAGTGTGGCACAACTGTGTGATTATTTCTCATTAAACATTTCATTCTCTTGGGATTAGTTAAAGTCTTTCTGCTGTGAACCCCCTGTTTAGGAATAGAAATCTATCTCCAGCTGAGTAATAATTCTATTGATTCTTGGTAAGGCATGTTGTCTCTGGACACATATTTCTGTGACCTTTGCTTGTCTAGTTTCATCTGAATGTCAGTGGGTGAGAGTGGGAGGGTGTAACGATTTTTTCTCAAAGGGTTCAAAATTATTATTAAAACAGCTGTCGTTTTCAAATTTGTTGCAACGGTTGCTCTTGAAAGGTCATCTTGCAATCCCAGTTAACATTTACAGAGTTTGAAAGAGTTTTATCCACATTTAGAATGGGAAGACAGATCCATGTAGAATAGCAAATGTTCTAATATAGAAACTCATATAAAAGTAACTGAAGGGATTGGAGCTGCAAGAAGGGACTTTTGTATCTCAAAGAAGAAAGACAAGAGAGCTGGAATTGAATACTTCTGACTAAATCAAGAATTGTATTGTTGTGGCATGAAAAAGAAAAGGATAAGGGGATTTAGGTGGTATTTGGAAATGGAGTACTTGTCTAGGATAGTGTGTAAACAGCTATCTTGCATTACCTAATGCAAGTTGTCACTGAGACTTGTTCAGCTTCTCTGCTTACCAAGACTGACTTACCCAGCTTGCTTTCAAGAGGCACAGATGTTTACACCTTGACAAAAACATACAAGTAAGAAATAGAGAACTAAGAATTACGAAGTCCTCCTAATGGTACAAACTCCTTCACCTTATCCTTGTCCATCTTTTCTTTCCACATGTAATCTCATTAATGGAACTGTTTAGCCTGACTAAATAAGGCAAACCAAATCTTCAGAACCACTTTTTACTAGATGCTTCTCTTCAAAAATAGATTTCTGTGCAGCACTGGAATGACTGCACTACTGATTTGGAATTTGTTCGAGTTGTACCAGCCCATGCAAACTACCAGCTTTTTTTAACTTACATTTCTCAGAGCTCTTTCTAGTGTTGGCTATTTTTGCAACAGTTTGCAGATGTACAGTTCAGGCCTCCTCTAGAGAATTGTTCACTTAGTACTCTGGAACTGATGCAAGGGAAACTTAGATCATTTTAAATCATCCCAAGTTTGTATACATAATGTGTAATAAAAGGAGGAAGGAGGGATGTCAGTTGGCAAAATAAAAAGTGGTTTGTTTTCTAATCTGTAGTTTCAGGAGTGCATAGAGTTTGATTTTCATAAATATTTTTATTAGGGTACTTAGAAATAAAGGAGCATACTGATTTGGGTGTTTTTTGGGGGGGTTAGGGGGCAAAGGGTCAGTTAAATCTGTTGTGTAACCAATTAACCTGGCTATTTGCAGACCTTGTGGAATTCTTTTGGGAAGGCATTAATATGTGAAATAGCTGCTTTTCAAAATATGTTGTCATGGCTCTTTTAAGAGAGTTTTCTACAAATCCTAGGATCCATGAGCTCAAAATCAGTTTAACAAGTCTTTTCTTCATTGTAAAATAGCTTGAGATGAAGAGCTAATACTCCATCTGAGAACCATTGGAGTTTTTAGCAAGAACTCCACTTTCTGTCCAAGCACGTGAATACAGAATGTTGGTGGATATCACAGAATCACATAGTGGCTGAAGGTTGAAGAAAACCAGCTAGAAATCACCTCCTGCAAATGCCCCTGTCACTAGAGCTGGTTGGTCAGGAATATGTCGAGATGGTTTTTTAATATCTCCAGGGCAAGTGACTCCACAACTTCTCTGGGTTGTCTGTTCCAGTTCCCAGTCACCCTCACAGGATGCCTGCTTACTTTCAGAGAGATCCTCCCACATTTCAATGTGTGCCTATTACATTTTGAGCTATAACTGGGCACCACCAAAAAGATCCTGGCACAATCCTCTTTCCTTCAGGCATTTATAGACATTGATGAGATTTCCCATAAATCTACAAGATGAGCAGTCACAGCTCTGTTTTTTGTATTGGAGAACCCAGGACTCCAGGTGTGGTGTTACCAGTGCTGAGTATAAATAATCTTCTTTCATTTCCGGACGTCACTTGACAAGATCCTTCACCACTGAGTATTTGACTGTTTAAGGATACAGATCCTGAAAGTGCCAGGTGTTTTACTGAAAAATAAATAAAACAATACCAGAATAAATGGCCAGTTTTCACAGCAAAGCTAGGTCACCCCTCCAGTTTTTCAGGGCCCTGCAAATGTGCAGCTGCAGGCAGCCCTGTAGATTTACCAGTGATCTTGAAAAGTAGTAGAAAGTATGTTGGCTATAAGTTCTGTTTCAGGTGGGAGCAGATATAAAGAACAGGGAAAACACTGTATTAAATTGAAAGACATAGAAATAAAGCAGCAAATGAAGTTTAGTATGGGTTTAAATGTAAAGCAAATCATAGAAGAGTGTTTGTCAGTGTGTAGCAGAGCAATATAGTTCCCCGTTCTAACCTGCTGTTAACACTAAAATTTTGTGTAGATAGTAAGATAATTGGATATTCTCATGGAAAAGGAGTCCAGTGGAGAATATCTGGAAAAAAAAAAAAATGAAAATGTCATTTTTGTACCAGGAGGTTCTCTTAATGCAAATTGTTGAAATCAGTGACAGTGTTACCAGAAAAAGCCATGTTTTTATATTCTTCTAGGGGCAGGCAATGTTGGATGCAGTGTAGAGGGTCAATGGAAGTTTCATTTTATGAAGTACCATTGCCCTTAAGACTTTGTTGCCTTTGTGTATTGGGTAAGCCAAAGTAACAGCAATAACTGTTCATTACTTTCCTCTGGATTTTGGGTAAAATTGATACCTGACAGTATTGGAAATCCAAGGAAATTAGCTTTAAGCTGATGTCTCCGTAGAAGACAGTTCAAACAGCAGGAGTTCTAAAGAGGAAGTTTATCCACAGCTAAGGTGGAAAAACTGGTCTTCATTGCTTTACCTGGGCAAGACCTGAAGCTCTATAGTCACAGTGCAACAGGGTCCTGCAAACTACATAAGCTTTTTTGGACTTGATCATAGGAATGTTTGGGATCAACAGACTAAAAACATTAAAGAAATGCCTAGAGTTCAGAGTGGCAGTATTGTCCTGGCATCAGCTCTCTGCATCAGGAGTAATTTCTTCTGTGGTTACTTTGCTACACATTGTTGCGACATTAATAATCTTAAATGTGAATGTAAAGAAAAACAAACAGGATCTGGGGAATGTGTGGATTTTTTTGGAGGGACAGGGGTTTTTTGGGGAGTTTTGTTCTTTATTTGTGCAAAATTTTATAATCAATTTTACTTCAAGCTAGAAGCTGGTAAATTTTTTCTGTTGCTAATTCACTTCCATAAAGCACTGCTAAGTCCTTGTGATTGCCTTCCCCACCTTTTTTATCAATCTTGCTGGATATTTAAAAATAGAACAATAACATATTTTCTACTCGGTTACTGGCTGCTTAATAGCAGACTTTATTTAATTTGGTCAAAAGCTCTTTAAATGCCTTTCAACTCATTTAAAAACATGATCTGTCAATGTGCTCCACGTGGGTTCGTAGTTAGTTTGTGCATGTCAAGGCTCATAGTGGTTTATGTCAGCCCTAGCAGTAGCAGAATTTCTGAACTTGCTCACATGACTTGAAGTATATTCATACAAGAAACTGATATTTGAACTGATGGTGTCTAAAATAACCAGGAGTGTAAATTGTTAGTCTGGATCACTTTTCTGCCCTGGTTACCAGCCTGAGTATGAATATAGCACCGGAGTGCCCTAAGAGCAGTAGATCACAGACCTGAATTTCCTAAGTCATATTTAGTGGTTAAGAAACTTTTTCTTGCTTTTCAGGCTGAAGTCTATTAAGGAAATATATTAAGCCTTTCCGCTTGTGATAGGAAGTCTAAGGGTATGGCGCATGTAAAGTCATGCCAGGACTCATTTTATGATGAGAAAATCATGTTTCAAGTTCAAGTGGAACATGAAACTTAGTTGTTGGCACTTGAAGATTACAGACCTGTCAAAACTCAGGTTTTTTCACAATAAAACCAGGATGTTTTGTGTATCCTGTGCTCTACTAAAGATGTATGCTTTTAGACCAACCTTCTGGAAACACAGTAAGCTGGACGCTTCTCTGAGCTCCTTTTCTATTTCTGAATTGCACGGATAAATTCTCTTAAATTAGACATTTGCTTACATGATTTAAAACATCAGTGCCTAGGGGTCTCAGCTTTCAACATGTTCAGATGCCTCCTGGAAAACAGACAATGCTCAGGCATTTCCTTCATGTTGACTAATCCCCTGGATTTCAAAGGATTTTTTTCCCCCTGGCGCTGTTCAAGGTGCTAAACCTCACCCTCTGACTACTTAGAACTACCTGTTGTTAACCTGCCAATTTTAAGTAGTAATTATTCCTATCAACAGGGAAGTGACTTAGGAAAGGCAGAGAGAAACAGGATTTCAAAATAAAAAATACCAAACTGTATTTTCTCAGCCATTGCTGAGCGGTCTCTGTATAAAATGTTCACATGCTGAGTTAAAATCTACTCATTTTAACTACATGTGATTGGTGCTGCTGTAAAAGGTGAACAGATTAGTCCTATTTGGCACAAACATCCGTTTTATTGTGTGTGATTTTGCAGGGATGTTAGCTCCTAAAATACTAGTGGAAGATCAAAAGCAAAGCTTTCTCTAGGTTACATAGTGTGGTAGCAAATGTGGAGCCCCATTAAAGGAAATAAAAATATTGACTTCCTGTAAGGAAGGAAGTGTGGATGATTGCTGTTCAAGGTGGTGTCCACTTTCAGCTGATGTTCTTTTCCTTGAGACTCTGCAAGAGAAATAGAAGTTCATTCTGTGACAGGGAGTGGAGCAAAGGTAGGTGAACGATGTTGAACTGATCACCTTCTGCCTGAATTGAGTGAGGAATAGGAAAAGATACTGAAAAAAGTAGAGGCATACACCTGCTGTAAAGCAAACCATTCTGTCCAAAGTGCACAGTTAGAAAAAGCACACAAACTAACATATGGTGATAATCAGTGGAATGGTAACATTGAAAAAGGCATGAGAAAAACATCAAAGAGAAAGTAGCACTGCTTTAAAATTTTTCTTTGCTGTAGGAGAAAGGTAAAAGGTTCTAAGGTTCTGCATCTGGTGTCTCCAGATGTCTTTTTTTTTTTTTTTCAGCTGTTCCAAATATAGAAAAGGGACATCTAACCATTTCAGCTATTTATCAGCAACACACAGTTGATAGTCCTGAGCAAAAAAACCTTGTACTTTTTTGACATTTCATTACTATACATATATATATGTATATATATATGTGTGTGTGTGTATATATATATATGTATGTATGTATGTATAGCATTCTAGATACAGGTTGTGT
>JAODKT010001744.1:28816808-28835174 GCA_027576195.1 Cossypha heuglini
GGATTGGGGTGGGGGCGGAGTAGGGGGGGCAGGGGGAACCTGAGGCCTTAAGGCTTTGGAGTTTGTTCCAGCTGTGTTTTGAAAAGATGTTGGGAGTTCCCAAATAAAAAGGTTGGTTTTTATTGTTCACTAATACCTCTTTTGCTAGAGAGGGAGAGAGGGTTGGTTTCCCAAACTTGTCTGTCATCCTCGCAGAATGTGGGGAGTGGAGGCTTGAGGAGCAAGCCTTTCATTTCAAAATGAAATTTCATCCTGTAACCAGGGACTCATTGTTAACACTGTCAAACATATGGCACAGCTGTGAAATTTTTGTGCCAGGCCTGGTGAGCTAGTGGGAAAGCTTACAAAGCCAAGCAAGCCATTTGGACTGATGGTGTTGTTAGCAGGAGGAAGCAAATGATAAAACAATTTTATTTAAATGCTTAGAAAAATAGTCCTGTGATTTATTTCCTAAGACCCCAGATGTACTGTACTATACTGTAGTACATAATTGAGACAGCATTCTCTGATGTAATAAAGACATAAAATGTGTGTGGGTGTGCGGGGTGAGAAAGGAGTAGTGGAATTGAGGGCAAGTTGAATAAACTGTTGGAGATTTGGATCTGGGTTTTTTTCTCTCATTGCAGAGTGTAAAATGCTAATATGCCCCATAACCAAAAGGCTCTTAAAAATAACGGTGGGCTCAGAAGGGTTGGTTTTTGCTCCAGATCAAATCCCTGGCAAGCCATTTCCTGTGTGTGTAAAGATGGTTCAGATTTTGTCGTTGTTGTCAGCGCTGGGAAGGTTAATGACCAAGGGATTGGGTGTGGAGAGGGGAGAGGTTCGAGCTACTTTGCCAGACTTCAGATCACTAGCAGGAAGCAGCCAGGAGGAAACGTGCTGTTTCTGGAGCCCTGTTCAGTGCTCCTAGAGCAACGAGAAACATGCAGGGGTTTGGGTAGCAAAAATGGCCATGCTGCTTACAAAATTTGTATTTTGCTCTGATGGTTTCCTCAGACCACAAGGTTTTTATATTGCCTCCCTGCCAGAATTTAAGGATTGTTTTAATATGTATGAAAAATTAAAAATACTTTCAATTATATTTGTAACTGAAAATATCAAGACATATCAGAATTTTTCTTTTTGTTTCTTTGTCACTGCTTTGAATTTGTCTCTGTGTGTGTGTGTGTGTGTGTGTGTGTGTTTTGAGCATGAGACAAAAGGTAATAGTGAAAATCATTATAAAATATGCAGAATAAATTGGTATTGGCATTTTCTGTATTTGCAAATTCAAAATTCTTTTAAGTTTTATTTTCACTGAGTTTAATTTAGCCCATTGTCACATGTGATTATCTTTTTAACTTTGGAGGATAAAGTACATGCCATGAAAGTAGGGGACTTATGATACTGACTGATGTACTTACAACTTTTGCTATTGTTGTTGACTAAATGATTTTCATTCATTTTCCAGGTTCTACTAGCTAACACAGCTACAAATTACTTAGCCTACCATTGTTAGCAGTCTTTTATTTTCCAAAGTATGTTTGGGGTATTATTTTTCTGTACAAAAAACACAATCTTGCCGGTAATTTTTTCTCCAATAATAAGAATGAGATCTTTGCCTGTATCCAACTGGGGCTGTAGTTGTGATTGGCAGACTTATTCTGCAATCTCATTAGAGTCTTTTTTTAAGAATTATTTCACAAAATAATTTTTCTCACAGATAACTTTTAAATACATAAAACCATACCTGGCTGTTTTATTTTCACTCTTCTTGAACAATTCTTTCCTCACATTACCAGCATATAGAAGTTTTTGGGGTTTAGTTTTGCAATTAGATTTATGTCTTCTGCATGGCACTGTAGTCTGTTCTGTGTGTTGATGAGTCTTCTTACACAATTCTACAAAAATATTGCTTATTTCTTATGGACTTCATTAATTTTATAAAACAAGTTTGTATCTTTTTCACCCTCTGTAATTCCTACCTTATTTTTGCTCTCCATTTATTGAATGTTTCCTGTGATTTCTCCAACTTTTCAGTGGAATTTTAAAATCTATTTTAGTATTGTATTTTACCTAATTTTACCACTGTCATCTGCGATTCAGAATTATGAAAACAAGCCTTTCTTCTCTTTATGGTTAATGCTCTTCGGTTTCCTCCTTACCCTGACCAAGAAAAGATTTTGTTTTACATTTTGGCCTACGTACATGCAGAGACCTGTTTCCATTTCTTCCTTTTGACAGCTAAAGGTGATCTACAGCAGTAGTTCTTTATTTTTGTCATTATGCAACTCAGTTCTTCTAATAAGCAAAATAATTGGATTATAGGTCATCTGAATGTCTATTTGTGTGAAGCTTCTTACTGAACAGGACAGATCTATAATTTATGTGAAAATATGCTTTTAAAAGATGGCTTAGGTTGAAAATTGACAGTCTTCCATCAAGTTACCTAGTTATTAGGCATTTGGACTAGATGATCATTGTTGATCCCTTCCAACTGAACTATTCTGTTCTGTTCTAATTATTTTTTATTGTTTTGTTACCAATCTGAAAGTCAGACTTTTAATATTGCTTATGAAAGATATATGTTTGTAAAATGTGTTTCATGTATCTCTGTTCTCCAAAAGTTTCTTTCTTGTAATGCTTCTGATTATGGCTACATGTGTGTATCATCTTTTTCTTTATCTAGTGCATGGCTATTGCACGGACACTCACAGGCAGAAAGTTTGTTTAATAAAAAGCCCATGGCTTTTTAATAAAAAGCTCATGGCATAGGATAGAACTCTTTCTAATTCTTTCAGACAGGATGATCATTTACTGTCCAAATCATGATCTCAAGACTCCTTGCTGTCTTCAGCAGGATCAGGTGAAACTCTCTGAACCACTGTTTACACTTGGATGGTGCTGTGTGACCACTCTTTCACATATGTGATCCTTCATTATTGGTTGGCTTGGATTACAGAGAAACTAGCTTCTAAACATATTAACCATGTACAAAGGACTGTTGTACATGACCCTGTCTGCGCCTGCAGAGCTCCTACTGACTGTTTATAACTGTTATATTTCTGCACCTTTTATTCAGTTCTGCAATAGAATCTTTTAGGGGATATGTGAAGGAAGGTTGGGATTTCTCCACCCAGGATGCTAAACACCATATTGAAACATACAAACTGGTACATCCACTTTTACAAATTTTCAGGCAGCGTCCTCAAGAGAATCCAAAATTTCCACATGGAACACTTCTGGATGAAGTAGCCAGACATTTTGTTCTGAAAATGGCTAAAATTTAGCAAGTCCCCTCTGTTGTAGTTAACTCACTGTTCCAGTTCAATCATTTTCTCACTGATGCAGATGGCAGCCTGAGGAAATACCTGGTTATGTAGGGATTTCATGGCTGAAGTTCACTGGGTGCACACACAGGCACATCCCTGATACTAGGCTAGATCATATTTATACCAACAGGACAAACATGAGTTATTTTCCTTTTTAATTTAATGGAATTTTCCTTAGTTTATTTTTGTTCTTGAAAAATTGCTTGGTTTGACTCTCACTAGAATGTATACCATGAAAATGAGAGACAAAGGGCACGCACTGAGATGACAAATCCTCTAGCTTTCCTGTGAAATGAAGGGATGTAATCAGCAGTTTCCTGACATTATGTTTTTATTCTTTTACACTTCTTTGTGTTACCTTGTTATTCTGAATTACAAGCCCTTTTTTCTGAAGGACTGATATTTCCTGCTTTTGCAGGCTTTATGCTTCATTTTACAGGATATCACTGCTCAGGAGGTTGGCTGGTACCTGGGAAGCTGGAGACTTTGAACAGCATTTTCAAACGTTTTGTTTTAGCACTTATATTCCTTAACTCTTCGCCTGAATGTCTTAATACTTATTGATTACTTTGTTTAATGGCCCTCGTGTCATTGAAGCTGGATGTCTGCCATAGCAGCGACCCACTGTGGTTCTCTCTAATCTCCTCCTTCCCTGTGTCTTTCTTTGGGAAAGACAGAAGTAACAGCTACAGATTGCTTTCAAGCGAGTGGCCAGTCCTCTCCCGAGTGAGGGCTGCAGACTGCACAGCTGCAATTCCTCAGTGGAAGCAGATGAACCGTGACCTACTGCCGACAGCCACTCTGGGTTACATCATCTCACTAAGTCACCACCCACTGCTGTAGACAGCCAGCCTGCGGGACACAGCGAACCGGCTGCCTTTCATTGACACTTCATGAATTAACAGCTAGGGGCTCCTCGGGAGGGGGACAGCTGGCATCTCTTCCTCCTCAGAGACCTGGGGTTTGAGATCTCTGTGGCAAAAATTCAGGGAAAAGAGGATGGATTACAAAAAGCTTCTCCTTGCTGTTTTGGAATATGTTGTCCTTTTGGCAACAGTGATTTTTTTCTTGTTTGTTTTGGGGTTTTCCCTCTCTGCTACTAGGCTAGTATATTGCCTAAAGAGATACATTCTTCATGCAGAATATTTGAGGGAAAGTGTTGAAGATGAATTCCCATTCTCACATGACATCCTCTTGATTCTCATTAAAATATGACTGCATGTCTCTGTTTTTTATCATCCATGTTCTGCACTTCAGCTCTTAAGAGGAGTGATGTGCACTGCGATGAGCAAATGCTTTGTCTCGGTCTTGCTGATTTGGGATCTGCTCCTATGATGTGATCTGTCAGGCTGCCATCAGAATGTGATTTTCCTTTCTGATTAGAAAATTGAATGGTGGATCAAACAAGAAGCAGCTAAACAGTTGCTGGTCAATGTCAGACCAGCAAACCCTACTTGTTAATTCTCTGCAAATAAAGGAGTACTCAACATAGTGAGACAAACACTGTTGAAAAGTCAAGCCAGTTCTGAGTGGCATTGATCCTCAATCACAGTTAATCTGATGTCTTCACCTCTTAATGGAGAAGTAAAGAAATTCTCCAGGGCAAAAAATTTTTCAACCTGTAGCAGGGTTTCTCAAAATTTTTCAGCATCAATGCACTACCGAGAATGAAGGGTAAAAAAGTCGTGTTGTTCAGGCAGGATAATTACATATAATTTATGGTTTTGCATAAATTACTTTATACAGATGATTTTTCACATCAGTAAAATTACATTTAATATTTTAATCCAACTTTTCAGTTTTCTATTCCACAGCGGTATTATTGCTGTGAAAAGAAAAGAGAGTCATAGAAAATTTAAATTGTAAGGCATCAAATCTGATATGTTCTTATTTGAAAGATGAGAATAGCTGCATCAATGCTATGCCTTTAAAAAATGCTGCAAGTATTTAAGAGTCTGTGCTCTTTTAATTTGAAATATTGTAAATGAAGATTTATCCACCTTAGTTTACTTTTGAAAATCGCTATGAAACTGGACATTTTCAAGTTTTTAGCTCGCAGTAATTGCTTCCAGGATTCATTTTCCTTACTGTTTTGGTAGAATTGTATTTGCAAATTACATAGAAAAGGGAAATCTGTGGATCAATAAAGTTTTTTTTACAAAATTCAAACTTGCTATAAGTGAAGCAAAATATGAAACGTGATAGCTTGAAATAAAACAAGTGGCTTTAGTTTACATTAGCTTTGTGCACATTCAAAGCAATTTTCTGTACATCTGTTAGACCAGAACTAGCTAAAAACCCAAATTCTAAGAAAAAATTAAAATAGTCCTGAGGATGCAATTAGTGCAGTGTCTATCTGAATTTTGTCCAGGAATGTCACAAAGACCTGCATGGTCCTTATTCAATGAGCCCTGGCTGGGCATGTTCATTTGGATAAGGAGAAAATCCTGGAAGATAAGGATTCTAGATTTGATTTGCCTAATTCCCTTGAGGATTTAGAATTTGTACGAGACTGCAAAATTTAAGGAGGAATTACTTGAAAATTTAATGTAAAACTGCTAGCATTTCCTGCTCTTTCTTGATCTGGGATGACTGTAATAGCAGTTGGTCTGTCTTAATGGAGTTTTAGCACTTTCCACTCCTGGGAGAAATGAAACTGATGGGAAAAACAAGAAACCAAATATTTGAGCAACTTCAAAACCATTTGTGGTTTTGGTTTTAGAAATATGAAGCTTTCTGTAGGTGGAGTCGCACGTTTATTTTTGTGAAGCAACTTACAAGCTCATAAAAAGTGCATCAATCCAATGACTATTAGTTGCTCCCTTCTTAGCCACATAGAGTTGTGTTTAGATTATGTAAGTGCTAGTGTAATATATATATAAATTATTTTATTTAACTAGATCTATTTTCTTGAGAACTAAACCTTGAATTGTTGAACAACATTTAAAAGTTTTCCTGCTTCTGGAACTGGGTCATTGTCAGACAGCGGAGAAGTAGGGAAATCTGTTTAATGGAACAGTGCAACTGGGAACTGAGTTCTTATTGGAAAACACCTGTTTCTTGCATTATTTCAATAATATGAATATACTCGAGTGATCACATTTCCCATTTCATAAAATTAAAGTTGTAGTGAGGGAGCCCTCTTTAGTCCTACTAAATCCTGGAAGAGCACTCACAGATGTCTGAGATTGTGTAATAGCTGAGAAAATACAAACTGTGGAGAGGACTTACAATTGCCTGAGATGAGTCAAGTGATGATTTCCTTGGTTCATGATGTCCTATAAATTTCTGCTATAGTTTGGATAAAAATACTTCACAGAAAGACATTTTAGGCACTACAAGGAGGTACCATTAATATTCTGTGATGGATAAGATGTTCTGAAGTGTGCCAATTTTTTTTTATAATTATCCTTAAATAATCCTTTTCCAATCCTTGCCAAAATGTTTTCTAAGTTTAGTTCTTCAAATAAATAATAAAGGAAAGTAGTACATAATAAACTTGTGACTTGTGAATAATACTATTACCTGAAGAAGAAACAGTATATCTGAAACAAGGCAATTTCAAGGTCTCATGTCTAGTGAATGAGAGGGTTTTTTTCTCAAATAAGTGAGACTTGCATACTGATGTACATTTATCTGGAGGGTATATGCCCCAGAGCAGATAGACTCAAGAGGAATTTCCTGGACCGTTTAGTCCTATCACCAACGTTGAACAACACCCTCATTTTCAATTTTTTATTTTATTTTTAGCTCCACCAGTACTCACATTGAAAAGCTATTTCAGAATAACCCCACCTGATATTAAAATAGCAGTGTGAAACATGGCTTCATGTGTCAAGACAAGACTTATATTTTAAATTCTTTGATTTTTCTATTGGAATGAAATCAGTTTCTATCTTTAACACAACATATATTCAAATGATACAGAAGTATAGATCAATAGGTTTATGGTTTTTTGGAAAAAATATTACAAATTTGAGAAGTAAAAAATATTCCCATACCTAAAAAATATCCCCATGTAATGGAAATAACACTGAAGGTGGCACTTGGAATCTAGGGAACACGTTAGTTTTTGTATCACATCTGGATTTGCTGCTTGGCCTGGTTTATTTATGTACTGAATAGCTGATTTGCTGTGACCACTCTTCTACCTAAACTTGTATTGTAGTATGTAGTGTGAAAGCCAAACTCCTCATAATTTGACATTCTAATAATTAAAGCAAAGTTAACTTTGTTTTATAGTAGTTACAAATGAAAAATAACACTCGGTAAACATCTCCTTCATCTGTGATTCAGTGAATTATTTAAACACATGGGCTGTCTGATGTAGTACTGCTTTATCTCTGGTCCCACTCGGCCTTGTCTGACTCACCAGTGACTCAAATATGAAAGTAATTATTATGATCACTAGCCCTGGTTTTATCCAAATGGCAGTGAGACAATTGCTTCATTTTCTACAGGCTGCTTAATAATATTTCAGAAACTGTCATTGCTTAGCCAGTGTTTGAGCAGCAAATGATTTGCTCAATCTGTTTAGTTGTTTGCTTGCAGGTCATCCAAAAGCACATCTTGTCATCCAGAATGTCATCCAGATTTTTCTTGTTCCAACTGTCACCACAGTCTTATGTTCAGTGATTTTGTCCCTCAACTTGCTGATTTATTAAGGTGTAGAGGAACAAGACTTAATTCAATATTCTACCAATATTATTTATCAATATATTTACCAATATCTTCAGAGTTTGTTAAAGATTGCTAGCAGCTGGTTAAGAATTAGTTACATGTCAAAAGTGAGGCTCATACATGGCCAATCTACGAATCTTCTTAATTAACTTTAAACAACATTAAAACAACACTGTGAATGCTAATAGAGTTAGAATAAGCAGGATTGTAAAGATATAAATTCAAATCTGAAAAAAATATTTTAGGGAAAATATTTTAATATATGTAAAATGTGTGATATATATTATGTTTTTCCTTTCCAAATCTATTAATTGTAACAATATCCTCTAATAATACTGTTTACTTACTTCTACTGCCTTCCTGTTCCTCTATTTCCTTACTATCTCAATATAGGGAACCTATGTCATAACTAAAATACGGTATTTCTGAGTACATAAATTCTTTGTGTTTGAAAGAATTCTAGAACTGTACTGGTCATTTCATAGATACTTTTTAGTAACTCATTTGAATTGTGTTTTCTGACTTGTTTGGATTCTGAGACCAGAAGAAGAGTAAGCCTCTTGACTGCAGTGAGAATTGTTTATCTATGTTCTCATCCATCATTTCAACTACCATTGTGTGAGAGTTCATTTTTCCTGCTTTCCTTGCTGCTGTGTGTTACCAGAGTGCCAAGGAGATGGATGATGGTGGCATCAGACTAAGGAAGTAGTGAGAGCTCTTTGGCAGCTATTATGTGTAGTATCTCAATTTGCTACTCTAAGATTTGGAGTATATTAGCTCTTACAGAATTTTTAATTGTCATTCATAAAATCAGCTGCCTTTTTCTAGAGTGTAAACGGAGAGGCACAGAACTTTTTATCTCAGAAATTATTTATATGAAATCTAAATGTAATGTCCTTCATCAAGATGTGCCTGTGAGTGCAGTTGTGACAGGATGTAACCCTGTGCAGACACAGAAAATGCCCATAATTTTTTCTCCTTAGACTTGAAGACTGTGAGAAAGGTGTAAAAAACTGTCTTGTGGAAGCCAGAAAACACAGTTCTGTTTCCTTTCTTGAGACGTGAGACTGTAAAAAAGTAAGTTCAGCTCAGTCCTTGCTTTGCTACTGAAGGTATCAGGGCAGGTGATACGTCATATCAGCAGAATCTAAATTTAATTTTAAATAATTTTAATTTTTGTTAAGAAAAAATATATTCTTACTTAACTTCTTAAAGACAACTGTCTTCCAGAATCATGATGCCAATTTGTGATTAAATCTGGTGGTTTGAAGTGTGTGACATTAAAAGATATTTTTGTTCTTTCGATCATGGTGACTGTTTCACATGTTGAAATAGCATCTCATTTTGCTTTTTTTGAATATACTGTGACTGAGTTCACTCTATTGGAGAACTGAGAGAGAGACTCTTTCCTTCTCTCCTTATAATGGCCTGCATCTGGTCTTCTGAACAGGAAGAAACGTCATGCTTCATATGCTGTTAGTTGAGTCAGATATTCTACTACAAACTGGCACTGAATGTGGATATGCATCTATAACATTTAGGCATTGATAACTATTTTTGGGAGGTCTAAAACTGAGTGTGAATAAACAAACTGGAAAAATATTTACTCCATCTGTTAATAGATTGCATTCTTCCTGTTTAAAACTCAAATATAAAAATCCATGAGCTTTATCCACTTCTATTTAGTGATGGAGTCTTCCACACCTTCATGATGAAGAACATGATTTCAGTAAATCATTGCATTCTTCAAAGAAAATAGTATATAAAAATTTGTTTCTGAAAAAGCTCTATTTTCTGTTTCCTGGTTTAGTTAATGTGACTGTAAAATTTACAGATTAAACCCACCAAATTTATTTGCTCAACATTCAGAATTTTTTTTACACTTCAATCCTGTTTATTTTATTTGTTTGAGGATTTTTTGGTGTATTGCTCTTTTGCACTTTTTATTTTTGTATTACTGTTTTGAGGCCTTTTATCTCTGGGATCCAAATCAAACCCTGAACAAATGTGAGTTTTCCTGTTTTATGTAGATGCCATACCAATTCCAGTATCTTCGTGCTGGGAGTCAAATTCAAAGTCCTTGAGCTCACGTAGGCCCCCTCAGAGCAGCATTGTGGCAGGAATTTGGCAGCATACTGAGTCTGCTTGGTTGTCTGCTCTGCCTCCCTCTGTGCATACTCTCTTGGCTGCTGGGTTCTGCCTTTGCCTGTGTCTCAGCCTTAAATACAGGTAGTTATCTTCCAGCAGCTATTACAGTTATGGATGTTACACTTTGCTGTATATGCATAATTATACATATATATGCATATGCAATTATACAATTGCTTTTTTAGTTAAGCTGGACTTAACTGACACTAAGTTAAGTGTTTTAAACAGAAAGGTATGACAAAGAGTGCTGAAAATTATTTTTGGAGAAATTCGGGTGTAATGACACTAAACTTATGCTAGTATAGATGTTACTTCATGCTCCCTAATCAAGTAATAAGATGCATTTTGAGATGGGATGCTTCTTCCAAAATGTGTATTTTCTTTTATCCAAAAGTTATTTATGAGTAATGTGAAGAACACTAGTGGCTTTACACAGGAATTATATCTGAAATGTATAGCCTGATAATGAAGGTGGCCTCTGGCCTTCAATTCTATGAAACTCTGAAAATGCTGAAAAATCACTTGGTGAGATTAAGAACAGCATCTAACACAAAACAATTTTCAAGTAAATCTGTCACAAAAGGCAAGTTCTAGGATATTCTCTCATTACTGACTGTATGAGCACAACAGTGTAAAAGGGGTGCTGTGTTTTATGCACAGATTGGGAGACACCCTGTAACACAAGGAGTGAAGGGGATGTTGGTTGTGCTTGGAAGAGGCAGTGAGGTTTAGCATGAGCTGGAAACGGTGTGAGGAAGCTGTTATCTGTCTAGCTGGATGAACCATCTCATGGTGTTGGGCAGCTGCTGTGTCAATGGACACTGTACTCGGATAACAACACCTCAAAGTATCTTTAAAAGTTACAAACATACTAACCTCCTAAGCAATACAGCCCAAAAAATGTATGTATGGAACACTGAATAAATAATTAGAAAATCCTGCTGTGATTTTAAAAAACAAAATATTTTTGTTAAGCAGGTGTAATTTTTCAGATGGTAAAAATCATTAGTTTAAATGAAGCTGGGCTAATTTACTAGATATCTGGTCTGTTACTTGCTAATTTGTGTCAAATGCCCAGCTCTGCTGTCATCATCTCCAGGAATATTCAGATCCTTATTTAGAGTATAAAGAGCTGACAGAAGTTAGAGATTCTCTTTGCAAAAGTTGGACCCAACTGACTTCACTGATAACACATGCAATAGTGGTATACTAAATATGAAGGGATAAAAGGAAAACATATCCAATCCTATTAAACACACATCTTTGTCTTTTTTAACCCCTAAAAGAAAACAAAAACCACAAAAACCCTCTTATATTCACAAACTATTCAGAATGAAAAGCGCTCTAATGTTATTAATCTTACCACTGGCAGAAAGCATCACAAATTTAATGAAGAGTAGTTTTAAACTAAAATACAATTTGAAGAAAAAGATTCCTCAGAATCTATTAATTAAGCCTTCTATTAAAATGAGAATCACAGTGTAAAGACATACAGAATTCTCATGCCATGGAAGTACTTATTCTCATATTTTTTCTACTGTATGACCTAATATTTCACAGACACAATAAAATCATGGCTTCTATTTCAGTATTTTGCAAGGTGTCACAAAAGCTTATGAATCTGGTGATGAAGTACAAACAAAACCAGTCATTGTATTGATGGAAACAGTGGTAGTTTGACTCCCCAGCCAAGATAAAGCATACTCATCTTGAATAAATGGAGTATGCAGTGCTTTGTTGTAAAGAAATGAAGTCACAGAAACCCATCTAATTGAATGTCAAGTCATAAAGATAGCATTACTACTGTTTTCTACTATTATATTAGCTATTTGAAGTATCTAGGTTGCTGTAAATACTGTAAGACTTGATTAGCAGAAAATACTATAGAAGTAATAACCATTAGCAATCTGGTAGATCACTCCAGAAATTCTGGTTCCTAATAAAGTAGAGGTGGTCAAAGGTGCAACTAGATGATTATACATCTAATAAGCAAACTTCTTTTCATAAATAATCCCATGTGAAGCATTACATTAATTTCCTTATTTTGCAATAATATGATAGAGATTAAAAAGAATATTCAGGGCCTTCCATTGTAAGTAGTTGGACTCCATGTCAGTAGGATTTGAGACAATGTCCATAATATCAGCTCAGTGAATTTCCTACAGAGCCTCTTATTCTCTAAAATAAAAGAATTTAACATTAAAAAGAGGAAGCCAAATGAGTAGTTGGATTCCTTTGTTTTTAAGGCTTATCAGTCCTGGTCACAAAAGCCCAAAATCCAAGTACTGAAGAAAGTGTGAAGATTATAATTGTAAAGTTTTATTTGCATAAGGAAAATACTCAGTGCTCAGTTCCCAGGAAGTTTGATTAAGTGATTCTGGAGAACTTGCCAGTTTCTTCTTACAAAGCAGAAAATTCAGGGAAGCTGAAGGGACTCCATAGATGAAATAAATAAACCTTCTGAGCAATGAATTCAAAGAGGAAGAAAAATAATGACTTCTTTAAATTATCCAGTCTCTGGATTAAATTAGGTTATCAATTAAATTTTTTTTCTGAATGCATATTTGTTATTTCTGTTTTTTCTCACTTTGGGTAAGTTGCATTACTGTAATTTTTTCTAATATGCTCAAAAATAACAAATAAATTGTGATAATTTAAGCACAGCTAATTGTGATATATGTTGCAAAACAATGGTAAATCTTATTTTATGCTTACTTTCATGCCAATAACAATTTGAAATCTGTTACAGTTGTTTAAATGACATTTGGTAATAATGAATGATCTTGCTAATCTCAGATTTGTTCATGCAATTTGACAGTTTGTGGTCTATTTTGGCTCTTAGGAAAATGCTGCAGATCAGTGACAAGGTGTATTGATAAATGAACATACTGAGGCTTGTAGAATGATTTTTAAAGCTGTCACTTGCTCCATATTCGAATCCATGTTACTTGCATGGCACATACTAATTCCAGCCTTTTAAAAACTGATGCAGCTTCTAAATAATTACACTTGAGTTAACCATTCTGTCCCTGTTCATGGTCAATCAAGTAAGGTGGTGAAAGAAACAGCAGAAAAATAATTCTTCAGACCTCATCTTTTGGTTTTGTTTAATTTTGTATCATAGAAATTTGTGTGTCTGCTTTAGAGTATTTGTAATAACAGTATTTATTTGGCTTGTTTTGGAAAGTAAATCTGTTTAGGCCTTGGACATAATTGTGCTCAATTCACAGGAGAAATTTGTATATTTTTTTAACCAACATTCATGAAGATAAGAAGCCAAGTCCATCTAAACATCTCTTGTTTATCCAGTAAATTAGAAACTAGGTAATGTTCTGAAGTATAATTTCAGTTCTTCTTCATGAAGCTTTTTAACCTTGATGCATTTTGTGTTAACTACAGCCAGAAAGAAGGTTCTAATCATCAGGATTTTAAAGGAATTCTGTAGCTTTGGGGGTTTTTGCTTCTAGTGGACTTCACCTTTTTTATCCCCACAGTTTACTTTTTTTTCTTTCCTTGTTCTTTCTCCACTTTTCCTCTCCCTCTCCTTCCTTTTACCTTTTTGTTTGTTTTTGGTAGTGTTTTTTTCTGGTTTTTTGTTTTTCTTTTTTTGGCTATGGTTGCCTGGCAGCAGGATAATTGCTGTGTTTTTGTGCATTCTGCATTTTTGCCTCTCTGTTTAATGGGGCCATATTGGCATTCTCTCTTATTGGTACACTGTGGGTCAAGTGTAGGCGTGTGCATGCTTTACAAATTTGTCCCCACCGTTGCTAATGTCTGTTGAAGATGTTAGTAGCTGGTGGTTTTGTCTGAGGGACACTTCAAGCTGTAATTCTTGAGTGCAAATCACTCTTTATTTCTTTTGTTCATTTATAATGAGAGACTGAAATGGAGCTTAAATAATTCCCTCAATGAAAACATTAACCAGACTCTGCCATTGTGGTTGTTTAAGAACTGAAAATAATTAGCACAAACCCACATGTCCTTCACAGAGCTTTAAAAGAAGTCAGGATATTGCCATTAAGATAATAATGAATTCAGTCTCTGTGGAAAGGCAAGGAAGAAAGGAAAAAGATTAAATATATTTCAAGACTAGCAAAAAGATTTCTGGTGGGAACATTTCACTGTTGAATAAAACATTCCCTTGGGAAATACATTGCTATTTGGGCCTGTATTTTAAGGCAGCATGTGAGTACCTTCAGAGAAGCCAAGCAAGAACATCCCTCTTTCTTTAAAAATTCTAAACCTACAAACTCACTACAAACAGTAACCAACTTCCTGAGCTACTGGCTGTTAAGTTAGAAACTATAATATTTTCTGTTTGGAAAGACTGGAATCAGAAAGCAATATTGTTGATAGTCAGGTCTCAGGAAAAAATTGTTTTCCATGGTGGTAAAGTCTTCTTGTTTCTTTGCTTCTCTCATGTAACTTTTCCTGCCCAGGACATACAATCCTATTTTGAGGTATTAGAAGAAGATATTGCAGTTAAAAATGTTGGCTTAGAATTGATTTAGTTCATAAATGTAGACTAAACTTTCTTCCGTTTGAAAGACGTTTAGCAAACTGTGAATCAAAGCCATAAAATCTAAGGATTGTAAGGCAAGAATGAGCTATTATCTGTCCATGAAAAGAAAAGCTGTGAAACTAACCTCTAAAGGTTACCTTAAAAAAAAAAATAATTCTGCATGAACAAAGAGAACTTCCCTGCAAACCTTACTTACAGCAAAGACAGAAAGATGATGACAGCAGTTAGCTTAGACATAGGATAGTCTCTTCCTCCTTCAGCAGAGCTGCTGAGTCTTTGCCAAGGGTAATAAAGAATTGAAGGTGAAGAACTGACCACAGTTAATCTGCTGAGGATCTGACTACTTTGTTATGCCCTCTCTATTCACTGTGGCTGCATGAGAGTTGTGTCGACAATCACCTGAGTTTTCTTCTGCCTTCTCACATGGTAATAAACATTTTCCTTATATTGACACCACTCCAGCATACCAGTAATGTAGAATCACTGTCCAGCATACCTCTAATGAAGAGGCTTATGTGAAAACTAACTACACTCACATGAGCACATTTGTCACAGGACTGGGCATGTCACAGGACATTAAGCACTGGGAGCTTAATGCCATCATATGTGGATGATTTATTAAGAAAGCCCACAATTAATTTAACTTTACAACAGAGGCCTAGAAATTAAACATAACACCTTGTCCAATGTCATAAAAACAAAAGAAAAATAAAAGTTGTATTGTTTTTTCCTCATTGTTGTTTTGGAAATAAAATCATTTGCTTGAACTAATACAAAGAAAATTAAATTTCATGGAAGGGAAGGAATTTTTCATGGGGAAAACAGTCATCTTCGCAGCTCTAGGGTCCGATCTGTGAGACAAATTATGAAAAAGAAAGAAGAAGCTAAACTAGACCTGTTGCTGCCTCTATCTTAATACCAGATTTTTACTTTGGATTCTACCTTATCTTTCACATGGATCCTTCTAGTCTTTGGTTTCAAGCAAGAGTTGACTGCATGACAGAAAACACTTAAAATTTTAAACCTTTTACAAATGCATTGGCACAGTCTCTCTGTAAACCTGAATCTGCATGGTTCCCTATGGGGACTTAGAAAATTCATTTGGAAAAATCTGAACATTTCTGAAACATATAATAAGGAAACATAGCATTTGGAGAATGATGTCCTTAATTAAATAGGGTAGTATCTCTTTTAGAATACATTTCTCTTTGAAACATAGTGTGCTCATATGCAAGAAATTCCCAGAAGGTGACATGCAGAATAGATTTTAAATTGTGCATAGCTTTCTGCGTACCCATGGTGGAATGAAAAGTGTTCAGAATGATTAAAAGAGGCAGAATTGGGCAGCGATGTTTCTGCATATTTTAAATTCTTACATGGACTTTGGTAGAGACAAACAGCTTTCAGAATTTAGATTTGGAGCCAGACTATAATTGCTTCTGAATTTGGTATTTGATTCTGGTATTGGACTTGTACCTCCCTTTACCTACCCCTCTTCTAATTTCCTTTTGGAGAATAAAGAAAAAGAACATGTGGATCAACATTGCAGCACAAAACCGTGGCAGATTAAAGCCAGTTGTAATAATTTCTTATTTCAGAATTCCCCACAAGATTTTTTAAAATAATTTCTTGAGGTAATCGTGGTAGGAATTAAGTTTATTTGACAGCTAGCAGCTACTTATAAACACCTTTGAGTCTTCTGGGATGCCTTTCCTTCTTGCGTGATTGGCAGGGCTGAAGGATGCAGTAAAGCCCTTGTCACCCATATAAAAATGTGGAACTCTTTCTCTTGGAACTGTGAGCAGTAAACTGGAATGTTGTTGTTAGGTTTTATGGAGAATAATTCAGAGTTGAAATACATGCACAAGTTGTTGTGGTGTTTTGAATGCAGTTTAGTCTACAAAAAAGCAATGTACAATAGCTTGGCTTCTTAAAAGGCTGCATTCCTCATCCCTCACTCCAAATGTCACTACTACCCTTTCTGATACTTAATGCCTTAAATGCTGTCATGTTTCCTGTTTTAGTTTGTTTCTTTCAAGAAAATAAAGAGATTCATAATGCTAGTTAGCAAAGTAATCCTCTTAAATAAGAGGAAATAAATAAGAGGACTGGGTTGGCTGGGATACATCTTTTCATTTGCTGTTTTGTGTGGGGTCTTTTATTTTCTGATTGTGTACTTGTCAGCCTGATTCCTCAAAGATTTCTGTTGTATGGATTCACACCACTGGATCTAATAGAAAAAGTTATGTTTTGCATTGATTTAAGAGAGATAACAAGAAACGTTAACCTAACAAGAAACTGAAAATTATAAAAACATTATTGCTTAGGCATTTGCTGTAATTTTATCTCATATCAATTTCATAAAAGGCTCCTTTGCAGAGTCATGTTGAGCAACTGAATACCCAGATATCTTCCTCATGCTGAGAAACTTAAGTGATATGCCTTTAATTTTCATCTGCACTTATGAAACCTCATTTATAATATTTGCAAATTATTGAAAAGTCATGTATTGACACAATTGCTGCTGCTAAAGGTCAGATTTCTCTTAGGCCACTCTTTCTTTGTATGGTTTGATCACTGCTTAAGAAAGGCTGTTTTGGAGTATTTTTGGAGATATTTTCTAAGCTTGTCTGATCAAAAACTGAGTGAAGATAGATGAAAAATATGATGACTGTGTTATGATGAAAATAGATTTCCTGAGAGAATGAAATGGTCATATATATGTAACCAAGGCTTCAAGGAAAACTTGAAAAATAGAAAACAGTCTTTCAGGACATTATTCCAATTTACTGACACTCATCTTTAATGGATGGTCTTCAGTGGATGGATTCCAGCTCTCTCAGTAAGGCTGAAGATGTTCTACTTGAATTATGTTTTATCAGATGATGTGTAAGTTAAAGCAAATTCAGAGTGAGCTACTACTCAAAGCATATTGTATGAATCAGACTTCTTCTTCTTAGTTTATTCTTAACCACATACTTTCTGTTCTCTTCATTTTTTTCAAGACTTTACCATTCATATTTGTTAAATTAAAAGAAAAATATTATTTTAATTCTTTCTTTACTTTCATTCTTTCATTACTGCTCTTCTGGTTCTTTTATTTCTCATTTTTTCTTTCGTCTTCAGGATCCCAATGTCTTTTTTTTTTACTACTTAGCTCTGTTCATTCTTTCAGAATAGTGCCTCTGACACCTATTTCCCACCTATGTAATAGAAGTAGTCAGAGCATTAGTGTTGATATGGTAGACAGTTAAGTTTTAAAGATTAACAGTAACTTATTGAGATTATTGATATTGCATATGCATTCTTTATGGAGAAATTTCATTTATTTTGAAAAACAGATTGGAATTTTAATAACAACAAGCTGACTGCTCTTTTAAGGAAAAGAATTTTTGGAATCTGGGTATATTTTAATAGAAACAAAATAAGTAAATTGGAAGTTGAATCATTGGTGACAAAGTGACTCTTTATATTGTTTGTAGTTTGACTTCTGAAATTAGTAATGTAGGTATCTGGACAGGCTGGGTTGATGCAACAAGGCCAGTGGTATGATGTTCATCAAGGCCTGGTGCCATGTCCTGCCCTTTGGCCACAACAACCCCCAGCAGCACCACAGGCTGGGGCAGAGTGGCTGCGAAGCTGCCCAAGCTAAAGGACCTGGGGGTGCTGGTGACAGCAGCTGGACACGAGCCAGCAGTGCCCAGG
>JAODKT010001744.1:28862688-28876241 GCA_027576195.1 Cossypha heuglini
CTTGAGCTCGGCAGTGGGGTGCAAGACCAGCTTTACTCAGCACCTGAGGCAGACAACTATCTTTTAATAACTTTTCTTGTTGTTTCACAGACAGTACAGAGGTTATTAAATTAAACTGAACCACAATTAAACAATTTTTGTTGTCAAATGTTTACCTTGTCTAGGATATATTCTGTCAGTCGATTGCAAAGGCATAGAAAAGGAGTTGAAGTATATGTTAAATTATATGTCTTCATTTTAATCCATTTGCAATTTAATTTTGGAAAATGTTATTGAGCCCTGGATCCAAAACTCTCCAAAGTCAACTTCAGCCCCAGCCCCTGTGTCTGCACTTTGAAGCCTTTTGAAGTGACTTTGGGTTGGACCAAAGCTGAAAGATAAGTCAAAACTTGGCTGTGAGGAGAGGATTTTTTCTCCTTCAAACCACGGGTTCCTCCCTCGAGTCGCTGAGGGCAGTGTAAGTCCAATCTGTAGATACTTCAAAGGCTTCAAACAGCAGACACTGCGGCTATGTCTGAGGCTGAAACAGACGGTTCAACAGAACCAAAAAATTTTGGGGCCTCCCAGTGCTTCTCAGTGTATTTTAAAGGAGATTAAAATCACTATAAAATGGAAAGAAATGTGCATAAGTCTTTCTCCCTTTTTCTTTGCAAAAAATCTGTATTTTACAAGAACATCTGTCTACCTTCATGTCTAAGTGAAGCTCTTTTCAGTATAAAGCATGAAAAAAATCTTTAGACAATCAGCTTTACAAAGCCAGACATCCAGTTTCAGAGCTCACTTGGTTTTGCCAGTTTAATTGTTTTACTATTCAAGTTTCTGGTGAAGGCAGTGTTCACTTGAAGAATGAAAGATATAAAGATAAACAATAGGAACTGAAAAACACTCTCCACATGGAAGAAAAGGTATCCAATAAATTAATTATATTTTTATCTTATATTTCATAACTTCCTCTTACAATAAATTAAAATATTGTAAAATTATTTTCGATGTTTTTTGCTGTTTCCAACTCAGACATGATGATGGCTGGAAATTAAACTAGGCCTTGAAAACGTTGTGAATTTTAGTTATTGGGGTTTCCTCTTCTAAGGATTTATTTCAAAGTATTACTCCTTGCTTATGTATTATAGATATGATATTCTGTTTACTTCTAGCTCTGTGCATTTGCCTACACTTTACTCATATATACTAAAAACTTATCTGCATGTTAATGGACAAGTTGCATGTTTATCATAATATAAAACTTTAAAATAACTAGATGGATGTAAAAGGAAAATAAGGAAATTATGAGGCTGATTTTCTAAGCCAAAGAGTCTTCTGATTGAGCTGTTTTCACACTACGGCATCTTTCAGAGACACCTCCACTTTTAACTGAGCTTTTTACCTCCATTAAACCAGTTTATAGTTTTGTTGTTCAGCTATAAGTGAAATCTCAGCAACTTATTATCAATATCCCAAGTTATTTAGTTATGTGATATTAGTGCAGTTAATTTGAAGACGAGGTTAACTTTTTGTTTATTAAACCTGATTTGGCCTTTCTTAAAATTACTCCTTCAGGCCAGTTAAGTCATTCATGCAGTGGCTGCAGGTATGCTTTACTCAAGTGCTCTGTCCAAAATATTCCCACTAACACAGGATATGCTGCAGACATTTACCAGTAAGAACCACCTCTGTTTAAAAAAAAAAGTGTGCAGGATCAAAGTAGGGGAGTTTGTCACCTCAGTGCCTGAGAGTTTTGTATCCACATGTTTGAGCAAACAAAGTCCAGGAAGATTGGAAGATGAATCAGGGCATGCAAGCCTTGTCTCAGCTGAGCAAGAATGCAGATCTGTCCTCTATGAGAGGACAGCTCCAAGAGGAAAACCTTCTATCCAGAAAACAGGTGTTAATGCCACAGTGCCCAGCCCAGAAGGAACAGCATACCAGCCTCTGGCTGGTGCTGATGTGAACTCAATTTTAGTGACAGAAGGTAAGACACAGAAGCTCATTGAGGACACCAGACAACAGCAGAAAGGGTAGCCAGATCCATCCATGCCTCGTAGCAGGAATGGAGCTGAGGGAGTCCTTGGTCACCACCTGGGCAGCTTTACCTCCTTTACTGTTGTGCCAGCAGTGGTTCCTGCAAGAAACACCAGCTCATATTGTTAGGCATGGCAAGGTGTCATTCTGCCCTGATACTCTGGAGTGCTGGAAGTAGCACAAATTTGTGGAAAAAATGTGAACTAAATCCATTAACTAGATCTTCAGTGCATTGAATTATAGTATTCTGATACTTTAATACCAAGGAAATTAAAAGTATTTTTAATTGTGTGTATTTTTGGGCAGGCTTGATAATAGGCCAAGTACACTTGGAAAAATTAAAAGAAATAATTACATTCAGCATATAGGCGTAGGTAAGGAATAGTCTGATTCAGGTATCTACAAATGGTAAGTCTTTTACTGTTTATTTTTTTTTATGTTTTGTAGCAAATTGTCAGCTCTGCATAGTGACCTGAATGTTACAGTTTTGTTACAGTGAAGTCTTTTTGATTCCTGGTAGTGAACAGCTTTTTGAAATATAAATGTGGCTTAGATGATAATGTAAAATTTGAACACTGAAAAGGTTTCCAGATTTATCTGGATGTCAGATGTACTGGCAAAGACTTTGCAATGGGGACAAATACATTGAAAGGTATGACCAGAGGCAAAAATTCCACACTAAAGAGGCTTCTATCTATACAATGTATTCTCTCATTTTTCTCAGCTCCTGGGCTGAAACAGCATCCATGAAAGAAACATGTTTTTGGGCAAGGGGAGGTGTTTTCTTTTTCATCTTAGAACAGATACAGGAAATGATTTCTTAATAGTCTGTCTAGGCATGGATGCTGGATATGCTTCACTGTTTGCTGAGGTGGTCTTACAGTCAGTGGACTTAAGCCATTGCAACTAGTTGTTGTTGCAAACAGGACTGGACAGACCTGCTTACAAAGTTTCTGGTGAGCTTATTCTGCTTGTATGCTTTCTAAGCTCAAAATCAAAAATGGAGAATGAGAGAGTCTTCAGCATAATTTTACATTCGATAAAGGCAGATGTCCCTGGTGCAGTTTTTGTATACTATGTTTTCAGAGGACAAGATAAATTTTTTTCTCACCAGTTCTTATTAATATTTTTCATACATAAAGCTATTAAGTGGATTATGAAAATTACATTAGTTCAGTGGCTGGTAGGGAGAAATGGTTTCAGTAACTAGAAAGGGTGCAGAATTATGCAATGTAAAGAAACAGAAATAAGGACACACTAGCAATACTGCAGGTGTGTGAGTGATGAGAGGTGAACTCTTCCCATCTACCTATAGCAACAAATATAAATCTTTAAAAAAGTAAAGAAAAGAAGTCTTTCACTTCCAGTACTCAAATGACTCTAGAAAAACAGATGAGGTTTGGTGTCTCTGCATTGCACTGCATTCAAGTCTATTTCATAGCAAACCCTGTAGTGAGTGGTGGGAGAAAATTTTAGAAAACAAAAATAGGCAAAATAGTAACTGTTTAACCCAAAGTGTTTTGAGTTTTCCTGTTCCTGGGTTGATTTTCTGAGAAAAAACATATGTAGCAGAAAAAGATCCAAATATGATCCTTATGGAAGGAAACTCTATAAATTGGGCTGAAGTAGTCACCAAAAAAACCATACAGGAAAGTGCTACTAGTACTACCACTCTCATTCTTTTCCAGGGAATTCACAAAGATGTGAAAGGATACTAGAAACCAAACTGCATTGAACTACAAATAGAATTAATAGGGTTCTCTTTAGTCTTGAATTAAGATGTGTGAATACAAGAGCAGCATGTCTTCTAGTAGTCTGTATTCTTCTGAAGAAGGAGAAGGAGAATGTTAAAAGGGTTAGAAGGACATTGTTTCTGGTGTGCATGTGCACCATGCAGGTATGGATATGATTGCAACTTTAATAAGCACTTAACAAATTAAACAACATTCAACAGTTCATCGTGGGTGATGTGTTGGTACATGAAAGAGAACTGACAGTACATCTGCTCATCTGTGTCCATCCAGAAAAATGACAAACCTTTTCTTGTCTTGTCTTGGTGCTGCAGGCTGGATGGGTAACATCAGTTCTCTGCTGACATGAGAGACTGATTTTATCTTTCTCTTCGTCAAGGCCTCAGCCTCACTGAAACCAAAATTGTAAAGACAGCAAAACATGATGCGGAGTTTTGTTGAAACTGCAATTCTCAGCAGAATTAAGGTGAAAGTATAGCCAAACTCTCTACTCAGGGACCTCAGTATTTACAGCTATCAGATTAGAAGAATATTTCATGGAGTGTTACAGATATTATGGGAGAGCTCTATCAACGAGAGATGATTTCTGGGGTTAGTAAATAATGACTTCATTTGAACATGAATCTTAAATAACATCAGTAAAATATCTGAGTCAGTTTGAGTTCCCTTATTTGGCCCTATGGTTCTTTGCCTTCCTGACCAAACTGTCTGCTAGGCCTAATGCATGAGGTGTCTGTCTTTGCAGCAGACAGGCATGCTACGAGCTGCATCTGTGGCTGATGTTTTATTTCTAGGCAGACATTCAGATGACTGGCACTTTCTGAATACCTGAGAGAGGAATCCTTCCCTTTCCACCACACATTACTGCTTGTGCTGCTCATCCATCCTGCCTTTCGACGCCCATCACCATTGCTGCTAGCAGGGTGATTCTCAAAGTCTGTCCATATTAGTGTGGCTGTTGGCAGAGGCACTAAGAGCGCTCCTTTGAAACGAGTGCAGCACTCCTTAGCCCACTGAGTCATACGCATCTGCTGGTGGGAGGAGAGTTGAAATCTATAAGAGAAATTCATTTACGAGAGAAACTACTGATTACCATCAAGCACGTTAGATATTTTCAGGCAACGCAATTATCTTGATAAATCTTACACTGCATTTTTGCAGTGTGATACTATAGGCCTTCTGAGTACTGTTGTCGCATCCTGACAACTAAATTACCTGAGGTACAGTATTAATAGCAGTCATGACATTCTGTAAAAGCCACAAGCTGACAGTTCTTTCAGCAATTCGCTAGGTTAGAAATGAACAATCTGAGTATGTCTGGCTCCAGCCAGTAGCACATTGCTTAACCCCACTTGTTTGACCTTGTTTTAGCTTCAGTGCATGCCACTATTGCTGTGGATTCTTGCATGGAGAAATAAAATGCAGTTAACCCTTTTCTGGCTTGAAACCATCCCGTATTTTCTTTTTTGCCTTTATTTTATTCACAATGAAATAAGTTTTAAAGTCAATATTGCTTTCTTTTTTCCAATTTACTGAGCTATTCCTAATAACAGCATTCAGTTGTGAGCAGAAATTATGTCTTTTGTGAAAAAAAAAATTATTTTCCCTGCGTGGCTGACAGCAGTAGGAATACTACCTGACCACGTGGGCATGAACTCTGCCATGGAAGCACTGACCTGAGCATAGGTTGCTGAAATCCTACTGTGCAGTCTACTCTGGCAGCTGATGACCAGTTCTGTCCCTAGCCAGCACAGGGCTATCCTGAGTGTATTAATTATTTTCCCCATAGGTAAATTTTGCTGTCTTTTATCATATAGCTCTAGATATATTTGCATGAAGTGATGGCAAAAATCTAATCAAGAAATAACAGCCTATGGGCCACTTTTAGGATTCTGTTCTGGAGACTAAAGCAATAGAAATTGGGATAATGTTATCGGGTAGTAGCAAGAAAAATTCTCCTTCTTTGAGCAGTGAAGAACAGAGTCATTACTGACTGCAATTTATCTGCAAGATTTTGTCAAGTGTAATTGCAGTGATTTCTTCATGACAAAAGAAAAAGAGCATAAAATATAAAAGGATTTGACACAAATATGAGTGCAGCTAATACATATTAGTTTTGACATTATCTACATCAGCATATGCCTCTGACAAGTCAGGCCCTACAGCTAGTAGAAAGAAATCCTGAAATTTCTGCAGTTGCAAATTACCTGTTTTATAATTAATCCAGGCATACAACAGCTACAAGTTGGCTTCATCTTGCTTTGACACTGTAGCATTTCATTAGGCATTACTTTCTCTAATAGGAGGCTGTTTTCACTTTTCTTCTCCATCCTTCTCCAATTTTTATATCTTCAGACACTGAGTTATGTTGAACAACTTCCAAAACATTTTTCCGTCTTTCTTCTCCCATTAGATCTTGTCATAGCCAGGAGTGAGATTTTGATTTTCTAATACACAGATTTTTCTCACGACTGAGGCTGTAAATGTGCGCATGAGAAATGTCCCAAATTGCATTTCTCATCTATCAACAGTTCCCTTGATTTGTGGCTGCATGACCATTTTAAGAAGAGCTGAAAGCTCTGGATATTTAGACATTCTGTGTCACAGTGATGATATGCTGCAATAGGGAATATAATTCATATGGTGTTGCATCTTGCTTTGTTATTTGGTTTCACTCCTAATGTTACTGCCATTCATTTGAATATTCCTTGTTGTTAATCAAGACTCTAAGCTACAGTTTGCCTTTGGATTCTGTATTTCTCTACTAGATTTTTCACTTTCTGTTGAGAGTGGCATTAATTACTTTTGCTGCAAGAAGTAAGATTTGCGCCGAGCTTGATGATTTTATTTCAGTGCTACAATATATGCTGTGGCTGTTGAGTGCTAAAGACAATTTTATTTCCTGCCACTGGTGATGAGAACTGAAGTGTTGTCAGTGAGAGAGCTGACTCCACTTTTCAATATGTGCATTTCTATTAGATTTTTGAAGATCTGGAGGCATCCACCAATTTTTAGTCCCAGTTCTCTCTAGGTAGACTTACAAACACTTACCTGCCTTGGCTTTTCCACTTCTTGAATAACATTTTCAGCATATGCTGCTATATATATGCAGAAGATGTAAAAAGAGAGGGGAACATATGTCAGCTACATTCATTCACTCTTCTTAGTGTTTTAAAAACAGATGTATATTGAGTGCTACAGATGTCTTCTCTTCTGGTCAGGACATCAGTAGGCCAATTTTGACCCCGGCAGGAGCAGGACTGGCATCAAAACTCCCCATGGAAATTGTGTAAGTTTTCTTTGGTCATCTTGATAATTCCATATTTAATTTATGTCAATGAAAGGTAGACAGAATAGAAACTTGCTGCTGCTGTTGGGGAATTGTCAGAATATGGTGGTGTTGTAGCATGACTCTGCTCCTGTCTTGGTATTTTCCACATGTGATTAGCAGAGTCCCTGACAATCTTTCACATATTTTCACTGAGCTGTTACAGAAATGATAAAATTTTAACATCTTACTGCTTACTTCTCCATTCTGCTAGCACACAGCTTTTGCTATTCTCCATTGAAACTGTTGGTTGGGAATTTATTTTTCTTTTGTTTTGATTACTTAATTTCTGTCAGGATACTAGCTGGTCATTTGGAAAAATCTCCAACTTGAGATACCAGAAAGAGATTTAAGTAAACCTTTATTTCCTTACTTATATATGATATTCTTAGAAAATCCCGAATATCATAGGAGAAATTCAGCACTTGGCAAATACTGCAGGAAACTTCTCAAAATCCCCTCTGAATTCCCTGATAGAAGAAATTAGATGATTTGGATTGCCTTTCTGAATAGGAGCAGAGCCTCACTGTCTGTAGATCATGTTTGTAGCTGGTCTGTACAGGATTAGATAGTTCAGACCTCACTGAGACCTGTGTAGGTCACCTGCTAGTCAGTCCTTAGTATGAGGTATGGTCCAGCTGCCTACAGCCATGTTCACAGAGTGATGAGTTCCCCAGTTTTGCTCAGCTGATGACTGTCTCTCCACATGGCACTGACTTGCAGCTTTTCTGTGCTACCTGAGCTCTGCAGACATCACAGATCCATTACACTTGTGTGACCAAGTGCAGAACTGCAGTATTTTCTTCCCAAGTAGCAGTAAAACTGAGAGAAAAAGTGTTGAAAGGACTTCTTAGACTGCTGTTTTTTGCTGGCAGACAAAATATGAAAAAAAGATCTGTGGAAAAGTTACAAAATAATGTAGAGAAAACAGTGTTTGCAAGAGTCCTGCTATGCTCCCCATATACTTCCTTTTTTATCTTCTTGCCTAATCTTTCCTTATTCTCTGATTTATCTGTAAAAAAGATGGGAGTAGACTTTTCTTGGTATGAATTCAAGCTTCCCTCTGTCAGTTTATTCTCCTCCTTCATTGAGTATTCTGCACTCACTGTAATTCTGAAACAAAATGAAATTGTAGTTGGATTCAGACATGCACCAGCATTCATCCGACTCAGTCAGGCATAAGCAACATCATTTTTTCCATGTGAGAAAGTGGATTTATAATCCAGCTCTACATAATTTAATTGAAATGGTAAAATCCTGGCAATATAAATAGTCCAGTTAGTTGTAATTGTGGCAGGAGCTGAATGTGATGTATTCTGGGTCTGTTGGAAAATAAACACACTTACACAGAGATCCTTTTTTTGTTAAGAGACCACTGTTTGTCATCTCTTCTATGTTATGCTGGCATGTTCATGATATCTGTCCTCCAGATATCAAAATTAATGGGATTAAAATTAAAATAAAAATATTACCCTGGGTATCTTGTAACAGACAGGATGACTCAGTCATAACAGTTTCAGAAATTCACCATAGTAGCTAAAATAGCATATATAGTGAGAAAACTGAAATTTATTCTTATTTATATTTTTTAATAAAATGCTTAGTGATAGTAAGCTAATGGGAGTTCTGTGTCTCTATAAAGAAAATTTTATGTCTGAGAAAATTAATGGAAGAGGGAAAAAAGTAATATACTCATTATATACTCTTGCTCTTCCCTATTTCTCAAGTGCTGTACTGAAAAAAGGGAATCATACAGACTTAAATGTACTCTTACTGAGTCAGGGAAGCCACATCCAGCTCCTTGAAGGTGAGCTAAAAAGCCCGTTTTGTGTGTCACTTCAGTTCCATCTCAGACAAGTCTTTCAGTGAGTTTAATGAAAGCTTTGCTTTCAGTTGAGGTGCCTTATACTAGCCTCCTTTTTCTTCTTGTTTCACCACCACTTCCCCACACTGTTTTTATTGTCAGAGAGATGAGGTAAAAGTACTCCTGGTAGGACACAGATTTGCTGGAATTGAGTACGTTGAGATTAGAGCAGGATGGTGCAGTCAGAATTAAGTAAACTGATATACAGGAGACTTCTGCTCTGGTCTGTGACTAGAAGAGAGCACTATCCTGAAAACAGTGGTTCTCGGACTGGAGAACATATAAAGAAATTTGTTACTGCCCATCAGAAATTATGTTTGACTGATGCTTACAGTGTCTTTAAGCAAGTCTCAGACTGCATGGTCATAAGAATGTAAAGGGAAGGGTACATGACCCTCATATGTGTAAGTAACTGCTGTAGAAACAGGGAGAAAAGTTTTTAATCTGTCTCCATGAGACAAGAATTGGTGGGTTTAAACTAGAGCAACAAAGACAGACTACAGATCAAGGAAAACATTCATTACAATAAGGACAGATAGTTGATATATCTGTCAAGTCTGTGAAATCTGTATCACAGAATGTCTTTATGAATATTTTAGATGAATGTTGGAACTTGAGGTCCCTTCCAAGGCAAGTAACTCTATTATTCTGTGAAGGTCAGTCAAAAATGTTAAAATGCTATTTGTTCCAAGTGAGAAAGCTGAAAATTGAAGGCCATCTTATAGTCTTTTCCAATTTTGTGATTCCACCATTTTGGCTACAGTTTTACAGGACTTAGTCAACTATTAATGGTTTTAAGTACAGAAAGACAGAGAGAGTCACCAGGATCCATTTGTATGGCACTTTCTAAAATGTTCACTGAAACATCACAGAGAAAACTGAGTGAAAGCAGTCATTTTGGTCACATTACACCTGGAGACATTCTCTGAACTAGAACTATGAATTTTTGTACGTAAACACTAAAGATACAGATCTTTGCAATTAAATTTACTTAGGTTGTAATACAAGCACCAAAAAATCTTGAAAATCTTGTGCCGGTACTAATTCTTTTAATTTATTCTTACAGTACTGTAATTTTTCTTTAATGTCCCCTATGATCTATAGTGGTTTTGCATCTGATTAAATATCATTACTCTAGTTTATCAGGGTGTTGGGTTTTTTTACATTGGGTAATGCCTTTACAAAGAGCACTTAAAAGGAAAAAGTTTTGGCTCCTCTTACGGTGATGCTTTAGAGAACTGATATTTTAAAAAGTGGTGACACTTGTGCATCACTTGTTATTACAAAAATCTCAGTAGAGTCAGATTCTGGGAAATACATATTGATGGCAATTATCTTAAATGTGAATAATCTGATTTCTTCACTGTGCTTTCATTAGTTGGACACTGATTAAATGGAAATTACTTAATTTTATATATTTATGTCTTTTTGGCCTGATGATCTGATATATCTAGGTTACCCTGTAAAAGTTGAATATCTTAATGAGGATAGATAATATTTTTTGAAAAAGTCGTAACAACTTTCTCTATAACATTTTGATCTTCTCAAAAAATTCATAGAAATATTTTTTTTTCAAATTAACCTTTTTAACTCATTTGAAATTTTCAGTGAAGCGGAAATTTATAAGTCATGATCTGACTGGGAAAGCTAGGGAGGGCTCTTTGTCCCCATTCACCCCACCCTACAATCACCTGCTGTGCCAGCATCAGCTCTCACTTTTGGCTGGAGCATAGAGTCTCCCAATTCCTTCAAAACCATCTGATGACCTGTCTCATCCTGGTCCTGCAGCAGCTCTGTAATGCATGTGTATTCTTTGCCCTGACTTTCCACATCCTCTGTATGTCAGGCTGCCACTGCCCCTCCTGTACTGCAAAAAGTGGTAAGCCCAGCAGAAGTGCAGCTCCAAAATTTGCTCATTCCTCACTTACCAATATAAAAGCTGAATTAACTCTAAAACCCCTGTTAAGTCTAGAAGCTCTTGTAAAGACTTGAGCCCTTCCTGTCTTAAGAGGCACAACTTCATAAAGAATCTGAAAAAGAGACGTGAAGATTCAAAAAACCTGCTTATAATACTAAGGAAGCCTATAATACTAAGGAAAATTGATTAGCCATTTTCCAGTTGTACACAGATAAGAAGTCATTCTTGTTTAGTGTAGTACATAATTAACATTTAATTTCCTTATTGGTGCGTAGCACTCAAGGAATAGAGTCACATCCTAATTTGTGATGCTGGGTATCCATTTAGTCCTACCTTGACTGAGATTTATTTTGATTTTTTTCATAGTCAAGATATTAAATTTCAGTACCATTTTCTGCCTTTTCCTCAATCACTCTCTCAGTCCTGCTGGTAGTATCAAATTTAACAAGATAAAGGTATTTATCCAGAGTTTTAAAATAACTATTCCAGTTATATTTTCATGGAATGAAGATATTACATATATTTTGATCAGGTTATTGGCTGTCTACCCCAGACAAATGTCACTATAGAGCCATCTGGTGCATTTTTCCTGCAATTTCACTGAAAAAGTACTGATGCTACTCAAAAATCAAGATAACATTACAGAATAAAAAAAAAATAAAATAATCCTTCATAGCACTGAAGAACATGGAAAATGGCTATTTCATAATGTTGTGGTTTGATAATGAAAGTGGAAAAAAGGCAGAATTATTTACTGCCTTTTATATTTCAAGAAACAGAGATGCTAAGAATCCTTGATCCAATCTGACCTTTCATTCTTCCCCCATATTTTTCAGCTTTTGCACCTAGGGCTATTCTTAACTTCAAATTCAGCTAGTACTACACATTTGTGAGAATTAATGACACAGAAAGTACATAATTCAGGTGCTGACTGTTTTGGTTTTTGGGTTTGGTTGCTTTTGTAATAGAGCGCTTGGCGAAGAGTGGGAGGGCTCATGGTTTGGAAAGGCTGGAGAGGACAATATGAGTTTGCAGGTTAATACAGAGTAGTGGCATCAATGTCATCTATTCTTACTTTCTGTTTGTTTCTTTTCTGGATTGCTATTAATTGTATTAATGGTAAATAGCATCACTGTCCTGAGAAAAAGAGTAATGCACAGAAACAAAACTACAGGGGTGCAAGATTCAGGAAACATAAATCACACAAATTGTGCAAGTGATCCACACAGTCATTGCAGACACAGTGTCATTTGTGCTGCTTCCCTAAATGCACAGAGAGAACAACACCAGAAAAAACTGAAGAAGGTCTGTCAAGGAGAAGCAGAAAGAAAGAGGTTTTTATCATTAATGATGGGGTTTATTTAAGGCCCTCTTTTCAGTGTAAAATGAGGAAGACAGTCTATTTCTTGTAATACTCTCAGATATCAGCTTGGGACAATTTTGTTACTGTAACAAAAAAAGGGATGTTTCCCATTGGTATAATTGGAGTCAGCTGTTGCCGTGCTCAGTTTTAGGAAGTTCATGCCATTCAGTATGAACCTCTTTTGCCATCTGCTGAAAATACTAAAGATCAGTCATCTGCAGTTTATTTTTGGATAGGTCATATTAGGCAAATGGGTTGATGCTTCTTGTGTGCCAAGGATTGAATATTAGGCAAAAATAGGATGGGGGAATGGGAAGAGTATACCAAAGTAATGCAGCCAACATTTTCTGAGCACTGTGCAGTGAAGCAGAGCCACTCAGGCAATGCCTTGCACTAAACTACTTCCCTAGCAGTTCTGTGGCAGCTAGCATGATATATCCAGATTTCCAGCTTTTGTACATTCGTTCTGACATTGCCTGAAGGATGTATGTGACTTGTCTGGAACAAAAGTGATGTTACTGTACTTGAACAGCATGGAATGGCAAATAATGTCTCTTCATGCATCTTTTCTTTAATTTTCAACAAAGGCTGGAAAGCTAGTAACGTTATTTTTTCCACTTATGGGAACACTGTATATTCCTAGCCCTTCAAAGGTGAATATAAACTCAATTCAGCTCAAGTTTACATTTCATAAGAATCTCAGGAAAAGGTGAAGAAATAGCAATTTGGCATCTGAAACAGTGGCTACCACATTTACCACTTTAAAATTCTTGAATTTTGAAAATTGAAAACTATTTCCGTATTAGTTCCACAAACACTCTCAGTATCAGAGCTTTCTGTATCTAAAATCACAATGTATAAAAATGAGTAGGAAAATTTACATGCCTACAATATAAATTTTCAAATGCTAGGTTTTCAGAGGAAGATCAATAATCTGTATTGGTCAGGTTTTTCTGCATTGAATTCAAGTCTGGATGCTCAAAGTTACTGAATCACTAGGGTTGGAAGACCTCTGGATTTCAAACAGACCAACCTCCTTGCCAAAGCAGGGTCACCTAGGGAAGATGACACAGTAATGTGTCTGAGTGGGTTTTGAGTGTCTCCAGAGAAGGAGACTCCCCAGCCTCCCCAGACAACTTTTCAGTGCTCTGCCACCCTCAGTGTAAAATTCTACCTCCTGCTGAGGTGAAACTTCTTGTGTTTTAGTTTGGCTTATTGCTCCAAATTCTGGCTTTGGGCACCACTGAAAAGTCTGGCACCATCCTCCTGACACTCACCTTTGAGATATTTCTATGTATTGATGAGATCCC
>JAODKT010001744.1:28886153-28920968 GCA_027576195.1 Cossypha heuglini
GCAGAACTCAATATCCAGCACAAGCAGAAGAGGCAGCTGCGGATATGAGCATCATAAAGTCATCCCAGGACATGTGGAAAGGCAGAATTCCACTTAAAGTACTTTTATGGTTTATAATGGAACTCTAGGACATATACTTGCTCAATTTTCCTTTCCTTTCATTATGCCATTGTAGCTGAAATTGATTGTAGGAAAAAAAAGCAATTTTTTGGTTTGCTTTATGAATTTAATTCTTGTAAAGTAAGCATTTATAATTTACTTACTGAAACTTTCAGGCACTGGAGCGGAAAGGGTGCACTCTAAAGTCTGCAAGATTTAGAAACTTAATTACTTGGGGGGGAAAAAAGGAGGAAATTATTATCTTTAACTTGAAATTTCTATTGGTCAGTATACAATATCCCTACTGGAATAATTTAACTGAAGTTTTTATGGTTGAGCAGTCTGAAGAGTGAGAAAATTGCATCAGAATAAATAAGAACCCTAATATTTTACACTAAATCTAATTTTCTCATGAGAAAACCTTAGCAGCAAAACTTCAAAGCTTCAAATTCAGGGGTATAACTTCTTTCTGCTTAGACAAATTATGTAAACTCTGTCTTTCTAAGATTATATAATAGTACTGTATAATAAGTCTAATGATACATTTTTAATGAGAGTTCTTTAATCTGCCTAGAGGCCAATTACAAGATTGTCAATGTTTAGGGTGAGAAAAAAAATCAGCTTAGTACAGTAGATCATTGTTTTTAAAGCAGAGCTGCTATGTACCCACTGCTTGATATGTCCTTTTTTTTGCTGTGTCTCATTTTGATATTGAGAGTAAATGATCTGGATTTTATCTAGGCCATAGAGTAAACCATACTTGTTAGCTTATTTAGTTCTTGTAGTTTAGTCAGTTGCATCCTTAATTTCATGCTTTTATTTGTCAGGTTTAAATTCATAAATAAATAAAACAAAAATTGATTTGTATAAGTACAATATTGTTGTTTTTTCCTTTGAGCTTACATTTCAAGACATGCAGTTTAGAGATGGGAATGGTCACGCATACCACAGGGTTTCCAGAAATACCAAAACTTGAACCTGAATTCGTTTCTTGTTGGAATTGAAATCTTTTATGTTCATTTGTGTGCATATATATATTTTTTTTAAATCCTGACTCAGATCAATATTCTTAGGAAATGAAGGCTAATTATTAGGTTTTATTCTATTTTATTTTATAAAGAAATACTTCAACCTTTTTCATAAATAAAGCGTTACAGAATTTGATGAAAAGGTTTAATTCAGTTTAGCAATCTCAGCAGTTATATTTTGAAGGATATTGAAATTCTGAATTCTGTATGGTTTTAGGTCATCTGAAATAAGGAAGAGCTATTCTCAGCATCTTCGGATATGCACATGCTTACCTGTGCTACAAGCTATTATTGCATTAACTTCCAAAGGCAGTGCACATTGCAGAACTGCATTGTGTTAGGCAAAAAGAATGTTTTTCAGAAGTCACAGGTACTCATGACAAATGGTAGGGCGGAAATGCCAAGTGTAGTTAGAGAATGTAATTTCCCTTGATTTGGTACTTCTGAGAACATTAAATGTAGAATTTTTTATGGAAGGAAAAAACCCAAACAATAAAATATGAACAAACACAAGTATTATCAGCCAAATGGGACTGTTTCTGAGCTTGGCTGTTATCTATTTTAGATGAAATCTACAGTAGAACAAATGTTAGTTCTTAGAATTGGAAGCTTGTGGAACTGTTTCCTACATAGCAAGGCACCAACAATTCCTCCTGAACATAATCATATGGGACAGTGTTTAATGGAATGGTGTGTTTTCTCCCTGAGGTGTTCTTCTATCCCCCTGTTGCTCTAGCATCTAGCTGATGCATTTTATTCAGCTGAGACAAAGAGACAGACACACTTCCATGCACATCCATAGGATGATGTCATGCTTGGGTTACAGCAGCTGCTGTTCTTCAGACCAGGACCAATTTGAAGGTTCTGATGGAAAAATCAGAACTTCTTTTCCAGGTTCACAATATCTATTCATGTCTCTTCATTTCCTCCTAGTTCTCTTTCTGTTTTTTACTGCCTAAGTTTTATGCTCAGGAGCCTAAATGTGCTGAAGAATTGAGTTTTATCTAAGATTTAGATTAACAGTTAATGCTAGCATATGGTTTGTTTATACATATGTATTGATGCTAGCCAAAACTGTAAGAAAAGAACCCTCAATATCATCTATCTGTTTTCAGAATCTTTTAATTTTTTGTTTGATACAATCCAAGTATATATTTTTTTAACATTTTTTGGACAATGACAGTATTCGTTGTGTGTTACATCAGTCTTGTAGTATACTTGCAACGTTTGTGCTTTTCTCTCATTAGTTTTAAAGGAAATTTGCTTTCAAAGGCTTCAAATCTGCTAATTTTTACATGTTTCTGGGTTTTTAAAATGGCTGTAACTTTTCGAGCTGGACACTAAGGGGTGCTGTTTCATACTCTTTGCCTGCACTGTCTCTTGTCTGCACACACATTCATACACACGCGTGCTGCTGCTCTTAAACTAGCTTAGCACTCTGCAAGTTCATCACCGAGTTGAAAAGACAGCATGAAGTAAAATCACATAAACTTTTTTGGTCTTATACATAAAATCTGACTAGCATAAAGTGAAGAAAATCATCACTGCTTCCAGCTCTGCTACAGAGTAATGGTAGTAATTAAGATACTCAGCATACAGAAAAAAAAAAAAAAGGCAAAATAGATTTCCCTTATAATATCATTAAGGGGGTGGGCTCACACTAGAAATCCAAAAATACCTGTATATAATGACATGGGAGGTATTTGAAATGGGAGTCACCAAACTAAATTTACCTTAAACAATTAAACAGGCTATGGAAGAAAGCTTATATTGTCTATAACTAAAATCTGTGCTGAATCAGGTCTGTGAAAATATGTACCAGCTTCTGGGGGAACAAGTGGTTGCAGTGGTTGTAGCAGTCTTACAGAAATTCAGCTAACTAAAATACATATTATCCCTCATGTGCATTAAATATTTCTCTTAAATTGTGTGAGAAAAATATATAGAAAAATATTGTCAGAATGATTATAGCTATTTCTTGGAAAACAGCATGGCCAAGTTGTTGTTTTGTCTTGCAAATCTCCAAGAGCCACTGAAATTAATGCAGGATTTGTCAGGTGAGATAAACTACATTTCAGGAATATAGTATGAAACTTAAGTGTTGTATACATTTTTGTAGAAACAGCACAAATTTTGTGTTTCTTATTCGTCTGCTAAAGCTCAAATAGGCACATGTTTTCCCTATTTGGATGTTCCTTATTTAAATCATATTCCGTAATTCCATAATTCATCATGGAGTTTTGTCTTCAGCCAGACTGAGTCAGAATTTTTTCTACAGAACCATTCTTGGTTTTGAACATACCACCTCTCTAAAAAGGAAATGGTATTGTACAAATATGTAGGAATTATCATCAAGCATTCTTACTGTCTCCTGCATTTCTACCCCTGCAGGAAGTCCTGGCCCTGATTCTAAACCTGATGATGAATCACACATAGCATATAGCTTTTCCAGCTTGCATGTGACTTGGAATTCTCTAACTAAAATAAATATGTCTTGCCGCTCTGAATTTAAGTAACCATTAACATGATTAATTCAGAATTTCGAACTGACATCTACATTCTATGCCAGTTTTGAGAAGGAAAAATTGTGCATTGGCAAGGAGTGATTTAGTAAGGTACTAAGGTCCACTCTGATGACCTCACAATTCCAACCTTCTTCTGTTCTTGTATTTTATCTCTTCCACAAAATTTTGCAGTGATGAGCATGGGACTTCCACCCAAGGAAACTAAGCTTTTGAAGACATTCCATATTGCAGGTATTCTTGTCCATTGCCAAATATGACAAGCTGGGCGGTAAAGAAGAAAATAAGCCTTATCAGCCAATAATTGTGGCCAGAGGGAAGAATGATTCATTGGCAGCTTCAGAGGTGATTACTATACAACTAGATATTCGGGTTTTGGTTGCTCAGCTTTTTGTTTTGGTCTCATGCCTAGTTTTCTCCTCAAACAGGCTGAATTTTCTATCTGAAAATTGAATTTCTTCAGGTCATCTTAAGTAGTGACATCAAAAAATGTGCGAAATTAGAAAAATTTTAGCAGAAAAATGTGTATACCAGTTTTGTTCATCCTTTAAAACTAACAAAAGATCCATCTTCGAATAAATTAATGGGATATTTGAAAGACAAAAATGCCACTGTGAAAGATGAAATGGAAAAATAAATTAGTAAGCATATAATTTTGAATAGCAGCTGTTCACAAAGATATCACATGGTTAAAGACTTGCCTGGCAGAGACTGGAAATGTGTATAAAAGTACTACTGCTATGGGGCAGAAATAAAGAAATAAACTCTACAGGTTGCAGACTTCCTAGAGTTTATTTGCCTACCAGTGGAATACACTGTAACTTTCTTTTGCAGCCCTGTCTATACGGATGTTTTAGTTTTCTTTTAGAAAAGATTTCAAAACCTTTATTCTGCAGTCATCATCGTGGGGCAACATATATCCACCAGAAATTCATGCTTATTTAATGAAAGATGAAAGCTACATTGAACCTCTGTTAACACATCTGTGCCTGGATCCATTTAGACAGCACATGCCATGGTGGTAAATGATGGTAGCCAGAAAAGTGAGGTCTAGGTGCAAATATTCATTGCACAGTTCTGTCATTCAGCATCACTCAGAAAAATTGCCACTAGTATGTTTATTAACAGGTCTCCACCATGCAGTGACAGAGCCACACAGTGGGTGAGTCTGGCAGGCACTTCTGGAGGTCATCCTTATTACATCTGCTCAAGCAAGTGGTTTAGTATCTCTAAGGAGAGCTTGTCCGCTGCTTCCCTGGGCAGCCTGTCCCGGTGTTGGATCACATTCACTGTAGAAATGTTTCAGGATTTCCCCCCTGTGTTTAAAAACGAGTTTCCAGTATTTCCTTTTGTGTCCATTGCCCACTGTTCTCCAGCTGGTCACTAGCAAGAAGAATCTGTCTGTCTTCACACACACCTGCCTAATATTAACAAACACTGCTGAAGCCCCCCTGAGCCTGCTCTTGAGGTCAAAGGCTCTTAGAATTTCACCCTCCCCTTTTATAAGAGATGGTCCAAGACCTTTGTTAGCTTCATGGCTCTTTGCCTTTTGCCCGGCTGTGCTTTATGTGTCCATTATGTTCATGTCTCTCCCGAACTGGCAAACCCAGTAGTGAAACAACAGTCTACAGGCTGATCACTTCAGCATCTCAGGTCTCTCTGGATTGCAGCATATCTATCTGGTCCATCAACCACTTTTCCCAAGTCTGTATCACCAGAAAACTGCTGAGAGTGCACTCTGGCCCAGCATCCAGGTCATTCAGGAAGATGCTGAATACTCTTGGTGCTAGTATGCACACCTTGGGCACTACACTGCATACTGGCTTCCAGCTGGACTTGGTGGTGCTGATCACAACTCTGTGTGCTCACCAATTTAGTAGTTTTCAGTTCACCTCACTGTCCACATATCCAGACCCTAGTTAATTAGATTTTTTTGTGAGAACTTTCCAGAAAAACATGTAATTGAATTAAGCGGAAGTTTCTTGTTGCTGACAGTGGTGTGCTTTACTTTGGGCTTGATAAAACTGTGCATCATCTCTTACAACTATCTTCAGAAACACAGAGACTAGAACCAATTACTTTGTTATTTAAACTCACATCTGCTAATATACCAATCTCATTCCTTTACTATCCAAGAAGTTGGCATTCCTATGTACTTCAGTGTAGAAAATATGTAAAAGGAGACCAGTTAAGTTTGGATAAATTTTCAGTTTCCAGCAAAGTTAAGATATGGAAGCTCTTGGTTCTTCTTAACTTTTTTTGATCAGCAGTTGTTCATTTTCTTTTCTTAAATGATTGTATTGAGACAGCAAGCCAACAGACAAATAAGAAAACTCACAGTGAAACAGGGAAAGCAGTATTTTTAAACGGATGCTTATGGAAGCCACAGTGTCTGTAGGTTCTGGAGATATCTGCAACAAAGAAATGTGGCCTACAGCACAGTTTGTCACATGGCACAAGGGAAAATGCTTAAAATGTGAGTTGTTTGGCAAACAATAAGATGAAAAAGAGCATTCCATGTATGACAAAATAGCTTTCAGGGTACAGACTGAACAGACATAAAAATCCATGATCTGTCTTACATTTCACATGCAACAATGTTTTGCACAGCTGCCTTGGTTTTCAATGAGCACTATAAAAATATTATTTTCAAGATGTAGAAGTACGTGCAAACTCTATTGTGTTTATTGTAGTGGTGCTAGAGGAGTAGATCATCCATGCTCAAAATGCTTCCCTCTGTTATCTGATGCCTGCTTTACTTTATAACATCTGTGGGTTGCTGGGCCCATCTCTCCTGTGGACAGATGATCTATTTCAGATGCCTGCCTTCTCTCTGCCAAGGCCAAGCACTGGCATGGTCTAATTGCCTGTCTGGTTGCTTTCTTGTTGCCTTTGGAAGGCAGTGCTCTCTCTGTGGCTTTTGTGGTTGTTTCCATCAGGCAGTGTGGTCCCTCTCAGAGGCACGAGCATGCCAGACAAACCTTTTTGAATCTGTGCCAGTCCTCTTCCTTGGGAGGTGAAGCCAAATATCATATATTTAAAACTGTAATGCTTTACTTGTCCACCTAGCTCCTGTCTCCTGAAGTCATTACTTGTGGTTTTACTTCACTGTTAAAATACTCTCCAGTTTTCTTGCCTCTCAGCTCTACCTATTTTCAACTCTCTGCTTAGCAAACTCTGTGTAGGTGAAATGGAGAGATTCTGCTGTTCTACTTAAGAGTGCTTATTTTTATTCTTTCCATGTCATAAGGAAGCAGAATGTGTTTCTTATTAAATGTGAAATGCTGTTTAAATAATATTTAGGAACTGTCATAAATCAACTAAAGCCAGGCTACTTAAAATTATTTTTAACGTTCTGTGACTAGCAAATAACTTCACTGGACAATGAAAACTAACTAGCGCTGCTGTCAAAAAAAAAAAAAAAGGATTTTAAAAAAAGATTAAAATAATGGTCATTTTAAGATTTTGATGCTCATCTTCATACAGTGTTTCCCTAGTAAGGTGCTCATCTCACCAATGACTGCTCTTATTTACACAGCTTGCTCTATCAAGAGATACTCTGACTCACTATTAAACATTAGTCAGTTAAAGGTGTTATTCGTATTCCTCAAGATTCACAGTCATTAAGGCTGTGAATTCTTCACGCAACATTCATCTTTTCACAACAGATAAAAAATACTCAAGGTAAGAACAGATTCGGTCAGCTTTCTCTTCAGGCTTTCTGCTTAGCTTGAAATAAATTGTCACTCAGGCTTCAGTATCACATTCCAGTTAAATTACATCAATCCATAACAGAGATACATTCATCTCATATAGATTACTAGATAAGCAGCACAATTAACCTACTTTAGTTAGATCCAAATATGTTTACTAAAATAATCTTGATTTTCTGGGCAGAGACATTCAAACATCTACAGCAAAAGGAATGCCTGCACTTACAATCAATCAACACTCTTTCTTGAAATACTATGAAAATATATTACTTCAGCAAGTCTGGTTGTAGGACAAGAAATGAAATCTCTTACAATGTTTTTAAATCTTCACATTATTAGAGGAATTGAGCAAACAATTTAGCATATTTATACATGAATATATATGAGCCAGAATAATTTACTTCTTTTTATCCTTTGAATGGCAGTTGGTTATTTTGGTTTGGTTTGTCATTTGGGGTTTAGGGTTTTTTTCGCACATATTCATGTGTTGTATAAAAGGGAATAGACTTTTCTTGTGCTACACTAAACGTGGCACATTTGGGTAATATCAGTGTCATGATACATTATCTGACTTCATTGGTCCTAATGAACTCTGGCAGAAAAATCTGTGTACCAGCAGCACTCTTAGATATTTCCTAATATTTGGGCTGGTTTAATTTATTTCTATGTCATTATTAATGCCTTTCTTATTCTAACAAGTTGAAAAAATTCACCTGCAGTATACTGTGTACTCTTTTAATACACCACCATGATAAATTAAAGCTTCTACACCCAGTAGATGCAGAAGCAAAAACGGTTAAAGGGGTGAAGGAAATGTTGACATGGTGTGTTGATAAAAAGTATTATTTGAGAATTATGTTTTAGGATTGAAGCATACACAGAGGTCCAATATCAAGATACCTGGGTCACCAATCCTGCACTTTTACCAGCAGTGAACATTTCAAAAGAAGATAAATGGATGAAGATTAGTCTGTGACTTGGACTGCTGTCAAGCTAGCAGTGAATGGAGAAGGAAAAAAGGCAGCAAGAGGAGAGAGAGAGATGCAGGGCTGGGATGCAATTTGCCTATAACTGCTTATAACATGGCAAGGAATTGTGGTAATGCATATCCCTACTTCTTAGTAATTTAACCCACATAATCCCACATAATCTCCAGAGAGCAACCATTATGAATTGTCAAAGTGAGCTAGAAATTATAATCAAATTAATTTTAAATACATATATATATATATATATATATACACACACACACATACACACATATCTATATATAAAGTCATTATTCATTTGGCATTTCCTTTTGAGCAAGGCACCGCCTGCTTTGTTGTAAGCTAAATTCTTCTGCACCTATGACCTAAGCTATGAAGCCTGTAAATGACATGGTTTAGGATTCATACTGCTGTTAATAGTAACAGCATTTTAAAAAATATTAAGATAAAAAGTTAAGAATGTTGAGATCAGAAAAAAATTAATGATTTTATGGCAGCATAGTGCTATTTTATAGTGAAGAGTTAAAAATATAGGAGAAAGTGTGCTTTGAACATACAGATCTTGCTTTGATTCATGGTGTCACATAACATTTGCTTATTCTCGAAGGAGAGAAAAGTGTCTTGAACTGACAGACAGTAAGATAAAGGATTTACTGCTATATTTGTTTTTATTAAGGAATTCTATTTCAGAGAGCTAAAGGGATTAGTTATATTGGTTGCATTCCTTTTGGAAGAAATTTATAACACTTCTCTAGTCAGTCTAATATACTGTCTGTCTGAGAAAATTGTTTGATTTACCAATTTACTTGTTTTACTCTTTTCATACAGCTGAATTAGTGTTTAAAAAAAATATATATTTTCAGTTTTATGATCTGGAACAAAGCTAACATGAGTTTTCAACTTCACTGATTTTTGCCCTCCTGACATCTGTTATGAAGGCCTTACTTGCACTGAATATTACATGCACTGTTGTCCCACTTTTTCTTCTTTCCCTCTTGGTATCAGAACTGTGTGTTACTGATGTTGTACATGAGGAAAAAAAGAGGAGATGGGTGCATAACTGTTTTACATCACTTTGGAAGTATTTTGTTCTAATAATAACTCCTGATTATCAACATCTGCACAGGGTTAATAGCATACTGTTAATCTATATTACTTTGTATTAAGCTTTTAATGTGGGCATGGGAAATCAGTGAAAGCTATGGTACATCACCATGCTTTGCTGATCAGATGTACCTCTGAAAAGGCAAGGACTTTATTCTGAAACTCAATGCAGCCTTGTAACCAGCAGAGTAATTGTGCCCTTTGCAACATTAAGGGGTCCCCTTTGTTGTCTTACACTCTGAGAAACTGCATTTTGAGAATAGAATCCTCAGTTTAAGGGCACTTACTTATGCACAAAAAGTTACATTACTTTATATACTTATTATAAGGCAGTTGTACATCTGTCAAACCCATCCAGATGTTAAGTATTTACATTGTAATATTTAATAAAAAACTAAGGATTAGGAAAATACTTCAATAATAAAAACAATATATTGTATATCAAAATCTTTGGGGCTATGCCCTAATCAAGTGGTTAGCATTTTTGTGGCTATGATTTTTTCCCTGTGACTATTTACCGTCCTATTTTAAAGTATTCTTCATTTCATATTATCCAAGTGGCAGCGTTTCTTTTAGATACATGACTTTAAAAAATATTGATATCAAATGCACTCTTTATTGCATTCACATTAAAGAGCAACTGCAGTTCTGAGAGGTCAGACCATCTGAACAACTCGTTTTGCAATTCCCTGTATAGTCTTCCAAATTAAGTTTGAATAAGAGAGATAAGATTCCAAGAAACAGAGGCACTGACGCTGCGGAGTAATGTGTCAGTACTAATCAGGCATATTTAAGATTGTTGGACCATAAAGGGTGTGGGAAGGAGATGGAAAACTACCAGAGGATACTCATGCTTCCCTGAGGCCAGTGTGTGGATCAAAGTGAAGAACATGTTCAAACCAGAGTAAGAGTTCCAGTCCGTAAAAACAAAAGGATGCTTGACCACACATATGCTTTATCTTCAGATAGTTCCTCCATGTTTGCAGTCTTTAATGCCTGATAAGAACCTGCTTCATGGTCAATTATGTTAGAGAGAAACTTCTATGGATTTTCAGATGTTTTATTTGTCAAATACAGGTTTTGTGCCCATTCATGTATCCAGGGAGAAGAAGGCAAATACAACTCTCTGTAATGAAGGCTAGTTTTGTTTGTAAACAAAAAGACTTTTTGATGTCAGTAATCAATATCTTCCAAACTACTATAATTTTTTTCATGGCAAGCTTCATCCTTTATATGATGGATACAGATACCTACCTATTTCCCAATTTTTAGTAGTTCTCTAATTTTAACCATTCTACTCTCTCCTCCTTAGTTTTTAGTTTCCTTGTGTAGTTTACATCTTCCTTTAAGTGGTGGAAGCTCTGTCCTTTGCCTTCCAAGACTCATGCTCATATGTTGTCCTGACTTTCAGGTTTTTCATGCTTCTATACAGGCTAGTTTCAAGGACATAGGATAAAGGGACTCTGATGAGTCTTTGCTCTTGACATAGGGTTTGTAATTCAATTATGTGTGTTTGCCGACTTTACCTATGATGAGTGTTAATCAGATCCCCTGAGTGCCCTAATCATATTAATATTTATTATGCTTTCTTATAAGAATGCTAAAGATGTCAGGTTCCCATGGTCTAAGGTGCTGTAATATTTCAAAGTTAGCACAGAAATATCTTCTTCCTTTTTATAGCAATCTGAGATTTACCGTTACAATTACAGTAATATGTGGATTGAGTTTAGAGAAGTCTAAATTACTTCTAGAATTTCAAGATTTTAATATTACAATATTATTTAAAGGAAGGCTTGGAATTCTTTTTTTCAAATCTATTGAGTAACATATTACAATTGAAATAAGAAATAAAACAATATGCAGGATAATCTCACTCTTTATTATTAGATAAATTCTAAAATGTGCCTGAATTATTTTCCCATATAATATGTATTGTTAAGAAGAGATGATGGTAGCACATAAAGGTTTGATTGTTGCCTCTTTGGGATCACCTGCACAATCAGCTCATGATTTGACATTTGGGAGATCCTGTGGACTTTTCCAAATCGTGCTGTGCCATCATATGTCTCTCTGTAATATTTATTTTTGGTATGTTATACTCTTGCATAAGGAACCTGCCAAAGAAAATCTGACCCTCTGCTTTATGTGGCTGAGTAATTACTGTGAGTTATTGTCAGTAGCTTCTCTAGGGAGAACTATCTAACTCTGATGAACTTGAAACATTAGCTCAGAACGTGCTTCTGTTCTCATCCACTGAGAATTCATTATATCTGATGTCACAGCTGTTCCGCAGTCTCTTGCATGTTTTCCTCAGGTGAGCTGTAAGAATTTTGAGTGTAGCACTCATGCAAGCCTTCCATCAGGCATGTTTTTATCACCTTGGGGGTAATTCTGTGTCTGAAGGATTCCTGTAGGACTTTATTTATAGTATGCTGTAAACTGAACACATCACTGAGCTAAGTTTCAAGTGCATCTTCTGGAAGGCAGCTCTTCACTGTCATTGATCCTTAGAGGCCTAAAATGCTTAGGTTCATAAAGTGAGTTAATAAAACTCATCCTGCTTAATTGCAGCATCTTACTAGAAATACATATGCCATCAGTGAAAGCAAGGGACTCGTGAGAGGATTTTAAAATCAAGGTTTATCCATGCCTAAGTGAATCACTTGCTAAATCTCAATCTCTTTAATCTCAAAGCGGTTCCTGCTAAAAAACCAAATTTGCCCTCCAACTCTAAAAACAAATGTTCAAGGCTGAAAATATTTTTTCAAGGCATTGGAGTTCTCTAGCCCATCTGAATGAGTGTTTTGTTTAATTAAAAAAACAATGGCAACTCTAGCAATGCATTGGGGTAATAGTATTACATAGACAGCATTGTTTCAGTGTAGATGTAATAATCTATTTTTTTTCTTTTTCAGAAGGCATTTCAAAATTTTGGGGTATTTTTTCAGTCTTCTTTTTTCTGCTTTAAAGATGAGGAAGATTGAGAGAGAGATGGACAATCTTCTTTGAGTAATGATACCTCTTTGTTTATTTAGTATCTTTTCTTTCACCCTGTCTAACATACATCGTGTTTCAGCTTTGGTGCTATGATCCACTCATACTCCTGGGAAGGCTGGTCAGCGTCCTGACATCCTGCGTGTGTTTCACAGAGCTGCTGACCTGGGTAGGAGAGTGTAGCTGGCACAAGCTTGTCTATCCTGGTGCCCTGAGATGCGCCCTGGTCTTTGAGCAGCAGTCTTCTAGGCAGCTCATGTGCAATGTGCCAAGTCAGGACACAAAGTGACCTGCCTTTCTCCAACATTTTTCCTTGATAAAGTCTTTTCTTACCTGGTAGGTTCATTCTTGCATCTAGGCCAGGGTTCTGTCATCTGCAGAGCCAGATAGCTTGGAACAGGGTCACAGGGGCCTGTCAACAGCAGCTACATGACAGACAAGATATCATAACCAAAATCCTGTCTTGTAGGTGCAGATGACAGGAGCGTAATTGTGTTTGACAAGCTACTAAAAGAGGAGGGAGGCAAGCCACAGAACCCTGCTTTCTCTTCTCTCAGTGCTTTATTCACATCCTCGCTGCTTCTAACGTGCTCTGTTAACTGATCATTTTAGGTTGCCGACATAATGGGAGCCCTAGGGAATTTGTCTGCATGAGATGTAAGGGGCCGCTTCGTGGTAATGTATTAGTCATTTCAAAACACTTTATGGAGGAAGCAGAAAAAATGACAAGCTAATTCTCTGATATATTTCAGAGGTATTCAGGCCTCTGTGAGAACAATACCTCTATTCATGTCTTGGCACCATTGGAAATTCATTTTTCCATCGTTTGAGAGAGTGGCCTGAGCAGAAGCAGAGAGAGAAAGGCAACGTCCTAAGACAAGATTTCTGCAGTTACCAGGGTAAATGACTGCAGTGTTCATTGACTCTATTAGGAGAAAGTCCAGGGATGTATTAGCTTTACAGAGTACTATATGTTCAGTCTGTCCTCTGGAATTCTTCTCGCCTTGATGTAATGTGCACAGGTATCAGGCAAATCTTACAAGTTGTGTTCCTCTGAAACCTACACTTTAATATGTAGGGCAGTAAATTTATGAGGACTGTATAACATTTGATTTATTGGGAAAGTGTGTGTAGAACAGGATCATCTAGCTGCCCATTCTATGTAGGAAACGGTAGTCAAATGAAACAAGCTAAATAATATCATAGCATACTATGGGGATAGGGGTTGGCTGTTTTCCCAGCTCTGTGTTAGCTTATTCGGCTCTAATGGGTATGGGTGAAGGCAAACATTCTGTGATGGAACAAGGCATGACAAGTAGAACTGTGAGTACACTGGCACTAATTAATTAGAGTGATTGCCAGTTTCAGGATTAGGAGTTGTGATCAAAATTGTGATTATATTATAGTTGCTGATAGAAAAGTTCTGTAAGTGTTACAATACTTTAAGTGTGCATAATTATTGAACAAACCTATTTCAGTGTAGAGCCAGTCAGCTTCAGAGGGTAGTAAGGTGTATAAACACCATTTCGATAAGTAAAGTTATAGACAAGGCTTTGAAAAATTGAGTTGGGCTTCTTTCAAAATTAAGGCCATTTAAACCCTTCCCAGAAGCTGAAATAAGCTGAATTTTTACCACAAACTAAATGAGGAAACTCCACTGAGATAATTTCACCTTTTCCTTAGTCTTTCATTGTGCAATCTGACTATATATTTACCTCTTTCTATTTTACCATGCTCCATGTGATTCAGGGAACTCCTCTGCAAATGGCAGAAACGTTTCTTAGACTTACATCTCTTCTGGATGCTACTTCTTGTCTTTGCAAACCAAGGAAATTAATGGAGTTATGAAAAGCTATAGCTATGTCTTCCCCAAAATTTTGTCAAAGTGATTCAGCAAAGTATTTGAGCTGTTAATACCAAAAATAAGCATTGTAAGCATGCAAATGTGGATTTTAAAAAATGTGCCACTTCTTGAACTGAAATTTCTCCATGAAGAGGTCAAGGTATTAATGGTATCAATGTTCCTTCCTAAAGATTGATCTTACATCAGCATACACGAATTCCCCAGGCTCTTGCCCATGAAATTTCAGGGCAAGGAATGTTTTCAAGAATGTTTTCACTGGAAGCAGATCAGGTTAGGAAGTATTTAAACAAACTAGACACAACCAGGTCCACTGGCCCTGATGGGATGCACCCATAAGTGCTGAGAAAGCTGCCCCACATTGCTGTGAGGCTACTTTCAGTAAACCATGAGTGCTCATAGCAATTAAGATAGTGAATTCCATTCCCATCTTGAAGAAGGACAAGAAGGGTGATCTAGAAACCTAGAGGTAGGTTAGAGAAGATAAAGGACACAGTCCTGGAATCAATTTCCTAAGACATGAAGGAATAGAAGATGACTGGGAGTAGACACAGATTTACATGGGCGGAATTCAAGCTGGACCATATGATAGCCTTTCACAATAAACCAGCTGATTCAGTAGATAAAGGGAGAACAAAAGATGCTGCTAGGTCAATTTTAGTAAGGTTTTGCACACTGTCTCTCATTTACAAGCTGATGAAAAACATCCTAGATAACTGATCAGTGAGGTGCACTGAAAACAGGTTGAGCCACTGAGCTCACAGAGTTGTGATCAGCACCACCAGGTCCAGCTGGAGGCCAGTATGCAGTGCAGTACCTGAGGTGTGGATACCTGAGTGACCTGGATAGTGGGCCAGAGTGCACTGTCAGCAGCTTTCCAGGTGATGTAGAATTAGAAGTGGTTGATAAGCCAGATGGACTTGCTGCCATCTGGAGAGCCTTAAGCTAGAAAAATGGGCAACAGGAACTTCTAGAAGTTCAATAAAAGGTGAGTGGCAAGATTTTTCTCCTGTGAAGGAATAAGCCCATGCAACAGCCCAGTCTGGTGCTGGTCAGCTAGAGAGCAATACATCAGAAAATCCCCCAGGGATCCTGGTGGACACTGTGTTGACCATAAACCAGTCTTGTGGCCCTGTGGCAAAGAAGTCATTCTCCTGTGCTGTATCTGACAGAATTTTTAACCTGGAGGAGGCTCAGAGGGATTTCACCAGCATTTTTTTTAATATCATATGAGAGGAAGAGTGTGAAAATAAGACAAGGGCAGGTTTTTGTCAGTGGTGCCCAGCTTCAGAACAGCAGACATAAATGCGAAGGCTGGAAATTTCATTTAAACATAAGGGGAAAAAAGTCAAACCAAACATTTCCACTGTTGATGTGATCAAACACTGGGACAGGTTTCCCAGAGAGGTGTTGGAATCTCCCTCCTTGGAGATACTGAGACCCGTGCTGGATGAGATGATCTCCTGATGAACAATTCTCAGCCACTGTCTGGTTCTGTGACTACATGATTTGCTGAGAATATTGGTATATTCCATTCATTACACCAAAAAACTGTGGAATGTAAAATGCCTTTGGTGGCTTTTACTCAGACTGATTTTTTGCAGGTAATTTCTGCCACCCAGGACATTTTCTGTAACTGATCTGTCCAAACCCCACAAAATTTTGGAGGAAGATTTTTCAGCTGAGAATATCATCAGGTGAAGTTACTGAGATAATGCTAATTCTTAAATTTCATGTGCAGTCAGAATTTTTTTTTTTTCTTTTTTAAACTAGGAGACATCTTACATTAAATTTGCTAATGAAAATAAATGTTGCCCCGTATTTGAAGAACTGCAGTGAAGTTTCTCAAGCATTGTTGCTTTCTTTTAGACCTGAACCATTGTATATGCTACACTGCTATAGCATCACAGTGAAATGGTTACTTTTTCCATTTATGTATAACAAGGAGGAATAATAATTTTTATGATATTACACAGATATATTTTTAGATACAGGCAAGAAATACTATGTTTGGACTAGAAAGTTAAATTTCTCTCTCTCTAGAGAATAAATAAATGTCTCTGCATTGTATCTCACTGTGATACTTCAAATTTGTTAAATATCTTAGAAGAACTTTAATGTAAATTCCATGCTATGTATGAGTCAAATCGTTGCACAAAGACATTCCTGTTAGTAGGAAGTTTGCCTTGCATTGCATGGAACTGCATTTGTTTATTGCAAAGAGCATAACTCATCAACACATTTATTCTTTGGCCTTCCATTTTATATTCAATAATGAATAAGTAAATTAGATTTTATTTTATAATTAAATATCATACCCATTTGTATTTATGTGCATACAGGCTGCTTTTTGCACATTTCTGTGAGAGTATATCAGTCATTACCTACCCACAGAAAGAAAAACTGAAATTTTATCTTAGTGGAAGATAGTCTCTGAAGAACTTTTAAACAGATTTTGCAAAACTGAAAAAAGTGAAAGCCCATAAACACTATTATCCTGAGACTATTAGTGTCTTAACATTATTCTAGGGAATAATGTATTCTAGGAGCGTTGTCATTTAAAGATAGATAAACGACCTGTTTCTAAATAATAGGAGAATATTGAAAGGCACATTGGCTTTATTAGGAAGATAAATTTTGAAAGACTTTTTAAAGACTAAAGAAAGATTAATTCAATAAACCATTTCTTAGATAATAGGATGTGCTAGATGAAAATAGCAATTGCGTCATTTTGGTCAGTTTTTTATGAGATATTCTGCCCCACATAATCTCAGGAGAGGTGTTTTTGCAGACTGATGATGGGATTTCTCCAAGTGAGAAATGTGAGGGAAAAAAGCATTCTGAAGATTTCACAATTCTCTCTGCATTCACTTATCATTAATTGATAATTATCATGATTAATTATCATTAATTATTATTGTTTCACAATAGCTTTTGATAAACTGAGTTTAAATTGTTTGCTTTGACTTTCTCATTGGAAACACAGTAGGTACAAAATACAACAAGTCTGGGAAGATGTACATCATAGATGTTGGGCAGAATCCAGATAGTATGTCAGCAATGCCGTATCCTCTTCTGCCTTTGCCCAAAGGCTTTCAGTGAATTGTCAAACTCTTATCATCAGAAAGTCAGAAGGAACATCATTTTATTCCCTTGGTAGTTGCAAATTTAACCAAGAGATAGGTTAAAAGGCATCAAAATATTTTCTTCCTAGTAACTTTGACTATATAGAGCTATGGTACATGTACACTTACTCTGTGAACTACCAAACTCAGTTCCTCCTGAACTGTGAGTATAGAAAGCAATAGAAACCTCTTAAAATTTTAAAGCAGAGCATTTGCTATTTGTTAACTAGGCAAAATCCTAATTAAAATACTTTTGTTATTTAGGGAAAGTGTGTCATTTCAAGAGCTGCGTGCTGTCAATATTCATGCAAGGTTCTGCATGTGCATATAATTTTATTTGAAAATATTTATTTCCCGATAATGACTCAATAGGAAGACAAAAAGTGAAAAAAGTAAATTTTTAAAATAATATTGATAAACTTCTCCACAGCATTCTGCCTGAATTCAGAAATTAACAACAGTGAGTAGTGATATGACTCAACACTGCTGGAAAGCTAGGATCATAAATAAATAAATGCATCTGAAAAACCATATTGTTGTTTTTTTTAATTATGCTGTTTATTTATAAACAGGCCTACAGAGCCATCTGTCTCTGTCAACTGCTTGCTATGAGGTCTTCTTAAAACACCTGCATTTCTTAATACCATGGATGTCTGTACTAAATCAAGTTGTATGAGGGATTTGGATTTTCCTGTTGAAGCTTCTAGAAGTTAGTTCTAAAGTCTTTTAAAGAAGAACAGAGTAGTAGAAAAATGCAAATCATAAATCAAAATAAGTTATATTTGGGGCTGTTTTGTTTTATTTTGTTTTGTTGGGTTTCAGATGTTAACTTCAGGGTGCAGTCGTTTTATATGTTTTGATTCAAATAATTGCAATGTCCAGTCAAATACAATCTTTCTGGGTTTTTTGAACTACTTCTGCATATTCCTGGTGTAGCATTTTGTCCAAATGCTTCATAAAAGTTTTATTCACTGACATTTCTTTAGTATTGACTGACAAAGGATTTGATACTTTGCAGTGCCCTGCTCAAGAGAGAGTTCTGCTGTACTCTGTAGAGTGCTGTTGACTTCACATTAAGGTGAATACTGAGACAAAGTGAAATGAGTGATTTACCAAAAGTTGCATGCAGATAAAGGGGGAAGATAATTCCAATGTGAGGCGTCTCAGCCCTGTGCTTTCAGAGAATGTACACCCATGCCACTACTGTAAATAATCTATGCCTAATATACTGACAAGGAATCCTCTGTGCTTCCACCTAGCTGAAGGAGAAAAGATGTGAATCTGCTTGAAAACAGAAGCTGGTGGTGTCAAGAATTTGAAATATGTAATTCTTTTTTGATTAGGGTGATGAGAAATGATGAGTTCTTTTCTGAGCAAGAGTACATAGAATATGGGAAGGATATCCTCCTGTTTATGCCATCTTCTTAAACCAGATTTTTTAAAAAACATTTTTTTTTTATGTTGTTCTTCAAAGTCAAATGTGCAGTTGGTTATCTACAGTCTTCCCCACCTTAATGTTCATACACTTGTTACTCTGCTCTTTTTCATCCTAACTAAGAAACTAAAAGGCTTAGAACAACTCTTGGAAGTTAACAGCCTCGCAGATTTTGGCAATTTACCACAGAATAGTATAAATAAGTGTCGTTTTGAAACCTTGGGAGTCAAGTAACAGCTAAGTGGAAATATAATATAATTTTGTGATCTATTCCTTCCATGAAGCAGTCAATGTTGAATTTTATGTCAAAAAACCTCAAAATAGTATCATATGTTGAGGAATAAGAGATCTAATGCTACGTACAAAGAACCCTACAAGCCTGTGCATCTTTTTTATTAAGGAATTTCATTTTGGAGTAAGCTATTCTAAAAACCCCTGTAAATTGCAACAACTAAATTAGTATATATCTGGTTTACTGGTAATTTATTATGAGACTTAGAAACCTAAACTGAGGCTGAAGTACTTGAACCTTGAGGCTGAAAATAATGGGTTTGTACTCAGCTAGGTGTTCTGTAAAATGGAACTGATACCTGTATCAACTTGGAAATCAAGAAAAAATTGTAATATTTATATATCAAGACATGGCAGTAAGCTGGCAACTAGGAGTTACTGTGGAGTTAATGATCAAAGGAAACAATTAAAAAGTAATGCAACTAGGGGTTTTTACAGTTTTTTGTTAGTTCTAAGCCTAAAGCAGTAATCTCTTGCTAGGCACCTATGTTATGTTTGTTATGTGAGGGTATTTATTGCATGAGAAGTAATTGCTTGCTCATGCTGTGAGGTACTTTTTGGTGAAGTACCCCCACTCTTACAGAAGAGGTGAGATTAATAGAGTGCATGTTTAGTTTTATTCTTATTCACAATGGTATAGCCTGTGCATTTTATTAATGAGACTCATTTTGCCATTAAATTTTATGGCAATTTTAAATTTCCTAAGCCCACATTTTAATAGCCAAGTTCAACCCAACCATACAGTATAATGTGCTAAAAAGTTTCACAACATCAGTGGAGGAGTGAATCCAGGATGTCTTAACTCAGTTTTTCCATTTGTGTATTTTTCTCTTATACTGTAGGTTATAGGGTAGGACCAATGGCTTGACCATTTATCTGAGCTCTTGATTTTGCTCACCTTCTTTCCCTTATTTTGTGTTTTACCATTCTCTGGGTAACAGAAAACAGTCAGTTGTAATACCAAAAGCATTAAGGAGAAGAAGGAATGGGAAATTCTTGCTACTGTAGGTATGTAGTAAATTTAGGGCTACAGTTATTATGAAAATTTAGAAGGGAAAAATTATCTGAACAAGCTCTTTGGAAGATATTGCTGTATCTTTGCAGAAATTCTCTTTTTCCTGAGCCTCCAAAGTTTTGTTTTCTCTCCTTTTCCGATTGTTCTTAATTTCTAACCCCTGAACCCTTCCTGAGAAATCCCCAGAGCAGCCCAATATGCTCCCCTCACACTTCTGCTGTTCTAAACCACTTACTGGTGATCATAGTGGTATTTGAAGGCCTGACAGAGTCACAGGCTTCATTAATAATTGCCATCATCAAAACAGTTTCCTTTCCACACTTCATCTGTTCAGTGTTTCCTCATCTCGTAGAGCCTACGCTCAGGGGACAGACTTCCTTTCCAACAGCTCCTCAGCTGTTTCGGGTGGCTGAGCAGGCCTCAAGAACTTTGCAATAAATTTTTAAGAAGTCAAGTAGCATTGAATACACACTAAATTAAAAAGGAAACTTTGCAAAACAGTTTATGTCTGTCATTTTCTGTAATTATTTCCATGTTTTCATCTAAAGTTTGCATGATTATCAGTAATTATACTCCACTGTTCAGAACACTGCAATTTCCATGATAAATGTACATCTTTCTTGCTTCCAAGTTTATTAAGGTCTTTCACTTCTGGACCATGAAAATCATGAGCTTTCCTGTATTACCTACAAACTGAAGCTATCTGCCACTTTGTAAACAAAATATGATCTTGTTTCTCCTTAAATATTATGATTTTGTTCTCTGTTGATCAAATGCCACTGTACTGAATATATGGCATGGAACTGCTTTTTCTGAGGTCAGCTCTGAAGGAAGAACTGTTGACTAGTAGGAAAGAGGAGATTTCTAGCATTTTCTGCCCCTGGAGAAAGAAATAGAAACACATATAAGCACAGTAGAAAATGGGAGGTGGAAGATAATTTGCTTCCTCATGTGCTTCTTCCTTGCTGCTCCCTCTGTTGCCATATGGGAAAGATAGGTATAAAACAGGTATAAAACCAGATGACACATGTCATGATCTATTAATATTTAAATCTAAATAGTTTGAGCTTAAATTTTCATGAAGAGCATAAACATTGATTAAGGATGAGAAATTAGAGTAGAAGGTCATTTTTCAACAGGCATGGTTTGAAGATTCTTGATAAGACTCCATTTTGATCCTTAGCATGTTTATCCCTGGGTTGAGTTTGCGCTTCAAGAGAGAATTTCAGAATGGAGTGTTCATTCTCAGCTGGCAACAATAATGCAGGGCTCTCAGGGTAGTGGTGGTATTAGGTAAAAAAATGGCACAGTAAAGGCAATTTCTAGTCACGTTCAAACTATTACATATGTTTTACTCTGCATTGCCATGTTTATTACATAGCTAAATAATTTGGCTTCTGGAACTCAAGAGGCCTTTGTAACTGTGAAACTGAAAAAGTATCCTTTTCATCCAATATGGGTGCTGGAAGGCTTAAAAATCTTCTAATCAAGCGTAACTATCATCAGCTTTAGACGTGAAGCAAGAAAAGTTGTGTATTTGACTTCAACACTGATGTATTCTAACATACATGAAATAATAGCACAGTAACTGTAGTGCAGTTGTGAACTAATGTGAGATATCCAGATCTGGCAGCAAGTTAGTGAGACATCTCAGCCATAGTAATGGAAACAGGGCTACTGAGATCTAGTCTCTCTTTATTGTGTTTTAAGAAACATGAAGAGATGCGTACATTTGCAAATATTGAACACTGATACCAGGCAGGGAAATATACTTGCTCCACACGGTATTTCAAGATTAACAGTAACGTAATTGTTTTTACTATCTGCTTCATGTCTGCAAAGAAATTCTGTGAAAAATACTGTAGGCTTTTTTGACTGTTAGAATTATGATTCTTCATGGTATTTGTCAGCTAAAATAAAGTAAGTTTTTTCATTCATCTTAGAACAAGATATTTTGTCACTAGCCTTGAAGTAACCATGGGACCTGCTTTCAGTCACACTTCTCTACAGTTCACATTTCATACCCCCCATACCCCTTCAGCTGTTAGATTTGGATCTTTACACATGGTTGCACACGAAACAATTTTGCCAGTGCTACAGAGGGACAAAAATCATAGTTAAATCACAGTAGCTGCTGCGTGTGTTCTTAAATTGCAGCTATTAATGGGGGTAGTTACTAAGAGGATTGGACTATCTGTGTGTCTCATAGTAAAAGTCATTAGGCTACCAAAAATGCATCAAGTGCTAATGCCCCTTTCTATATACATAATCTAGAAAATATATAAAGCATGAGGAGCACAATTTACCTCTTCTTTTATAAGGTTCATGCAATGCTGCAGGCTTGTTGGTAGAGTGCCTGGAATACTGCCTGTGTTCAGTCTGGCCTCTCACTATGGGAAGGACATTGAGGAGCTGGAGCATGTCCAGAGAAGGGCAACAGAGCTGGGGAAGGGTCTGGAGCACAAGACTTTATCACTTTCTGAAACTACCTGAGGTAGTAGTGAGGTGAAGGTTGGTCTCTTCTCCCATTGACAGGTGACAGGACAAGAGAAAATGGCTTCAAGATGTGCCAGGGAGATTTAAATTAGATATTAGGGAAAATTTCTTCACTGAGAAGGCTGTGAAGCATTGGAACAGTCTGCCCATGGAAGTTGTTGAGTCACTTTATTGGAGGTATTTGAAAGTCATGCAGATGTGGGACATGGCATAGTGGTGGATTTGGCAGTGTTACGTTAATGGTTAGACTCAATCACCTCAAAGGTCTTTTCCAACCTAAATGGTCCAATGATTCAATGATTACTATGAGAAGTGGCTGAGAGAGCCAAGACTGTTCAGCTGGGAGGAAAAAGGGCTTATGGGGATTTTACCAATGTATATAAATACCTGAAAAAAGAATACATGACAGAGCCACACTTGTTCCAGTGGCGGCTACTGACAGGACCAGAGGTAGTGACACAAGCTGAAATAAAGAAGTCTCTATCTAAAGATCAGGAAATGCTTTTTCATTGTGAGAGCAACTGAGCATTAAGCACACAGAGGTTGCTTAGGGAGGGCATGGCGTCTCCATCCTCAGAGGAACCAGCTCTAGATGACCCTATTTGAATAGGATCAATGGAGTAGATGACTTCCAGAGGTCCCGTGCAACAATAATCATGCTGGGAAATTATTTCTTATCAGTTACAGATTTCATGGGAAATAGAATTAAAATCTTATTATAGGTACATTTTGAATTGATCACTACAGAACCTTGCAACAAAAATAGATGGAGGAATAAGGAAATGCAAAGTCAAAATTAACAGCAAAGCCTCTGAATCTATCCTGCTCAACATGTTTATGACTAAGCCAGCTTCCTTTAAATGACATTTCAGTTCACTAGCTATTTAAAATATGCTGCTCAATAGCAGTAAACCATATGGCTTTGTACTAAAGCAGCTGAATGTCAGTAGCCCAAGTATCAACCAGAGCCTTCAGTTCTTCACCAGTTGAACTAAAATGAAAATAATATGATATATTTCACATCTTATAACACTTTCATTATATTAGTTGCCTAGACAGAAGGCATATTATACATTTGATGTATAATAGCGTCAAATTTCCATAGTCTCACCTCTAATTATATTTTTTATAAGGCATTGGCAAGCAGCCCAAAAAAATATTGATGTGAAGTCTAATTTGCCAGTATTGTGGAATTTCTTCTGTGTTGGAATACAGCTGAGAGGTTTGAAAGTGTTAGGTGGCTGCTTTAAATTCAGGAGCTGGAGGCAAGGACAATTCCTGTAGAGCAATCCAGAAGTTAATATGTTACATCTATAGGCAGACTATGCTATCTTCTGTATATGCATGCATGTATGACCAGTATCTGTTCCTCACTGATTCAGACACACAATAATTTAATTTCATCTAAAGTCAATAAAATGAATGCCTTAAGTAAAAAAAATTTCACCTTTATTATGTTATTTTTAATGAGACTTGCAGTGACACCACTTAATATTCTAAAACAAAAGCATCCAGAAAGAAGAAAATGATACTTCTAAATCCCATTATACACTACTTCATCCAAAGAAGTGCATGATTTAAAATCTTAAAGCAAGATTTACCATGTCTTATTTGCAAATTCAGTCTCTAGCAAATCACTGGAAGATATAACTAACAAAGCATGGAATATATATCTCTGCCAATAGCCTCCTTTTTAGTAAAAGGAACAATTGATGTGGATTGATGTGGATGATTTGATCTCAGTTGTGGTGTTGTCATGTGAGAGAATAACTTCTGAGGCAAAAGGTACAATTTCTAAAGTTGTAAATCTTGTATCCTGACTGGAGACAGTGCTTAACTTTCAGAAGTGTATAGGGTGGCATCTGCAAGAGCCACTCCATGAGACAAGTTGCAAGAGCATTTATTTAAAAGCACCATAAATAGAAGGTTTTACACAGAAGAATCACAGAATCATCAAGGCAGGAAGAGACCTTTAAGATGATCAAGTCCAACCATCAACACAGCATTACCATAATCACCCCTAAACCGTATCACCACATGCCACATCCAGATGCTTCTTGAACACTTCCAAGGGAGAGTGAGTCTGCCACCTCCCTGGAAATCTTATTCCAATGCCTGACCCCTTTTTCAATGAAAAAAAATTAATATCTGATCTGAACCTCTCCTGGTGCAACTTAAGGCTATTTCCTCTTGTCCTTTCACTTGAAACATGGCAGAAAGGACTGACCTCCTTTCAGGTAGTTGTAGAGAGCTGTAGAGAGTAATATGATCCCTTGTGAGCCTTCTTTTCATTGATTCAGTCATTTGTCTGGGGTGATGAGCTACCTGTTTAGAACTACAAAACATTTCACAGTGATTTTACTCTCAAATAAACTTGCTCCATAAATTGGCAAAAGTTAGCAAAATTAGCAAATACAGAAATGCAGGAAAGTTGTCACTGCTGCCATGGCATGAGATTTTTACTGTTTGCATTCAACTTTGTGTGTAAGTGTAATGTGCAGTATTGAATTGCTCTGCCAACCCTAAAAATTTGATCTGAAATCAAACTACCTTTGACTAAATATGTCGATCAGTCCAGAATAACAGCAGCTGTAGAGAAGAAATCTTAGTTTGTTGCCCAAAGGAACATTATAGGTCTGTTTATTTTTGTTACACTGTTGGGATTGATTGACAGTTTTAAACAATTGAAGTTTTATTTTCAGAAACCTCACCAAGAATTTTTTGGAAAAACATCCAGAAACTAAACAACTTAAATAAAAGTATCTCCACAGGTTTCAATCTGACAGCTAAACCCATTTAAAAACTAATAACTTAGCCTACTCTTTTTCTGACTGATTTCAAAGCACCAGGGAAGAGAAGCTTTTGGTTTTAGCAGGATGACCAAGTAATAAAATTTAAGACATCTTTTATTTTGAGAAGTCATTTAATGCTATGGTAAAAGAGATGTGGGTTTTTTCCGACATTTTTAATCAAGCTATGTGCTCTTGCAGCAGAAAAGACCAACAGCCTTCTGGTCAGTGTAAAGTGGAATATTGCCAGCATTACACTTGATCCTTGTACTCTGCTCTGCTGCACTCTGGTGAAAAAACCCATGATACAGATGTGCCTGAGAAAAAACATCTGGCACAACAATGGCCCCAGTTAACTGGTCTGCACAGGCTTTACCTTCAGAGATGGGGCCAGGAAGACTAGTATGGGAACCTACATGTAGGATCTAATACCTTTTGTACACAACTGCACTGCAAAATGCAAATGTAATAAAGAAAAGAGCAATGGCTTAGTTACTTCTTTGATATAAGCTGCTTCTATTTTGTCACTATATCTACAACATAAGCAGAGTCACTAACAAGATTAAGTTCATCTTGAAATTTTTAAAAAGCCCTAACCACAGCTGTTAATTCTGCCAGTTGAGAAGAACCATGAACTACTTTTATGTCTTGTAGCCACTGCCCATTACTTTGCCACACTATCACAGACCTACCAGTCTTTCCAGAGCCATCTGTAAACACCATGCAGTCATTGGCAATCAGAATTGGGCAACAGTTAGATTTTTCAATGAAATCAAGATAAAAATTGACAGGGATGCCATCAACTTTTCTACAAGCCTGTCAAGCACTTAACACCTGTGTGATCTGTTCTATAGCTTCTGTTGCTCTGGGGGTCAGGGTGCTAGGGTGCAAGGGGAAGTAAGTTCAGGGCTCCCTTTCAATAACTGGAAAAGGGGGTAGAGTTGTTCAGTTGTAACACCCAATAAAGGGCATACCCAATTGATTGTACCCAAGAGCTTTTGCAAATCATTAAGCATGGACACTCAAAATAATGGAAGGCACAGAAAATGCAAATCAGAGGGGATTGTGTTTACAAAGTGGTGTTGTAAAAAACCACAATATTTTAAATCAGTAACTATGAGGGTCCAGAATTCCCGTAGGCACATTAACATTATTGATTTTTTTTTTTTTTAAATCATGCAGCAATCACCATGTTCCACTCTTTTTGTGAATAAAGAAACCAGGAGAATTCCATGGGCTAGTTGTGAGAATGATATGGCCAGATTGCAGCAGTTCTTACACAAGATGGTGCAAATGTAGCAGCTTTTGCTAGATAACAGCAACTGGTCCACCCACACAGGATGATCTGTTGTCCCAGTGAGGGCAGGGACATGCTGGTCAGCAGTTTTTGTTTAATTTGTCCCCAACGTGAGACCCATTGGCTAAGACAGCCTCGTCCCTACAATGTAGCAGAGAATGACAGTACACAAGGTTTCACAGTGGCAGTGTGACCTTCATGGGCCTCTATTGTGACAAAATTGACACTTTCTTTTCCAATAGAGGGGCCTCCAGCCCCAGCTAGACCTTTAGCAGCTTGAGTCAGGGGCCAATGACTGGGCCACGCTGAGAAAGCTAGAACAGTAAAATCAGCACCCCTATCAAATATACCAGCAATTGGCATCATTTTGATGGCAAAGAGCACATTTGAGAGTGGGTCTATGACTAGAAAGTGATTTTGCCCAGAAGATCTCGACTGCCCAGTGAAATGAAAGCCACTGTTAGTTACCTCTAACTCGTGGAAAATGCGAGGGGTTAACATGGGAATAAACAAGTTGCGCAATTTGTACCCCTTCAGAAATTTGACAGGGGGGTACAGGGGTCCAAACCATTATCTGAATATGCCCAGTAAAATCCCTGTCTGTGAGTCTAGGCAGAACAGAAAAATCCCACAGAGCAGTGCACATGACTGAGTTACGGTGATGGTGGAGGTCAGTCCCCTGTCAGTGCCGCCTGCTGTCCTGCTCACAAGGCGTTTGTGGGGATGAGTGCAGCCAGGCTTGATTTGCTATCCACACGTGGCTCCTCCCTGCACTCTGCTGGCGGTTTCCCAGAGGGCCCATAGATGTACAGGGACTGGCCCTGTTCTTTATTAAATCCAGACTGGCATTTTTTTACAGGGTGCTGTCCCTTCCAGCAATGTGCACATACACCTGAGTCCCCAGAACCTCTTTTGTTCCAAGGGCATTCGCATCTTATGTGACCTGGCTTCCTGCGTGAAAAACAAGCACTTGATCCAGAATGAGCACTCATTGTAGTGAGAGCTTCTGAAAGCAAAGTTGTGTTATGACTGGCCGTGCTGATTCCCTGACAAGCCTTAAGCATTTCTTCGACAGTGGGGGCTCGCAGGGGCCATAAAACCTTTTGACAGTCGAGGTTTGCATTTTCCACTGTTTTCTGCTTCAGTAATGTTTCTCGTGTGGTAATATTGTCTCCTTGCATATCTAGGGTGGGTTTTAATTTTTCTAGAAACTTAATAAAAGGTTCATCAGCTCCCTGTCTTGTGTTAACAAATGAGGTTGTAACGAGACCACCATCTGGTGCTTTACGAAAAGCCCTCACAGTGACCTCCTTTGACTGCTGAAGGGCTGTCAATCCTGTACTGTGGTCAGCAAGTGTCGGACCTTCCCCACAAGACCTTCGGCACCAATAAGTCGCAAAATGTGCCCCAGGGGTTGCTGTAAATTGCCCACAGCTTGAACAGTGCACAGCTCTCTCCACTCTGGCATTCAGACAGTGAATTGTATACTCATCAGTGTAATCCCCACTGTTTGCTTAAACTCGTGCTGTGCCAAGTTATATGAGTTCACCGCAGTTTCCAAGAGGCTACTAGTGAAAGGGGTTCTGATGCCATTGGGTATGGCTGGGCAACACAGCTCTTTTGTGACACAATGAGGCAAGATTTCCCATCTAGGTAGTTGGTGGGACTGGTAGATAACCGGAAAGGCATGTAATAAATCCACATCTCCTTCCATGGCAGCCTGTTTTCTCACCTCTGCCCATGGATTAAGGGAGAAAATATTGGGCTCGCTTCCTAGGGCAAAAGGATAGGGGGACCAGGGGCCACTCTCCAGTTCTCCTCCCATAGCCCTAAGACACGTATGGTCAAAGTCTTCTGTCTTGTGCAATGGTGGTGCGGAAGGAGAGGGTGGGACAGGAGTGAGCAACGAAGGAGTGGACGCCTGAAGAGCCAGAGTGGCTGTGACAGTGCCATGAGCATCCTTCTTTTCCCAGTTACCTGGTGCCACATGTGCCATGGGCGAGGCACACACAGTCTGCTGCAAACACCAAAGCTCTGCCAGCACTCTGCTCTCTTGCCTAGTGCGATCCCTCAAAGCATCCCCTTAAGCGCCCAGTGTCCAAGGGTCAAAAACATTACTACTATTCAAAGTTGGATCACGCTTTTTCAAATCTGTAGATTCAACTTTCCTGACATGTTTCTCCAAAATCTGTTTCAATATCTCCATGGTGTTCTTTTGCTCCTGGGAAGCACCACTTGTCACAGTTCTCGGCTACCCTCTGTCCTGCGGAAAAGTTGATTGGCACCACAAGCTTTGTTTCAGCTCCTGGGCTTTGTTTCAGCCCCTCTGTAAAGTTCAGCTGAGTCATCATCACTGGTATAACCACTCGTTGCCTTTCAATCCCTGATGCAGGGCAATACATGTGGGCAACTGAGGCATGGACTCCGACCAGAAGAGAATCTAAATTGTTTATTTAAAGAAAAAAGCTGGTTTTCCCATTTCTTCCCACCAAAGATTTCTTTCTTAATATATAACCTAGATTTCCTCTCTTTCAATTTATACCCATTTGTCCTTGTCCTCGTACTATATATAGTTCCTCTCCTGCTTCCCTGCAGCTCCTCTCAAGTACTGTAAGGTTACTTTGAGGTTTTCACACAACCTTCTCAAGGTCTCTCAGCCTGTTTTCATAGGGAAGGTGCTTCAGTCCCCTTATCAACTTTGTGGACCACCTCTGGACTTGCTCTGGGAGTATAATTTCCATGCTGTGCAGGGACCCCAGAGCTGGATGCAGCACTGCAGGTGGGGTCTCACAGAGCAGAGCAGAGGGGCAGAATCCCCTCCCTCCCCTGCTGCCCATGCTGCTTTGGATGCAGCCCAGGATACAACAGGCTTTCTTGGATGTAAATGCACGTTACCAGCTCATGTCAAGTTATTCATCAACCATCATCCTCAAACCCTTCTCAGCAGTGCTACCCTCAATTACTTCTTCACCCAACCTGTAGATGTTAAAGAATTAGTAATTCTTTAATGTGCTATTTCAGGAAATGAAATCCAAATGTATCAAAAAAAGCTCAAAGTGAAGCCTTCCAGAAATCTTGAGGGACATGTTATCAAAAAAGTCTTGCAGAAGATTTCCTGAAGAAACATGACATGATCTGAAGATCTAATAGCTGCTAAATAGGAAGCCAAATGTCAAGTCAAAACCAGAAGTGGATATATTAATATTATACTTTGAATTTTGGTAGTTAGTTGTGGAGTGAGGGTTCCAGTGATGCAGAGTCCCCAGGCAGGTGCAAATGAGAGCTGTTTTATTGCAAAAACCCAGCCTTTTAAAGCAGTTAGCCGGTTATCAGCTACATAATTTTAAATCGTAACAAACATAATCCAACCAATTGCCATACACCACTATGTGAACGCGTGATGGTTGTATAGCATGTTTTTCTACCCCTAATTCATCTTTCTTATAGCCCTTTTCTACTTAGCTGAAGTAACAGGCCTGAGCCATTACTTTACAAGACCTCTCTTTTATAATGCTTCACTTGTTGTCAACAATTAGCAACCTTCATTGTTTCTATTAGTTCATCTTAACACTAGAAGGATTAATCTGATACTGAAATTATAAATTTGTTTTATGAAAAAGCAAGTAACAGCCATTAATAACTTCCTAATTGTTTACCCTGATTTAAAAATTCTCTTGGCGTTCATGAAGAGAAGCATACAAGCAAGACCATTTTATTTAGCTGGGGAGTAAATAATGAAGTGGTGTAAGACAGAAATAAGCAGAGGGACAAGACTAGTATTCAAATTTGAGGATACAAAACAAAGACTCTGGTTTGAAGTTCCTCGAATAATCTTTCAGTTTGGCATACTGAGCAAGTAACATGTTGGAGCTACAAACTTCGCTAGAGCGCTTAGGGTCAGCTTAATATCCAGCATGAACGCATCTTTCTGAGTGTTTTTCCACTCCAGTTTTCTTTTGTTACATTTAAGAACTATTCTTCTCTTACTATCCTAAATTTTCTCTGTCCCCCACACCCAATTGCAATACTTGAAATGGTACTTCCTTTTCCTAGATCCTTGCCTAAGCGTGATAAATGAAGTGAATGTTAGTTGAGGGTTGTAGCTCAACAGGAGCCAGTTTGGCTTCAAGTCAACCTCCCTTGTCAAACCAGGGAAATATATAATGCTGACTGATTACTCCCAGTGAATCTTTTTGCCATTTTCAGTGCATATATTTGAATTTCAGCTGCTCATTTTCCCCTAAGGTTTTCTCCCTTAACATTACAAAAGGGAGGGGGAGAAGTGCAATAGATGAAAGGTTTGGACTCTAGGTGTGCAGCAGTAGGAAAATACCATCCAGATAGAGATGAGCAGTAGGAAAATACCATCCAGATAGAGATGAGCCTAGATTCTATTTTGTGTAGAATAATAGGATGTGATGGATGTTATATAGCAACTTGGCTCAAAGCATTTATTCTTTCTATTTACTGGTTGTTTTGTTCTTTGGGAAGATGCTAACATTTACTAATGCTTCAGGTGAAAATGCTTCAGGTGTTGACAAGACTAATGTTCATCAAGGTCACTGTTCTCTCAGCAAGACGGAGTCAATTCTCATTTTGAAAATCTTTGTAAATAAATTCTGTTACTTAATATAATAATAATCCTATACAGTAATTATATTTTTATCATATTATATATAATCCCATATATTAATGTAATTATATGTAGCTAATAATATGAGATACATTGATATGAGGTAATATAATTAATACATTAATTAGTATATTTCTATCCAAAAGGCCAGTCTCTGCCACAGCACAAGTGCATCTCAAGCAAGAGTGGTGCTACTAGCTATACAGGACTTTAGCCCTTGAACTTGACAAAATGATGCTGAGATCAGGTATTTAGGAAAAGAACTGTATTAAAAGGGTCCTTTGCAATACTTCAGTTACAGCAAGAGCTAAGCACATGGACTGAAACCACACACAGTCTTCCTCAAAACTGAGGACTACACTGCAGAGGTCAGGTGTAGCCAGTCCCTGTGCAATTTTGAAGTGTTGTAATCAGCATTTGTGCTGGTCCCATAAGTAGAAGTTAGAACACAGAGCATGATGGTAAGCAGAATTGGCCTGCTCAGGAAATTGAGAAACCCCTGTGCCTACCTGCTTCCAAATATGGGTGAACATTAATGAAACTATGCAGAGGAAGTTCAATGCATAACTCTAGAACGGCTGTTTCCTTAGTATTCTTTTCCCCAAAATCTTACTTACCTGTTTTGTCACTAGAGGACTTGAAGATTTCTTCCAAGATCTCGATATTTCCCTCAAGAAAAAATTATATTTTCTTATCTACTATATTTTTCTTTTACGCAGTTCTATGATAAAATGCTTTAGAAAAAGAAATACTATGAAACTGAGAATTAAGTTAATAAATTAGATTTTTTTAAATGGAGCAAAAAATTAGAAATATTTACAAATAGTGTTGATTTTGCGTGAATAAAGAAGCAAATAATACAGGACTACTCCAGAATGCCCGTTCTTTAAAATGAGAGTCACTTTTCTACCATTGCCCTGTGTAATATGAATCTTATGCAGGAGGCAAGTGGCCATCATTAGTCTTCCTGAGGTTAATGATATACTTTAGAAGTCTTCCACAGGTCTTGTCAACATGGAGGAGTTGACAAGAGTTAATAATTCAGGTATTTTGTAAGTTCTATTAAAAAGCCTATAGGACTGACTAGTAAATTATTCGTCATTTGAAAATTTCTTACTTTACTGCCTGTGTTTAAAAGCCAGAAAAAAAGGCAAACCAAATACTCTTCTTTTTAATTTTTATTTTTGTCTCTTGTTTAATAATTATGATTGAACATTAATAAGATACTTGACAAATCAATGCCATTCTAAATAAAGATATTTTGGGCATTTGATTCACTGTAGTCTGTTAAGTGCTTTAATTTGAGGAGGAAAAAAGAGAAATATGCATTAAAATCTAGAAAAAATACTTTGTACTTCTGACTGTGAATTGCAGTTTAAGTAAGAATATTATTTTAATTTTTATTGAAAATGCACTTTTAGAAGAATGTGTGCTTGAAATTTTACCATGCAATTCTATGTATTTTATATGTACCTTTCTTTTGTGTCTTTGGGGAGTTTTCCGTATGTTTTTGGCTTTCCATATGTTTCTTTGACAATGGGCATTTCAGGAATTCTGTTTCCACTTTGTTTTGTTTTGTTTTGTTTTGCTTTGCTTTGTTTTGTTTTGCTTTGCTTTGCTTTGCTTTGCTTTGCTTTGCTTTGCTTTGCTTTGTTTGTTTGCCAAGGCTACTCTATGTGGTTTTATTTAGCAGTCAGATTACCCATCCATATGGGTTCCTCTCACTGCTGATGGGCATGTGAACTCCAGGCTGACAACTGATTTTCCTTATAGAAAGGGAAAACTGATAGCTGTATTAAAAATTCAATTCCTAAGCCAATTACTGAAGTAATGGTACCGTTTTTTTTCTGAAGACTGGCAGGTCCCGGGTAAAAGGCTTCCTCTGCTTCCACCCTTCTCTTAGAGTGGACAAACAAGTTTGGTGGAGAGCAGCTTATACCATCTAGATCACCTTATGCTTAGCTACCCAATAAAGTCATCTTGCAGGCAAAACCCAGAGCTGCTGGTGGCAGAATGACTTACTGTGTGGAAAAGTTGTGCATTATCACTGTATTGTGTGACTGTAGCAAGTGAAAGCTTTATCTGTCTTCAGTGGAGTAATTGCTTGAATCAGCTTCGTTCCTCTTCCCCCTCCACTCTTTTTTTTGTATAGAGAATTGATGCATTTCATAATGCTTTGGGAGAGGGTGTGCTGACAGCCTCCTAAACATGTATATTGTTGGACTTCACAGTCCTGCTATAAAGAGAATGGTATACAATTCTTAGCATTTCAATTTTTAACAGGATAGCTGTTAATAGAAGATACTTCTATTCAGCTGTGTATGGAATTTCCTGGAAACTCCTACAGTGTTCCACTGGCACTATCTTCTATCACGTGGTGCTACTTGCAGACATTCATCTTGGTTTCAACATTAATTGTAAAATTTAGCAAGTTTATAGCCGAAAGCCTAGGCAACATGATAAAGTTCTTCCCTTCTGCAGATCACAAAGCACTTTCCAAAATTAGTAATTATTTAGGCATTGACCAGTAAAATGATTACTCCGTGTTCACAAATCACGTCACCTAAACGAACAGAAAAAAGATATTTGATTAACATTGTTCTATGCAAAAAACCAAACCAACCAAATGACATCAAAATACACCACTCCAAGAAACTCAAACTTCCTGGCTGAATCTTTGTTTCTACTGACTCATGCCATCAATTCTGATGTTTTATAGTTGCCATACTTTCTTCTATCTTAGGTGCTCTTAGTAAGTATGCTTGGGAGGATGGAGGGACAAAATAAAAAAACATATTAAAAAAACTGAAATGAAGGACATAGATCAGCATTGGAACTATTAACTGTAAGATATTTATAGGCTCCCCAGAGAAGTGGTCACAGCAGCAGCCTGACAGAGTTCAAGAAGCATTTGAACGATACTCTCAGGCACATGGGGTGACCATTGGGGATGGTGCTGTGCAGGGCCAGGTGTTGAACTTGTTGATCCTTGTGGGTGCCTTTCAGCTCAGCATATTCTGTGATATCTGGTGTGACTGTAATTCTCTGGATATTGTAATACAATTCACAAATTACTTCTGACTACAAACAGTTTTTGCTGCAGAGATCATAGTCATTGATATATCACTATTTGTATTCATCCCATATATTCCTTGGAATTCGACAGATGCATTATAGGAATAAGGTGCTCAATGACACTGTGTTTGAAATCAGTGCCTGAAGTGACTTGAGAACAAGGCTTGCCTGTATCTTCTTTAAGGCTTAGCAAGGGGATGGGAGATGGACAGGAGGTGAGCAAAGTTCCCAGCCTTTTGCTGTCATCAGGTGTAACTGCTGGGGGGCTAGGATTCTTCCCAGCTCCGGCCGGCCACGGGAGTTCTTCAGAGAGTTCCCGAGGCAGGGTGCAGTTACTGCCAGCAAGGCG
>JAODKT010001744.1:28921068-28949523 GCA_027576195.1 Cossypha heuglini
GAATTTCTTTGTCTAAGGGATATGGTCCCAGGGGCCCATTTTAGGGAGGGTAACATCTTCTACAATCAGGACAATTCTCTACTTTTCTATGTAAAAGAGCCCTGCCTTTTCCTTTCTGGCTTTGCAATTTTCAGTTGACTGTACTTGTAATTTTTAGCTGCTTTTGCTGCTGAATAGGCTGAATGAGGAGAAAGCCCAGGAAGCCAGCATAGAAGTTCATGTAAATGTGCTATAATGAATTGTCTCTATAAATTCCACAGTAAATACTGCAAACATAACATATATTATTCAATGTATTAGCAGGTTACACTGGAGTTACATGTACGGTTTCTGAAATAAGTTGGTTTTTTTTTATTGTGTTATACTTTATGTCTCCTTTAATTATTTTGATTCACAAGAAGAATGTTTTCAGTTTGTCAGAATCCTCTGGCTTGTATTTTAAAAACCGTAATCTTTCTTTACTTTATTTTGGTTTTGTTTTGCAGTTTTTTGTTTTTTAGCCAGATCCTGGTTCATCTACAGGTTTTCAGGTGATCAGCTGCTGTCATCATCAATTCTCTGTGTGGTTCAGAATGTGATTGCTTGTCAAGATCAGACACCTGTGTACTGTCCTCTGCAAAATAAACTTTGCATTCGGATTAAGTATTTTCTGCACTGAGAAGTATCAGCCATCTTCTTGTTTTCTTTAAAAATAAGAACTAGATTATGAAAATGAGTAGTGTTTGAAGTTCCAGCTTTCATCATCAGAATCTGGGAAAAAAAGATGTGTTAGGAGGAAAGGTTAACAGAGTTGGTTCTGATTTATTATCACTGCTATTCCTACCACTAACATGGACAAAGAGCAGTATGTGCCTCAGAGTTTATTCAAGTCCAGTTTTAGAGTTTGGTTTAAGCATTGTGCTGAGAGAATCTCTGAGTGGGGGCTTTGTGCCTTTGCCAAGCGAAGAAAGGCATGGGACTTGTGCAAGAAGTGGGTAGAATGCTGACCAGGCAGTCTCTCAGTAAGGCTTAAAAAGCACTGATATTTTTATCCCAGGACTGACGTACAGATGCTGAAGGCAGTACGAAGTGTTTGCCTGCATTCCACAGAACCTTGGGCATGTCTCTTACTCCTAGTGGACCTGAGCTCCAGTTTTCATGCTCTGCCATCTGAAGTGCCATGGTCTGTGCTGTTTTCTGGGGCAAGTGGAGAGAGAAGGAAACACCTGGTGTCTGGGCAGAGAGGCTTTCCTGTCAGACCACAACAAGTATGGGATCCTGGCACTGTAACATGAGTAGCAAAGCAGTTCAAATTCTTCCAGTAGCTAGAGCAAGACTCAGGAGGTCTGGGGAAATTCTGCGTTAATCTGTGTATTTTACATGTCTACACCAGCAGTAACCCTCTTCCTACCTTGTCATCACTGATCAGTCCCTCGGGAGGTGTTAGTCCTTTCTTACATAGGTTGATATTTCCATTAAAGGTCTGACTAACATTTTCTGACTCAGGCTTGTACTCCTTGCTGTCTTTTTCACACCTTCATTGTTATTGTGATACTCGGTCATATGTTTTGCATGACCTTAGTAAGAGCTAGGCACTCCTAGATAATCTGGTTGTTGTTTCAAACAGCTTCCCAGAAATTTACCAAGACTGCTAGTGTTCCCAAATGCAGATGTGACAGTGGTGTGACAGGAAGTCAAAAGTAGTGGCTAACCCTGCAGACTTGGACAAGTACCCCAGAAAACAAAGGAGACAAAGAGAAACATACCATCAGAAGGACAAATGGGTAATGGAAAATAACATTTTACATATGAACAACCTTTAACCTGAAGCTGTTTAGGATCTTTTTGTTTTTCTGCCAGTAACATAGTAGAATAATCCTGTAGTTCTATTTTCTGTGACATAGTTTTCATCATAAGTGAAGCAAAAATAAGAATTAAAAATAAGGCTGAAATTTTTTTTTCAGGATTTTTTCCTATTTAAAAATTTATCAATTACCTAAGTAACTGCTACTGTTGTCATGAAGATAATGGGAGATAAACCCCACGGTTTTGTAGTTATTACTAAGTAATAGGTTATTTTGGTTTTTGTTCATCTTCCAAGCAATTTTAGAGGCCTGTAATAATTAATCTTAGCTAGACAGGTGATAGTGTCATATCCCAGCATGTCACAAAGGCTTGTCCCACTGAGTGTCCCAAATCGGAGGGACAAAGCAGAAGCATAAAACTGATTCCATTTGTTATGTGGAAGGTTCTGGTTTGGGATTCAAATATTTTGAAAGTGAAAAAAATAAAAAGGCTCCAAAGTATTTGTAGTTTTGTGAGAAAAGTAATGAACACAAGCCAACACAAACTTGTGGTCTCAGCTGAGTTTCTAGCAAACCCTAGCCTTCACTTAAAATTCATCAGGAACAATTACATGTAATTTGGTAAAATTGTCTGCTCATACTAGGAGGCCTTTTACTGAGCTACAGAAGAGTCTGTATTACTTCCCGTACCTAATGGGTGCATTAATCCTTGCTCAAGGGCTTGTCATGAATACAGGCACTGCTGTCAAATCCTCATTAACCAAATACCAACCCTTACGGTGAACTTTGAGGAGAAAAATCTGTGCTGATATTCAAGAACCAGAGTAGGTTCCTTACATCAGGCATATTTTCTTGGTTTTGATGTCTGGCTGTAATGCTCACATATAGTTCTAAGAGCTTGTGTTTAAGATGTATGCAAATATGTATGCTGTCCTTCAAATCTTACATTTCTAGATTGCAGTTTTCAGGTAAGTAAAGGGCAATTAGGTGTAAAAATGTAATGAAAATTCATTAGTGTCTCAGTCTTAATGTATAAAACCACCTATGTAGCAGCCACATAAAGTGAGGTTAAAGTTGTGATTGGTTGACATTCCCCAGGGCTTGAACTTTAAGGCTTTGGAAAGATACAGGTATATAATCTATGTGATGTTATCTCAGGAACTTGGGTGTACTCAGAAACAGGAATTCAGCTTCTTTGAATATTTAGTTATTTTAAGAATAGATGTACTCTGTTCTTTGAGGTCCTTTAGTGCCATATAACTGTAACAAGCTTTAAGAGATAACACAATAGACCAAGTTCCTGAGTGAAATAGGTTCACTGAATTTTGAATAAACTTTTTAGAGAAGCTGGATTACTATTCCTTGCAGATTCACTGAATTTTGTTCAATCTTTACATTGTTATTCCTTGAAATCCAGGATGGTCTTCTCTGGTTAGCTTCAGAGTTGCAGATAGCAGCAAGATTGAAAAACCATAGCCACATTTACAGTTATGTCCCCAAACACAGAAGAGAGTAAACTTGCAATTAGATCTTCAAGCTACTGTATGTTTAAAGAAGTAGCAGTGTGATGTAGGTATGCAAAATATGCAAATAAATATTAACAAGTTCCTTGCTAAATAAACATTGACAAATTTTGAATTTATGATGAGAAAAATATTATGAACCAGGAATACATTTATTAACTTACAAAATCACTGAAAAATCTTCATACTTTGAGAGGCAGACTGCCTTATTCATCCTGTTTCTACTTTGCTTTTTTACTGCAACTTCTGTAAAGATGAAAAAGATTTGTACTGAGAGAGACAAAATGCATCTTTAAGGTGCCCTGAGCTGACCATGCTGTCAGCCCAAACACGCCATCACATCCTGGGTAACAAAGTACTTCTGCAAGGTCCCCACATATCTTTCCTTGTGCCTGTAAAAACTGTCTTCATGTAATGAAATAACAGGCCAAATTACTGTTGTAAGGTTTCCTTTATATCCGGTCTATTCCTTTTCTGAGGCTTTAAGTTATTATCTGCCTCTCTTTTAAAGGAATTTCTACTGTCGTTGTGTCCTATTAGATGTGGTCATCAAAAGAATTTTGAATTCCTATGTCACAAAACATCAGTATCATAGACTCGTATATAGAGTCTATAGAATGGCCTGGTTTGGAAGGGATCTTAAAGATCATCTAGTCCCAGTTCTCATACTGTGGGCAGGGACACCTTCCAGTAGGTCAGGCTGCTCAGAGCCCTGGCCAACCTGGCCTTAAACGCTGCCATTTAAGGGATGGGGCATCCACAGCTCATCTGGGCAGCCTGTACCAGCTCCCCACCACCCTCACAGTAAAGACTTTCCTCCTAATATCTAATCAAAGCTTACTCTTCTTCAGTTTGAAGCCATTCCTCCTCGTCCTGTCACTATATGCTCTTATAAATAGCGTGTTGCTACCTTTCTTGCAGGCTTCTTTCAGATACTGGAAGGCTCCAGTTCTGAAGCCTTCTCTTTTCCAGTCTGAACAATCCCACTTCTCTCAGCCTCCCCTCACAGCAGAGCTGTTCCATCCCTCTGATCATTTTGGTGGCCTCCTCTGGACTCTTTCCAGCAGTTTCATGTCCCTCCTGTGCAGGGACCCCAGAGCTGATGCAGCACTGCGGGTGGGGTCTCACAGAGCAGAGCAGAGGGGCAGAATCCCCTCCCTCCCCTGCTGCCCACGCTGCTTTGGATGCAGCCCAGGACATCATTAGCTGTCTGGGCTCCAAGCACACATTGCTGGGTCATGTCTAGCATCTTCTCCACCAGAACCCTCAAGTCCTTCTCAGCAGGGCTGCTCTCAATTTCAGTTTATCCCCCAGGCTGTGCTGATACCAGGAATTGCCCTGACATAGGTGCAGCATTTGCACTTGGTCTTGGTAAACCTCATGATATACCCATGAACCCTCTTGAGCGAGTCCTCTGGAAGGATATGTCAGAATCTTACGTTTTTCTGTCCCTGAACAGGTATTTTGCTTTTCCATTATTGTGAAATTTCTTTGTTGTCACCCAGTGCTGTTTTCATTTGACCTATACTTCTCTACCTTCTGTTTGTACAGTCCCATGCATTCTTGTCCTTTGAATACATCACATCTTAGTATTTAGAAAGTGCATTGCTATGTCCTGCAGATTTAGAAGCTGTGAAAGCAGATAAATATGAGACCATCAAAACACACAATGATAAATCACAGGAAAATAGTCAGACTTTTATTACTAGACCAAAGACATTTTTAATGTTTAATGTTGTAGAAGAAAAATTACAGAGGAAGAGGAAAAAAGGTTTTTAAGTATCTGCCACAGAAATATGCTGAAGACTTAGTGTACATTAGGTTAACTTACTATTGCTTATTAGATTTCCCAAACGAAACTTAGTTGAAGATTTGTTGTTAGGCTCTAATAAATGCTTTTTTTCTGTGCTGTGTAATTCACTACACAAGTGTGCTGTGCTGAGACATAAATGTTCATTGACACACTCAGAAAGCAGCAAGCAGTGCTCCCATGAGGGAACCAGAGCTGGGATCTGATGGTGACTCCAACATAGACCTTGCTTGCAAGGACAGGCATAGCTCTTCAGGGCTGGACCTCAATAGGCAGCTAGATACTGATGACAGGGTCTATCAACAGCCCAGGCATGGCAGGGGGGTAAATCAAGGTCCAAGTACAATCAGTGGCTCCTAGATGTAGCACATCATAAGCCTTAAATAGCAGCTTTGTCTTGCTGTACTGCTAACTTCAACTCCTGACAGGTAGTGAGACCTTGTGATAGATTGTGATAGGCTTACAAGTGTTGGTAGATGAGGGATTTATCATGTGAACATTTCCAAGGCCTGTAAATATGGATGTAGCACATCTACACTGTAGTCCCTTCTGCTTTGTCATTTTGTAGTTTGAAACACAAGCACACTCATTTCATCGTTCTGCTCAAGGTCCCTAAAGCTTGTTGTTATATCAGATGTAAAAGTTGAGCCACTGTAACAATCCATATGGAGGAATTATGAGAAAATACTTGTTGGATTAGAACAGCTCATAGCATGCCTGATCTAGGAGAAAACAGGTTCCAGAGGCTTCAAATATCAAGCCAACAAAAGACAAGAAGCATTGTACATCAGCTTGCAGTGCAACAAGACCAAATGATCAATATGAGATTACCTCTAGAACAGCTAAAGAAGCACTCAAAGCTGTGGCAAAAAGGCTAGAGTAAAGCTCCAGTCTCCCAGCACTCCAGTGGCTTGCAGAGAAGCTACAAAATTAAAATGGGTCAGTCAGAAATACCATGTCAGTACAGGGGTTTGGCAGTATCCTCCTGCAGTTCCATTGCTGTGAAGCATCGATGGTGGTTTCCAGACTCTGACTGATGTCTGCAGTACATACAAAGTGGTGGTGCTATCATTTGTGCATGGTTAATGTTAATTTTCCGTTGCCATCACAAATGAAAATTTCCCAGTAGAAGAATAATTTTATTCCAACAGTGAATGTGCCCATTTTTGTGCAGTAAAAGCCAGTAGCTGCCAACTAAATATGCCCCTACCATCTTCTTTCTCTGAGCCAAAATTGGGTATTTAAGCCAGAACCATGTGGCAATACAAGGTATAAGAAAGAGGTAAACTAAGCCTCTGTCAATTGCTTTCATGTGACTAATACTGAAGATTGTTGCAAGAAGTTATGTCTCCTTTTGTGGGCCCTGTTTGGATTTTCTTTTAATCACTGTGGTAATTTTTTAATAAAATATGAATTAAATAATGTTTAAAAATGCACATTTAATATTCTATCTAGCAAATGCTTAATATCTTACCATTCCATCACTTTACAGCCTTTTCTTACTATGCAGATTTAACATTCTTTTCTATTGATAGAGGATGTGCTTTTAATCTAAACTTAGCAATTAATTGCTCATTACTTGCAAAAGCCAATTTTAGACAGGCACAACACATCTGCCTGACAAGGGTTCTGGTACAATCTCTGAGAAATACTGTCTGCAATGGGAAGTCTCTCCTTTTAATACATAAAGAACATTAAAAGTTGGATGACAACTGACAGGCCATGCATGGTCAGGAAATTTGAGTTGTCCAAAGAAAAATCCTGAATTTCAGTTACCTGAAGAGATGGCACAAAGAGACAGACAAAATTTGTGACAGTATCCTTTACTTCAGGGTTGTTAAAGCCAGGGAATTTGAATAATCATGGGGTAACAGAAGTTTGTGCAATAACCAGCAAGATGAATGTGAGCAAACATTTTGTGAGTTTATTTGCTGCGTGTTCCATTGGCTGAGTTATAAAGACACACTTTGGCAAGTGTTCAGTTTTTTTGGAAATGGCACAACACACCAGTATTCTGTTGAAAGAAATTGCCTTTTCAGATCTTCTTCTAGTTTTTTTTTTTATTTTCTTCTAATTTTGAGTGTGCAGTTACTGCTATGCTTTGCATAGCTTTTCTGTTCTCTCTTGCTTTCTACTGAAGATTAGATACAGAGCCAAGACTCTCAAAAGCCTCAGCCAGGTTCCAATGCCCAGTGAGACTTTTAAACTACTCAGTCAGATCCTTAGATTCTGTTTTGTTTTTTACTTTGATGTTCATGTTGTATTTATCTTCATGGCTCAGGCTTGTATCATTGGCTGGCAAGGAAAGATGGGAGATTTGTTGTTGAACACTACAGTCAGCACCATGCCCCCGTACAATCTTGTTATTGGTTATTTATGCAGCCATTATGATTTGAGTTGGTGCCCTTCTGTCAAATGGAAGGTCTTTTCTGAACTACTGAAACATGGAACTCTTAGCCCAGTGTCAGGGGGGGTAAGGATGAACTTCATAGTTTTGTGCCTCCTGATTCTCAATTATGGGTGGAGAGATGAAAACATCATTAGCTGTGTGTACCCTGCAGTCTGTCTCCCAGAATGACCTCTACTGTTTTATGTGATACACTCTTTGTGAAAAAATTAATGAAAAATAATGAAAAACTTGTAGATTACTCCTTATGTTTAAACCAGGAGTAATCTATCCTGACCAAACAAAGAGCTTTTAAATGCTCTTTATCTGGCTTTATTTTATGTAAAATATTGGTAAAAAGGAAGAATTAATGAGTACACATAATATGTTATCTTCTACCTTTCTATTGAAATCAGCATGTTGAACATCATTGTTTCCCATTTGGGAATTGCAGCCTTCCATAGTAGCACTGCTTCTTGCATATTTCATGGAGTTGTGATTTTTGATTGCTTTGCAATCTGAGCTCAAACTTTCGTGGTATATCCAGCTCAGGAAAAAAAAAAGGTAGGGTTTCTGCTTTAGTATGTTGTTTTTATACTAAAAACAATTTAGTTTTTTTTATTATTCAGGCAAGTTTTGATTTGACCGATAAACTTAGATCCTACCTTAACAAAAACATATTAATGTATCAAAATAAGCTCTTTGTTTATGTAGGATAGTTTGTTGTTGATGTAGGCATATTTTAGGAGGTGTTTGCATTTTGGGGGTTGAGTATTGTTATTTCTTTGATCCATTACCTGGGTAAAGGTACAGCTAGGCTCAAGCCATGATGTGAAACTGCTCTGCCTTCCCTCCGATGCATTTTGGGGAGAAAAAAATGAATCTTCTAGTACTTCATTTTCCACCCTTTAAATCTTGGAGCCAGAGTTAATGTTGGCTTCAGAATTTAAATGAAACCTTTTATGTTGTTTTAGCCAGGCACAACACATCTGCCTGACAAGGGTTCTGGTACAATCTCTGAGAAACGTGGTCTGCAATGAGAAGTCTCTCCTTTTAATACATAAAGAACATTAAAAGTTGGATGAGAACTGACAGGCCATGCATGGTCAATGTTGTTTTCTAAAGCAGAAGCTCTTTTGGTTTGAAGGCACAGCAGTTTGAAAGTGAACACAGGAACACTGCAGGTCAGGTAAGGCCAAGGGTTTTAACGAAAAGAAGTCCATGTCTTTAAAACTTCACTTACATTTTGCATCAGATTTGTCTCAGTGAAGATTCTATCTTAATGTCCTGGTTACTCAAAGGGAAATTCAGTCTGAACAGACTGAGCTTTGGAAACTGTCTACTGAAATGTCACAAATCAATTAAGTCTCAGAGTGCAATTGTTTGTTTTTTTTCATAAAGAAGTTAAGTATATTGCCCTTAAAATGCATATTCTGTAAGTAGATAATACACAACATTCTATATCAAAAGTGACTTTCTCCTGAAGGGCTGATGGATAATCTCAGTTTTCTGCTAAGTTTGAAAAGAGCTGTGCTTTTTACAGGAGAGAAAATAATTTCATAATTCATAATTTTTGACCATAGCAAAAAAAGATCTTTTTTAAGGTAAGAAATATGTCAAGCTATAGACTTGCTCAAGATTTCACACAGCTGTGACTTGGTCTCATTTGTACTGTTTTCAGCTGTGGATCCTTAGAAGTGAGGCAGCTGTAGCAAGTATCACACTTTTTCTTTATTTGAAAGCTTTATAGGAGAGTTGTGCTGTGCCTAAGGGATCAAGGGAACAGACACTAGAGATTACAGGTGGTGTGAGGGGAGAGGCAACCAGAAGAGCAGAGGAAGTTCTCTCCTCACCACGCCTTTCACTGTCAGTGATGCTCAAGGAGGGTGATGCCTATGTCCTGTTTTCTCCTGATAATCTCCTATGAGCTTAATGGGCACTGCACATTCTCCCTGTTTGCTGAGTAGCTGCTGGCGGCTTCACACGTAAAGATTTTTAGACCTGCCATGTCTGAGCTTATACATGGATAGTGCTTTTTGGAATATTACCTTTGCATTTAATTTTATACAGGAAATTGCAAGCATCTAAAGCATTATCTTTTTCATGTGACTTTAGGCTGAAAAAAATGTAGGGAAAATGTCAGCTGAGAATTTACTGTTCAACCAATTTCCCAAGCCAGAAATATAATGAAGTTTTATTTTAGTCAAAACACGTGCAACCTCCTATGCATGGAATTGTACTAATTACAGTTGTGTTCTACCAGAGGTTGCACAGCAGAAATTACAATTCTTATATTTATAATTCAACTGTTGTTTTTCAGGGTAGATTTGCTTGAGAAATAAGTTCTGGTTCTTCCTGTTTTGTTCGTTACTTCATAAAAGAAGGAAAAGTGAAACCAAGGATATAACATCAAATAAGTTATAAGAAGTATGTGATTAAAGGGTGTAATGAAAATTAAAAATTATTTCTTACCCAAGGTCAAAAAAACCTTCTGCACACTGCTGAGAGATGTATAAAACTTTCCTCTTTTAACTAGCTTTTAATGCATTTACAAGTTCTTCTGTGTCATCCTTTGTGATTAATGGAAGTTGCCTGATCAGATTTTTACTGGAGTGGGGATGGATCTGTAGAAAACGTTATCTTATGGGATACAGCAGTGAAGAAAAATTGAAAATGTACAATTTTTCTAATATCAGTTGATTATAACCTACACTTAGTATTTTTCATGTATTTTAAAGCTGACTATTTCTTGAAGATTCTATTTGATAAACATATAAGCAAAAACCTATATGGGGCACTTTATAGAGAATATTTTTAGCTTTACATATCTCTATTTGGAGGATAAATCTTCTGAGGTGATAACTCAGTCTTTCTCCCTCTGACATTACTACTTTGCTGTCAAGACACCAATGATGTTTACGAACTGATTATTTAGTATTGCTTTTCACTGGTCTTTTGTGGAATACAAAAGACTGGGCTAGAATCACATTGTATATTCAGCCTGAGAATTTGTCATCTATGTGTGATTGTGGTCTGAGTACCTTCAGCTTTAGGTTAACTGCCCCAGAGAAGATTCATGAAGATATTTTAATGGGAATTTGCAATAGAGATAGAATGGGTAAAGTCTCAGCAGGGGGAGAACTGTAGTGATTTTTCACTCCACTTCTATAAATTTGATAGTGATTGAAATAGAGCAAAGGTTTTTGCCTCACTATAACAAGTGGAAGTGCTCAAATGTCATCCACGTATTCTTCCATCCTGTGAAGCATATTTGCTTTTCAAACCAATAAGAAATAAGATTTATGACTGATTTCAGTTCATAGTTTTCTCTCTGGAGCTGAGACTCTCAGTTTCTTGAAAACTGTAGAAGGCCTTTGAAAATCAGAAAGATGCTGTCATTGTGGGCTCTCTCCCACTATTGGTTATATGCTATAATGCTAGCTGGTTGTTTTTTGTAGTGTGTACTTCCTTTCTCCACCCTTCTCTTTTCTTTAAATCCTTATGTGGGTAATTGCTTCTGGTTTTCACTGTTGGCAGGTGTTAAATCTTCACTATGGGAGCAAGTGGGTATTATTGAAAAGTCCGAATTTAGCACCTCTGCTGCCAAAATCCAAGAGCTGATCAGCACTATTAAAAGCCACAGGATCTCTTGTGGCTATGAAAACATTTTCTGGGTTATTGTGGGCGTAACAAAGGGACAGTGATCAGAGGCACGTGAGTGCATAAAGGATAAATAAAGAAAACTCTTTCCTTGATCTGTGAGGGATTAACATTCTGTTTGCCAAACCCGTTGCTACACAGATCATAGAGCACATATTGACTTCTTCCCCCTCCCACCCCACTTCCCCCACTCCCAGTTATTTTCAAGACTCGTATTTGTACATCTACATCCCAGTGTGGGGTGAGTCTGGAATGAGATCTGCACTCAAAATTCACACCCAAGATAATTCTGAACTATTCTATTTTCTCTTACCTATGGACACACACAGCTCCACTGTTGTTCAACATATGTCTACTTATTTGAGCTTTATTTCAGTAAGTCAACACAAACTAATTAGGCAGGTGGGTCTGTATTTTGTTGAGTTTTTTCCTGCAGGAGGAGAAAACTTATTTATAATTGCAAATCTGACTCTTTGATTCCACTCACATGGAAAAAAAATAATCATAATATGTATTAAATTAAGAGAGAATCTAGAGCACATGTGGAGCCTTTGCAGTACTGTAATGAATGACAACTGTTTCACTGGTTTGAATGGATGAAAAATGAATTCCCAAGGCAAATGATCTTTCATTTATGTCAGAGCACATAAAAATAACTTTTTTTTTTAACGTATCTTTTTGTTTTGGCACGGATAACATAGTATCATAGACAAGGCCTCAGTAGTAGTGTTTGGAAAGGAGTACTTGAACCAATACCCAGGAGAAAGGACATTAGAGTGTCACACAGCATAAAGTGTTCTGTGGTTCTTATTATGTAAGAACAGTATCATGTTATGTCAGGTAAAGGCATCATTTTGTTGATTAAATTATTTTAAGTGATTTTTTTAATAAATACCATAGAAATTTGTTTACATATTTGCTTGGATTGCAGTTTCAATTGGTATTTTAAAGTGGCATTTTGAGTAACTTTCATGCTGACCTGTATTTGTAAAGCATAGTACATTTCTGCATCTATTCTATGTCTTTATAATTATTATGATTATATCAAATGCTTTTCAAGTTCCAATATTGTTTTCAACTTAGACACAATTTTTTTTTACCACCCACATTTCTCATAATGTGTTTCATGCATATTATACCAGGTAATAAATATTGCAGAAAATAGCAGATGCAATTCTTAGAGATATTTAAGCTCACATGAAGAGTTTGACTTCATGTTACATAAAGAACGTGAAGTTTCCTCTGCTAAAGTTTTAACAGTATGAAGTCATTCAGTTATCTAACCTCAAAATCACACTCCTAGTTTTCTTAACAAAATTAATGGTGTTACACAAGCAGTATCAAGAAGGCGAGTCTCTTCAGGTGGCAGGAGCAGTTCTGCCTGAGTTTTTAAAAAGCCAGAAAATTATCCCTTATATACTTTGGTCCATTTTTCTTATAATAAGAGAGAAACATAATACCATTCTGTGCATGTAACAGCTGCTTTACTGAAGACCCTCAGGGTGCCTCAGAAACTAAAATGAGTTGCTAAGACATTATTGTAATGAGAACTGATCGAGGACTGTCAGTGCTTTTAAAGAAGTATAACTTCTTTAATCACTGGCTGCAATTCTTGGAGTAAGCAGAAAACTATTAGATTTAAAACAAACAACACCAAAAAAATCCCAGTTCCTAGCTTCTAAGAATGCCATTTTCATTTTTGTTTTGACTTTACCACTAAGCAGAACTTGGCTGACATTCAGCTTTTTCTAATGCTTGCTACAATCACAGCAGCTAACTAGCAACACATGGCATGAGAGAGAACCCCTAGGAAACCAGCGGCTTGGATATTGCCTTAATGACTTGGGAACATCTGTCACTTTGCCTTCTTTTGACTTTAACATTTTCTGTTAGTTGTCCCACATCTCTCTTTCTCTCTCCTACAAGCATGTACACCTCTATGCTGAAATAAATGCACTCGTATGCTCAGATGAGTTGCCAATCATGTACCTGCATAAAATAACAGAGCACTAATATAATGCCCAGTTCTTAATGAGGTAATCAGCTTGCTTACTAGTCCAGGGGAGAACTGATACTGCTATGAAGCCCAACTTCACATGAACATAGGGAACTTAGGAGAACCTGACTCCAGTGCAAATAGAATGAACCCAGAAGGAAGGCGTGCAGTATCAGCTTGGAGATCACTAATCCTATCCTAAAGATTTTGATATTTTGTATGTGTTTTTGCTTGGGAAAGAAAAAAAAGAATATATATGTATCATAATTTCAGCACTTCTGCCACCTCCTTGGTGTTATTACAGTATCCCCTACATTTTAACAGGGCATACTGGAATTTATAACATAGAGCTTTTCTTAGATATCATTTTTCTTAGTGGTGCTGGAGGCACAACACAGAACTTTGGGATGACTAAATGTTAGACAGATGAGTGTGTAATTAGTCTGGTGCTTTGACTACAAAAAGCATTCACCGAGTTCCTGTCCTCCAGACTCCTTTTGAAAAAGTAAATGTATTTGAGTATGTCTTTCAGTGTGTATGAAAAAAAACCCAACACTACAGTAAATTTTCTGACGGGGTCTACTGTGTATCTCTTAGAAACATGTTGAACTGCAGTTGTTCCCAGGAGTCTTGATGGGGTGGTAGTATCAGTTGAGTCAGATCTGACCACATGGAGGGTCTGGGTTATAAAATTGCATTTTCTTTTTAAGACACTACATGTTTTCTTAGACGTGGGCTTAATGCCTCTAGGATTGTTTGCTGCTAAACGTTAGTTTCTTCTACTACAATTTAGAAGCAAAGAAATCACTTGAAAGAATCAAAATATATAGTATAAAATATATTAATTACTCTTACTTATTTAATCTGTTTCAAAAAACAGACACTGAGTTAGATAAATCATGAGAAGGAAGCACACCAGCTCAATTCTAAGTTATGTTCTCAATGGCACTAATGGTTCTCAAACTTTTTCGCCCTTTGATTTGTTTATACTAAGTTAGTGTTGTTGAAATATAATACTAAATATTATATTAAAAAAAGTCTTTAGTTACAAATCCACATTCTCAAAATTAGAATACATTATGCCCTGTTTTAAAGTTGGCGTCGTAGAAGTTAAGGGACAGCAACCCCTTCATACAAGTTATATAACTCTTTGACTTTATGGTCAAACTGATCTTCACTTCTGCCACTCAGAAGTTAACCACTCTATTCTATTTTCTTGGATTCCCAAACCAGTAAAATTCTGTGCAAAAGTTGGTTCAGTGAATGCGCAGAGTACATGGAAGTAAGAAAACAACTGAGTCTTGCAGAATTTCCAGAATTTGTTAAATCAGTCAGAGAAGGGAAGGTCAGTAAATATTTCTTCACGTAAGATGCTGCAGTGCACTGCATTTTATTGTGTTAGGGCAGGATTTCTAGTGTTTTTTGTAGTATACGATGAGGAAGAGGCAAGAAAACCCATAGCGGGGCATGGTGGGGGGGGATCCATGCATATGCTTGATATATGGTAAGTGCAGATGGTGGTAATGAAGCAGGGAAACATTTCTGATTTACTTGTGCATTCAGCACTCTCATTTCTGTCAGCCATTCACTATGCTATTGTGAATTAATACAGAAAACTGACAAAATCACCTCCCCAGCTAATTCAAGTTAATGAGAGGTTCTGTTGTCTTACCCTGGAGAGAAGGAGGAACTGAAGTTAAGTGGGAATAAGAGAAGGAAGACTTCCCAAAAAGGGTAAAAAATGGAGGATTTCGAGCCTGAACCATGTTTCAATTAAATAGTTGTATTCTTTTTACTAGTAAAAGGTTCTGAGGTTTGGGTAAAGCTGAAACTGAGCACCTGCTACTTCTCCTGTTCTAACATGAGATTATTCTTTTACCTTGAGCAGTCATGAGCCTTTTTTTCAATGGTCAGTAAAAACATAGGGGCACATTTAAAATGTTTTACTGTTCCCAGTGTTAGAAAGCGGAATGGAGAGTTTTGGCGTGTCTGTTTTATTCACCGTGGTACTGCTGAGCATTCCTGGAGGAATAAATAGTGGCCTAAGCTCATTCACTTAGCAGTTCTCAATTGCTGGGCTGATGCCAAAGGACAGGCTTTTTGTGTTTTTATTCTGTAAATACAGCTACCTTGCTGTGATAAAGCTAAGGCATAAACCCTTTTTGCATTGGCTCAGAAATCCCCTCTTGTTTGTCCAGTGCCCAAGTTTAAGTGTTGCTGAGCCAATGTCTCTGTCTGGTTTGTTTGACATCAAGACACAGACTCTTTACAAAGTTTTGGCTAAGTAATTACCAGCTGGGATGATGTCACAATGCTTTTCACTCACTGGATCATCAGCCTCTTTTTTTAGTAGTTTGATGTCAAGGGACATGTGATTTAAACACGGGAACTGTTTTTGCACTGGTGATCTGGTTTTCTGTCAACAGCCAGACTGCTATACAGGTTCCCATCTCAAAATAAAGGAGCTGCTACCAGAGCATTTCTGTATTTTTTGTGTTACTGGCTCAGTGTTTCCCACATGTCACTTTGATTTCTACAGATAGGCCTCTCCTTGTAGGATTACTGGCTCAGTAACCTGATTTTATTCAGCTGGTGTCAAGATCCAGTGACCAAAAACTCAGTTGCCCCAATATGACAGAGCTGGCCTCAAGTCACAGGTTTCACAGTACGTTGTTTGATGTTCTGTGTTAGCACACTTGGACACAGACATCTTCAGCTGCACAGGACAAGAGTTCTCCAACTATTCTATAGTTCACGTGTTACAGAGAGCTTTATCAGATCCTAAGGCTGATTAGAGCACTGCTTTTAGGACTTCATACCACGACTAACCAGCCAACTCTGTTGCTAACTGTGCATTTGAAATAAATTTTATATTTTCAGTTTCAAGACCAACAGATGGATTCTGTACCTAAAGTTAGATCTTTCTTCTGTATTTTCATGATTTCACATTCTTTGCAACTCTGTAAAGTTCGGTTTTTAAATGGATCTACATGATCTGTGGAAGAGACATAGGTTTTAAAATAAACTTAATCTAAAACAGTGTGGTTACTGTGGCAGTGGTGTGTGGGAAATAACAGATGATAAAGCTGGAAGAAGACAGCAGGTAAGATGTTTGGCTCTAACAGTATTAATGAGCAAAAACCTTACCTCAGTGTATTGTAATAACATAATTCCCTTTGATTCAGTACAGGTTGTACATGTACAAACAAAAGAGCTGACAGAGTTCCATTTGATCAGAAAACAAACAGGGGTCTTGTTTGAAGAAAGCATTTTTTGCATCATGTTATTAAATGGAACACTTAATCAGCTTCTTTGCCAAAAGAAAGCTTCCTATTATATTTATTATATATAAACTATATTAGAAGAAAAACATAGAAGAAAACTGAAGTGATGTAATGCTGAATATAATGTTCATGTCCATCTATATGCTAGTCTAAGGTACAAAGAGCAGACTGCATCTTAAGTTTAGGGCTATGTATTCTGGTAGGTTTGAGTTTCAGCTTTTGTAAACAACTCAAGCAACTCCCTGAATGGTTTTGTCACTTGCACTTTTTCTGAGCTTTTTCCAGGTTTAGTATTATTTCATCCAAAACAAATTACCTAATGGAAAATAAGAAGTACTGTCCCCTGAAGCTGGTTTCAAAATATAGTACATATTACATTTGTATGAAATTACATAGGATTAATATAAATCTGTTCTAGATCTTACTATCTAAGTCTGCTTGGATCTTTCCAAGTCTGCTTTGCTCGAAGGAGGCAGAAAGACTGGGAAAATTTTATATCAGTCAAGTTAGAGCCAACTAAACTCTGGTTTCCCTTCAGAGACACTCAAAAAAACAAGTATTGCATACTATTCTTTGTTTTACTCAAAAGTGCTTTTATGGTAGTGTTATTTTTATACACTTACTCTAAGCAGAACATCTACTTGATTTTCCATGTCAATCAAATGATAGTAGACAGATCTTCACCAGTATTAACTAGCTTTTTGATAAGTTAGTGGGACTTACTAGTGATTTACCCTAGCTGAGTATCTGACCTTTGCTACCTTGCTGCACCAAAGAGAAAACATTCAGGCTGTGGGAAGCTGGAAACAAGATATCTCAAAACCAAATGGCTAATGCTGTAAAGACTAAACTCTGACTTCTCTGGCATCATCTCTTCATGTAGTTTCTCTCCGTTGTGTAAATCAGTTCTAAGATGAGAATCATCTCCCTAACAACAAATCTGTGAAGTTTGGTCTAGTTTAGGGTAGAAATGAACAAGAATTTGGATTGAATTTGCTAAAATAATCAATGCTTTTAAGTAGATAAGAGAACAAATGGCGTCTTAGGATGGCATAATGTAGCAGAGGTGAGAGGGACCATAAATATACACTTTGAAATAATGAAAGAAATTACTTCTGCTGAGGCAGTGGTAGCATACCTTTTGGGTATAGAGAAAGTATAGCTGTAGTATTTATGTTTAACCTTTCAAAGAAATGTTTTTTTCTCAGTGTTCTAAAATTTTTAGTTGCTACCTTTTAGTCATTCTGTAAGCACAACTTATTAGCGTCTGGCACCAAAGGAAATGGTACAGCAATAGCCTACATGTGTAAAATATCATCTTCCCCTCCCTTTCCCAGGGGAATTAGAGACCAATGTAATTCCTCACACATTCAAGCTATATATTGTAGTGCATTTATTCATTCAAGCTGTATATAATATTAGTGTATTTATGAGTACCCTGTGGGCACACCTTTGCCAGCATAAAATAAATTCCAGTGCCGTCACATTTGGGAGATGCAATTTTTGTCATTTCGGGGGGGATGGTGTGGTAGGCCTGCTGGAAGTTCACAAAGTTTTGGTGCTTAGCATGTGATAGGATTGTTCTGTTTGACTGTGAAGAAAGGAACAGAGCAAGTAGAGAAGCAAGAATGTAGAAGGAGAGAAGTAAGCATGTCACCTTTAAAAAGAGCAATTAGAGTTTATGCCTATAAAGACAGATATTTCGGTGTAGAAAGAAAAGGACGTTTTCCAGAGAGCAGAAAATACTTCCTCATCAATAGCTTGGAAAAATCTGCATAGTGTGCATAGATTTACATGTAAAAGTGCTGTTAAAATACCTAAACTCATATATGCATCAGAACATACCCACCCACTATCCTCTCTGTAGTTTGGAAAGCTCTTAAAGGATCCCAGTTGTAATGGGACTTTGTTCATATGTTCCAAATAAACGCAATCACACTTGAAATCAAACACTCAAGGGCATGTAAAGAGCTACTGCTGCACTGTTGTTGAAACAGGTAACAACAAAGGTCTCTTTCATTTCCTCGTTATTCATTTTCCTGCAACAAGTAAGCAACATATGTACATTTTAAATGAGTATCTATTAAAAAAAAAAAAAAGGAAGTCAGGAATAACTGAAACTTTTAAGCAAGGCAGTATCTGCTAGAGATTATCTGATTCAACAGAAATAATCTTTCCAGTTCTTACAGTATATATGTTATGGTTGAAGGCTTTCCCTAAGGTCAGGTAATGAGCATTCTGATTTTTTTTTTCCTGATCTTGGATATTCAAAGCATAGAGTTAGCACACATTTGGAAGCAGGGTCTAGAAAAATCACTTGATTTGTCAAGCTCATCCCATATAATTTTTGGCAATGGAACAGAAGATATTTAATGCAAAAAAAATCCACAGAACGGTCACGTGCCAGAAGACATCAGGTGGAAGCACCCTCCCAACAGACTGTTGTCTTCATTGCCTCTGCCCTTACTTCTTTTGATCCTAAATAACTATACCTTCAGTTCTTATACATGCCTACCATTTTACCCTGCCTAAAGAAACCTTTTTGTTCTGTGTGAGAATTCAACCTTTTCTGGTTCTGTTGCTCAGGAGTCTTGAATTGACAAGACAAAATATTTTGACTTCTCTCAAAAGAAGATGGGAAAACTTATTACTGTTTGTAAAAACAAAACTTGGAGATTATTTGATGGAAAGATTATATGGTTTGATGTAGTACATCATATGAAAAATAAGAAATGCTACCCCCATCTCCAGAATAGAGGCTTAGGGCCTTTCTCATATTGTACAATCTGCGTGTTATATTTTATGTAATATTAAACTTGGCCTATGTTTCTGTTGATCCTCTTGGAAAAAACCTTTTCATATTTGGAGAAGAGTCAAAGAACATAACAAGGCAAACAAGACCATTCCTGTCCTCTGTTTCTGAGATTTTAGTGGATGATTATGTGTTCGAGATTGTTTTGTTTGGGATTAAGAAGACAAGACTTGATCCATTTTCTCTTCAGGCAAAAGCTGTATGGCAGAGAATATCTTTATACTTGTGCCATGATTGGTTTGGGTTTTTGTTGTTCCCTGTGTTGTGTGTTACTGTTCAGTAATACTAAATTATCCTTAAAAATTAGGACAAACACTCTGTAATACACAGATTTTGAGAGACAAGCAATGATACTTTAAGAGTAGCAAATCTCACTATTGAGAAGTATGTTTGCTAATGAACTTTTAATTGAAAGAAACCTAGCAGAAACCCTCCTACCTTCTATCTAGTTTTGAAATTTGTTGCTACTCATTTTCTAACCGCTCTGTTTCATGCTTGGAAAATGCAACTTGTACTTGAAAATATGAGAGTCTCTGCAGCTGCTTCTTGCCCTCTGAATTTTGATGGTGACTCTTGGTGTTTATTCTCAGCATATAATTCGATATTCATACAGACATCTCAAGACACTAATCCTCAAGGCTTCATTGGTGGATAGGATTCATTGGTCACTTACAATATTGAAGTACATTGTCATACAAAAGCAGAAAAGGAGTTCAGAAAAGGGGGCATGAGGTAGCCACCACTGTAAATTGTACAATCCTGCTGCATACTCTAGGCTGTCCAAAAGTCTCAAGTTACTTTGGCATTTAACACTATACCCCACTCAGAGCAGGTGGACATCAGTTTTGAAAGGAAGATTCTGTTGGGGTAAGGTGTATTTAATGTTAGTATGGTGTAAGTTGGTTAAGCACTAAACTTCTTGAACGCCCTCTGTAATGATGTGTTCATTTCAGCGTAAGCAAAGACCAGTTAAGAGTCATAGAATGACAGAATCACAGAATAAACTAAGTTGGAAGGGGGACACAAAAATCAAGTCTAACTCCTGACCCTGCACAGGATGCCCCAAGAGTCACACCAAGTGCCTGAGAACACTGTCCAAATTCTTGAATTCAGACAGGCTGGTGCTGTGACCAATTCCCTGGGTAGTCTGCTCCAGTGCCCAAACACCCTCTAGGTGAAGAACCTTTTTCTATTATCTAACATAAACCTCTTTTGATTAATAAGAATGCAATGTTTTGTCTCCTAACAAGCAATCCTCAATTGGTTTTTTTTGGAGCAGGCAGTAATTAAGGATCAGGAACAAGATCCGTTGTTCAGCTGATGCAATCTTGTGTATATGTGTAGACTGATTAATATATTTGATAGTTCAGTCTTGATTTTTTCTTTTACAGTTATTTTCTTTGAGGCTCAGACCACTTAAAACCCAATCTATTCATTTTCCCCTAAAACTTAGGTTAAACTCAGCCCTTATACAGACAGGTTTGAAGGAGTCACTTAGTAATTGCTTTCCCTTATGCATAATGATATACAGTGACTAGAAGCTTTCAACTCTTTGCTTTATGCTGAGAAACAAGATCTGTCGTTCTTTCATAAACTATATTCATAGGAACTATATTAAAATTAAACCCTGTCAAACATCTAATGTCTAATATGAACTGTGAAAGTTATTTTTGTTTTCATTTCAAACTTTGTGTTTGTAAATTATTATTGGCATTTGCACAGGCACTTTGAGAAGCCTTCCTGGTTGTAACATGAAGGAATAAATTAAAAATATATAGAAGCAGTGAGCAGAATACCAGACAAAAAAATATCAGGAATCTCTGATTTGGAACCAAAATAAATTAGTTGGTCATGTCCATACTAGACGTGTTACAACTAGAAAATACCGTATTTTCTGATCTCTCATCAAAAACTCCCAAATTTGAGTTATCGACTAAGCTTGGTGTCTGTTTTTTAGCTCAGATATGGTCTGTAAAAAACACTGATTGAGTAAGATTTTAATGTGTTTTAATTTTGTGTTGATGAGGAAAACAAGGAGAGTTACATGATAATGAAAAATTTAGATATTCATCATCTGTATTGGTTATGAGTACTAATTGTATTTGCGGCATGCTTGGGTAAGGAACATGTACACTTACATTTGTTCCTGTATTTATCTTCTCTTTTAGACAGCCACTATAGGCTGTTTTTTGGAGGCAGGACAGTGAAGAAGACCTTTGTTTTGGCGCAGATAATTTTTAATACATTTCTACACCAAAAAAAATCTTCTAAGAAAGTACTGTATGTCTAGGAAAACTTTTAAAAAATTGACTTAAAAAAAAATGATATTATGAAGGTAAAAATAGGCAAAAAAATGCACATGCATGTGTGTGCAATATTTTATTGCAAATGGACTGATGACTTGATATTCTGCATGATTAAATGTACATTCAGAAAAAAATACCCTTGTGAAGTCTGTACTGTTTTAGAAGAAAAATTTGACTAATAAATGACAGCTTATAATTTGTAACTGCCAGATTGATTTCTAAGATATTGTATGTGGTGTTTTGTTATTATAGCCTAATTCAAAACTCCATTCAAGTAGTTTTTAAAATTCAGTGCAAGGATCTGTTTTGATTTTTTGATTTAAAAATTATCTTAGTCACATTTGAAAGCAATTTATTTAACAGTTGTTAGTGAGTGACTAAAAGAGTACAATATTTTCCTGATATTAAAAGGGGGAAAAAGTTATCCCAAAAACTAATCAATATAAAATAAAGGGAACATCAACTGTGATCCATGTTACATGTACCATGTACCTGCAGCTAGTGGGGTGTATTTCTGTGTATCACACTTCACAAAAAGAAAAAACATGACTGGCAGATAGATAAATGTTCTGTAAACTTTTGCCCTTCTGTACTGAAAGCAAATGCCCCTGTAACTTCATATTTTACCCATAATTATTGATTAGCCTGCTCAAATATGGCTTCTAATCTCTTCACTCAGTGCATTCTCATGTTCCAGTGAGTAAGACTATTTCTTACCTAAACTAAATCATTATAGGAAATATCATACAGAATTTTTAAAGATAAAATGTGCATATACATATACGGTTTGAAATAAGTGGCTTGGGGTTTGTTTGTTTTGTTTTGTTTTTTTAAAATTCTTCGTAAAGTAATGTTAATGTTTCTTTTAGGAAAATACAGGAAGTATTTAATGGGAAGAAAGCTGTGCTGCAGGACAAGTACCAGCTAACTGCTACTGGTTATGCTACTGCTTGCATGGTATAAAGGTTAATGAACCAACCAACATTTGTGCAAGACTTTAGCATCTCATACCTGTAAGATCCTTGTAAGTGAACTCACTCTTATTTCATGGTGGCTAGCTGTATCAGCTCCCCAGTTCTTCCTGGAACCCACTTCTACTAATTTCTCCAGGCTGTTTCACTTACATCCTGAAAGGTCCACAGGTGTTTTGTGTTGTAGAAAAAAAGCTGGCTACATGCCCAGTTCTCATGGTGTTTTTTATTCGCTCATAGAGATAAATTGCTTTCTCTTTAATTTAAACAGGAATCCACATTTCTACTTTGATTCTAGAGAAGCAAGATAATATCAAAGAAAAAAAGTTTTAAAATAACACCTGAAGTGAACTCAGTGATATCCTTCTCTGGTCTTACTCTTCTTTTTAGTCTGATCCTTTTCTTTAGGAAGAAATTCCCCAAGTCTGGAGATATTTTTCCTGTCCTTTGGAGAGGGCAGTCAGGATGTCAAGGCAAGACAATAGGTGGTATCAAAAGACAGAAGATTTTCGTTTTGTACTGTCTTGACCCTTTTGGGGTAATTTTGGTTCATCTTTCTTCACATGCTGATCTGTCATTTGATGAGCTGTGTTGGTGAGACATCAGAAGAAGTGTAGGGCTTGGCTTCCTTTTCCCAACGTGCTCTCTCACTGTCATCTCTTTCTGTCCACCTCTATTATCTGATCTTCTTTTACCTGGCTCTGAATAACCAGTAATTTTTCCGGTAAAATGCAGATTTTAGTCTCCCTTTATAACTAGTGTCCTCTTTATGGGTCTGTGTTAGTGTCAAGGGCCCTGTATTTCCACGTTATCCAGCTTGACGACAGTAATAATCAACAACTGAAGAGTTTTCTTAAAATAACGTTTATTAAAAGGAGAAAGCAGTTATAAAAGCAGTCACAGTCAAAATACCAAACACATTAATGAACATGTCAGTATAAAAACATAGTGCTGTGTTTGCATGCCGGACTTCCAGGAGAATACTCTCTTCACAAGCTATTCTGAATATAGCTCCAGAAGACCTTCAGGCAGAGTAAAGGTGACCTGGTGATGGGGATATGCTATGGACCTCCTGGTTGGGGTGAGAGAGTCAGCAAAATGTTTTTTAATTAACCTGAAGATTGGTCACAGACTGTAGGCAAGGTGACCTGTCAGGGTGACCTGAATTTGATGCCCAGAAACACAGCTACAAATGTGCAAGGATGTCATGGGGCTTTGGTGGCAGCAGACATGAAGGAGTAGATCCCACCGTGGGTGAGGAAAGCAAATTGCAGTATAGGGATCCTTTACTCGAAGGGAGCATATCTGGACATGCTTTGGTAGTATTGGATTGGATTCCCATAGAAAGGAGCTCAGGAAAGCTTGCAGAACAGCCTCCTACAAGTGCAGGAATATTCTTCCCCAGTATGCAGATGTATTAAGAGATCAGTTTGTCTAAGCAGAATAGTTGTGACAGAGCTACAATGACAAAATGCAATGCACTGACAGGATGTGGACATGGGGAAAAGGTGCAGAAGAGAAGCAGTAAAGCATTACCTAGTCATGGAACTTACCAGTTGGCTTTGACTTTACTGAGGCAAAAACCAGCTCCATAAGAAAAGGTTTCACAGCCTTAAGTGAAAGTACAACACAGAGGATCTCTGAAGCCACTCAGTGCGCCACTCTGTTGTTCTATCTGTGTATCCATTACAAGCCTGTTCAGACATACTTTTTGAGACTTTTTTTTTTGGCAGTTTAATAAAATTGTTAAGACACGGGGTTTATGGGCATTCCTATAGTATTTTGCTGGGGAGTAGTGTCAGGAAAAATGCTTAGCAGTAAAGGACCAGGGGTTGCTGGTGAACAGCTGGCCGAACATGAACTAGTGCATGCCCAGATGTCCAAGAAGGACAGTGGCATCCCTGGCCAGAAATCTTGTGGCCAGCAGGACCAGGGCAGTGATTGTCCCTCTGTACTCAGCACTGGTGAGAGGCCACACCTCAAATACTGTGTTTACTTTTGGGCTTCTTACTCCAAGAAAGACATTGAGGTGTTGGAACTTGTCCAGAGAAGGGCAAGAGAGCTGGTCTGGAGCACACACCTCTTAAGAAGTGGCTAAGGGAATTGCAGAGGTTTAGCTCAAGGGAGACTTTATTGCTCTCTACCACCATCTAACAAAAGGCTATAGTGGTTAAGTCTTTTCTACCAAGTAAAAAGTGATAGGACAGAGGAAACAGCCTCAAACTGTGCCAAAGGAGGTTAGATTGAATATTGGGAAAGATATTTTCACTGAAGTGGAGATCAGGCATTGAAAACACCTCCCATTTAAATGACACATAGGTGTGGCATGGTGTCATGGTTTAATGGTGGACTTGGCACTCCTGGTCTAATGGTTAGACTTAATCTTGATGATCTTAAATGTCTTTTCCAATAAAAATGATTCTATGATGATACGAGTCTCATCTCTTGCAGATAAATGTTTAGTTAAAATTTTGTACTTTTACTAAAAACTGTGGATCCCCTGGCTGGCAAGGTCTAATCCTTTTTGCCCTGTATTATTAATTCTCCCTTACACTACATGTAACACTTGAGTCTCCTCTGAGCACATAATTGTTTTTTTCTAGCTTTTTCTTCAAGAATTGGTGAGAAATATAGGGTAGTGAAAAGTCTACATCAGCCTAGCTGTTTCAGAAATGCTGGGCACAGTTCAGAAATTTTCAGTAGGATCATGTTTAACTGATGACAAGTGAAGTTCAGAATCACACAATACTTCTCTGTGAGCTGCTTTTTAGGATTTGGGGCTGTGGAAACTGTATGCCTTTATAATATGTGAGCACAAACCTGCTGTGCTTCTCAGGTATAGTATGCTTATTTTAAAATTGTTTTTCCTATGCATCTGAGTTATATTTAAATACACAGTGAATGAACTTATCTTTTTGAAAAGTGTTTAGGTACATAGCACTGACATTTTAAAACAAACATTATAACTGCTGCAGAACTGAGTAGTATTATGACTTCAGAGAACACAAAAAGATGAAAGGAATGCTAACATTTTAATGCAGAGAAATTATGTGAATTTAATTTCTTGAAAAAGAAATGGAAAACAGTCTTCTGTTGGGACAGCATTTGCTACTTTTTCTTGTATAGGTAAATTATCAGATACATGATACCAAGCTCTAATGTGATTTCTGAATATCCTGCAGCTCAATAATTTTTGACATTTTTGTCAGTGGAGCTTGATGTCAGGATAGACAATGACTAAAGTAGATGTGACTAGTATGGAAGAAAGCACATCAAATCTGTTATACTATTTTCAAGAAAAAAACATGATCTCAAATAATGACTGAACTAACATAAATGTGAAAAAAATGACCTGAATTAATGAGCATATATGTTGTCTTTTTAAACATGTAAGCTGAAGGAGGGGAGCAAACATAAAACACTGCCTGCAGAAGAATTACATGGATTTTTGACACTCCTTAGAGAACTTAAGACTTGTGAATGTGAATGGATTACCTGGAGAAATTAATATAACATTTCCCTATGTGACAGACATAAGTTGGTCATAATATGTCAGAGAAAACCATATTCATCTTCCTCAAAAGACAAACACTTCTGTATCTCAAGTGATAAAAGGCACTTCAAAGCAGACATAAACTAAGAAATATTCATGACACTTAATCTTTCATAATCTGTTAAGGCTGTATGTAAGAGCAGAGTGGATGCTGTTTTATATTTATGATTTTACAGAACCATGTGTGGGCAAAAAATGCAGGATTTTACTTATTCAGAGTCATAGGTTAATTTCCCAAATATTACAGTATGTCTTGCATGTGACATTTATATTAGAGATGATGTGTCACAATGAAGTAAGTGGCATCCACAAAATAGTAAATCAATGGAGAGCTATTTGCCAAAATTATTAGACCATAGTCTTTTCCCTCAGCAGCATGTCTCACTTCACTGCTCTTCAGAATTACGGGGTGAAATAATTAGAACATGCTCAGGAAACTCCAAACCTTTTTTACCCATCTTTTTTTTTGTTACCTTGGTCTGCTAGGGCAGCTGTTGACAGAAACCTGTGGGTCACTCTTGGGCAAGAGAGAAGTCTCCATTCCAGACCAGTGCCTGTGGTGGGGCTGTCTGGAGTCAGGCTTTATCAAACCTACAATCTTCAATGCTCAGGTGTGGATGGCAGAAATTTCCCCAAGGCAAAATTTTAGCAGTCCAACCTGCTGACTGGACTGTGGGATAAGCTAGCAGAACCAAAGTTTCAGCTGGTCATTACAGGTACATGACTGTATACAACATTTCTGGTGAAGATATTTTTAGTTCATATATTCCTGTGTTTTCTTACAGAAAAATTTCCAGATATCAATATATGCATTTCCCCCTGCCCCAGCATTATAGTGGCATTTATAAAAGGATGTTATTTTATGTTATGTTTTGCTGAATTATATTTAGATTTTTTTTGCTTGGACTCAGTAGTTGCATATAATACGTGAAACCTCACAGTGCCTGCTGTTAGTTCTCCAAACACAACTGAAAACATTAGTTCAAAGAACTCATTATTCAGATACTGTTTTTCTGTGCTAGCTCTGTAATATGCATTTCTTTGAGCCTTAACACTCTGTCAAAATAAATCAGAAGCAGTATACTGCCAATATACTACAGTACAGTGGCCAATATTTTATATTTAGTATGTGTTGCACATCACATTCTAATCTCATAAAATTGTAAATAAGTTTATTGAAGAATTTTTTCATTTTCCTATAAGTAGATAAATTTTGTGTCCACTGCTGCTAGAGTGCCAAACTATTTTGGGTGATACTACACAACTGTACTTTGAATCCACAAGTTTAGGCTTTCTAAATTTGTCTTAATGGGTTTTAGACATTCTACCACATATTATATTACTTTTTGCACAAACTTTGTTTTTCTTACCTAATAAATTACCACATTGTGGTATAATAGAAATCTCTACCATCTTCAAAAAAGCAGTTTACATTCTCCCTTTGGAGGAATTTTTATGCAGCAGGGGTAGAAAAAAGGGATGTTGAATTGGGCAGGGGGGGAGGGGTGGAGCACAAGTGATTAATTTAAATGAAATGACATTTCTGGATTCCTAATTCTCTGGCAACTATTTTGATTCAAGTTGAATCACACTTACAGAAGCTTTCAGGGTAGCTCTCTATTTTGTGAAGTAAGCTAAATGCTTCAGGTTTCAAATGAAAAAAAAATCTACTATTTTTACATGCCCTTTTGGATTTGCTTCTGTGAGCCTTTTATATACTGAACTCCAGCTGATGTGGATGGAAATTCCACATATGGAGGGCCTGGAGAGTCAAATCCCTTGCTTTTCACATGTTTTTCCCTCTCTTTCAAATATGCAGGAATGCAGGCATTGTACTGGTGTTTTATAAATTTTATTACTATTTCCAGAGCTAGCTCCAGACTTCTGAGCAGCAAACACAAAACCCTATCTTCCCACCATCCCACCCCTCAGGGGTAAAGGCAGGATGACTTTTTTCTCAGTCTTAGGTCAGAAAAATTTGACTATCTCATGAGAGGTAATCAGCTGAATGGTTTCTGGAGGAGGGAAGAGGAGGCAGAGAACCAGCCTGGGTCACTCAGGGGGCAAGGGGCAGTGAAAGGTCAGTGGGTCCGTGCCTTATTGTCTGCTTTTGTTTTTCTCCTCTTCACGTTCTCCCTCAGCTGCCACTCTGTTACCTTCTCAACTTCCTGAACTCTACCGTATCTGTAAAAAAATTGTTATGAAATCTCTATAACTTGAGACACAGTAAAAGGTATAAGAAAAGTAGCCATAATAGAAGCCATCTAATGACAAAACACTTATTTTAATTTTTGTTTTTTTGTTTTGTTTTGTTGTTTTTTTTTTGTTAGTGGGAACATTTCTTAAAAAACAGAAATCAGTTGAAATGGT
>JAODKT010001744.1:28953152-28964006 GCA_027576195.1 Cossypha heuglini
AGAATGTCCCCCCGAGGTGATCTCGGGTCTAGGAGAAACCTCGGGCTCGGACAGTCTATAATTCTGTAACTCTATCCTTGTATTTTGAAGCCAAATTTCTATGCTGTGTGCCTTTTCCTCTTGACTTCATTTACATTCATTTGAAGGCAAAATCTAGCCTAGTGCATATTACAGCAATGATTAGCATTATTTTGCTAAATAATGAGACTTTTGCTATCTGTCCTGTACATACTTGGAGTAAGTTTGAAGAACATCGAAATAAGTTCTTTCACTTCTATTGGTACAACTTCATGTGACCACCTTGCTTATTTGGTTTTTAAAAGCAAATTAAATTCAAGTGCCACCCAGTTAAAGACATGCATTTTGTAGTGCTATCTGAGAATCTAACACAGTTATTTTTTCCCCTGGATGCTAAGAAATTTCATGAACAGAAGGGAATAGCCGATGTTGAAAGGTTAGTAGTGGCACATAGTACTTCTTCTCACTGTTATTCTCAGAAGTAATCTTTTAATTAAAAACACAGCTATTAACCTAACAATGCAATGAGAAGCATGTTAATAAATACCAGAGGATCATGTGACATTTGTGCTGCTCAGTGCTGCTTAGAAAGCAGCATCCATGTGAAACACAGGCTGAGTACCGAAAATTGCCACTGAAAATTGCATGCCCTCAGTGTTATTTTTGCTCCTCCCTCCGAGAAGGGGACATACGTCATTTTCACGATGCTTCACCACCTCCTCTGGATTCTTGAATTCTTTGAGAAAGGACAACGATGGGAGAAGAGAGCTCATTAAGGAGCCCATTATAGCAGTTTAACTGTCTATTTTGTAACTTGAACACCTTTGCTCTTTTCACCTGGAGAAACAGATGTGCTACCCTAATAGAGAAAGCCACCCAGGTTAGCACAACAGCCTGCTACTCATTTCAAACGGCTGGGACTAAATATCCCAGTTGAGTAAAATTAAATTAATATAGTTATTTTCACATTCCTGTGGTGGGGATACTTTCCTCTACTACTTGCTGAATTTCAGCTCTCTAATCTGGAGAAGATCTCATTTTCACTCTGGGACAGCCCTGGCCTTTCCTGGGGTGCCAAGGGGACATTTTGGGGGGGGGGTGGTGGACTTTGACTGCCAACATACTGGAGGGTGCTCCGTTTTGGTGGGGTGAGTTTTACTTCAGGTACAATAGAATTTTGGGGGGTCATTCTTGGCTGGTCTGTTAGTTTTTCTCCCTTACATCCACTCCAAGTTGTTTCTGATGTGGCTGCTAGGCCTGTCTGGACTTTTAGGCATAGCCTAAAGAGAGCTACTGCACTACTGGCCTCTCTGCAGCAGTCAGCTGCTAATCTGAGTACTAAATCAGTCTATCACCTTCATCAAATTCTTGCACTTCTGGCAGACACTTAATATACCTGCATTTATATGCCTGCATGCAGAGGTGCAGGATTAATCCCTACTGGCTTCTAGTGGCCTGTCTTGAGACCATTTTGGGAATGAGTGAGTATAAGACAAACTGCAGTGACTTTATCATTCAAAATTTATACAAATAAACTACTCCTTTAAAAAGAGTGATCCTACCTAAAAGTGTGAGCAGTGTGTATGACAGAGAGCTTGCAGTAACATTTCAGGGAGTTAGTTTCAACAGCAATTTCTACATAACAGTACAAGAAATACTGTAAAAACCATGAAAGCAATCCCCATAATGACTCCTTGCCTCAATTGTGCCCCATTCTCTGGGCCCCTCACTGTCAATGAGGAATGTGGTTTCTTACAGGCATAGATTAAATATTCTGTCTGGGTTTAAACTGTTCTGCCCGCAGAGTTTAATATGCAGGCTTGATGGCACTAAAAATACTGATGATTTGGTTTGCAGATTACTAGTTGTTGTGGTTGTAAGTCTGTTGTCACGCAAATGCCTGGATGATCCTGTTTATGAAGGCAGCTACTTTTTCATTTTCTCTGGGGCTGTATTTCAAAGATGAGACATTCTTCCCAAAGAAGCTTATAACTGGAAATGCTTAGCAGGAGTTTAGAAAGCATATAAAGTCTGACCCTAATGCTGTTCAGTGGGTATTCAGAAGAGCTCAGTTATCTCCTATACAGGCTTTTAGGCAGACAGGTCACGTCAATGTGAAAAACAAACTGTGCAAACACAGGCCACCAGCCCTTGACAAATCCATTTTTTGAAAAAGTGCTCCAATTAATATATATTTGCAAATCCTCTGGGTCATAAAATACATGTTATTGACTAATAATGTGCCTTATACCTTTGGCTTAGGACCTTTGGGGAAAACATTACTTAGGACCTTTTTGGGAAATAAGTCTTATTATATTCCCTGAAACAGTATTAGTTGCTCCAGTCATGATACAGGAAGGAGCAGGATAAATCACAGCCAGTGATGACACACACACACATTGAGGGAGCATGTATTAATGCGTTTTTAAAAAAAAAAAAATAAGAATTTTTTAATTATACAAGGCACTTCAAAAATCTTGTGATGCAGAAGTCAGTAACTGCATGTCTAGTGCTGGAAAATCTGGCACTATTTATTCCAAGATGTACTTTTCTCTGGTTGCCAGCTACATGCAACTGAATCCTTTCTCTCTGTACTGCTCTACCTCCTGTGTTGTCTTCATGAGACCAGTGAGATCAAGAACAGGTCAAAATTACCCAGACTGCTGTTTTCAGTTGATTATCCTTGACATAGTCTTATGTCTTGTTCTTACTTAGGATCAAAAAAGGATTCTCTGAAACACCATGCATATTCCTGAACCACAGATTCATTTAGAACCACTGCTTGAAAAATGCTCATTGTAATGGAAACAGAAAAAAATTATTAAGAGATGGGAAATAAAAGTATTAAAACTTTGTACAAAATATTATTAAGAATCCAAATATATACTGTTTACTTAAACTCATAATTATTTCTCCCCTATGAATCTTCACTTAAATTGCCAATGGCCTTAAACAACGTGTAAGATTTTTTGATGTGTAGTGCAGTAGTATATAAACTGGAGGAATGGTAAGCTCTCTGCTGTGCAGTGCAGCCTAGTGATTTGGGGAACAGTGGCAGTACAGTCCACGTGTTACACGGTGATACCATAGTAAAACATTCATACTCAGTGTTCCCCAGAAGAATAAAAGCAAACATACAATGAGCGGAAGAAAAATATAGCTGGAAAAGGATGCCTTTTTCCTCAAGTACTGAAACTCAGCTGCAGAGTTTGACTCTGCCCTTAACAACACTCCATTCTTACTGGAATCACTAGGCTGTTTGTCAGGCCAGAGTGAACTGCTATTTTTTATTATGTGGTAAAGAGCTCCTTTTTAACTCTTTTTAAAACTTTAAAATACATAAGGGATCCTGAAGTCAGCCCTGTCTCTCACAGTTTAAGTGGTGGAGCTACTGCTATATTCATAGTTCAGGAGAGAGGTATAAAAAGCCTAGGCTGAGAAAATTCAAACCAGTAATGTAACCAGTGTTTTATAAAATGCTAAAATGCTATCCTTGGATTTCCTTAAGGAAGCTCTGGGTGCCCCTTAACAAGATGGAGGAAGAGGGCTCAAAATTATATCTTCATGTAATACACACATAAAATTAACTAGTTTTATTTTATCCCACCACTATAGAGGATGGAACAGGAGGCTTTACCTTCTTGGACATGAAATAATAGGTAATCATATTTATTTAATTAAAGTAGCCCTGAGCAGCATTTCTTCAAACACAAAGTTCATGATATGTGGGCATACGCTCAGAAGAATTTTCTTCTAAGAAAATAAACCAGTCTGATAAATACTTCTAAATTCCAAAACCTCTGTTTATTGTCACACTAAAGAAACTGGCCAATTTGTAGTTAGTTAGACACATGGCACAGTGATCCTGGCACATGCACTGTACTCATCAGGCACTCCTCATTGGTATGTGGCAACTTTGACCCTGAGGTGGATGTCTCAGGAAGGGCTGCCCACCTGTGAGCAGTGCTGGGACAGTGGGATGGATTAATGGCATACAGCTTGCTTCCCTACCTGCACTTTAAAGATTCCAAGTAAAGACTGCCTGTCAGTCAGTGGAAACAAGGCTCTATTGGACAGAAAGGGCTTAGAAAGGTAAAGCCTAATGATTGTGGATGGGACTGAAGGAAGCATATCTAAGAGATGTAAAATTCCTGGTGTTGCAGCCTCTCCTGCTATGTCATGCTACAAAACTGTAAGTGTCTAACCTGACCCTAAGTGTCTAACCTTACCCACTGCTGTTGCACCCCATTTCTAAGCAGTTTTCTTCTGCCCACCAGGTAAGAGGTTTTTAATTAGCATATATATTTCCACCTTCATATAGATTTCAGAAAGCTGAGCCTTTGATGTATTTCATACCAATAAAGAAATCCATATTATAATAAACTCTATTAAGCATAAGTTGTATAGCTTTGCCAGTATGAAAGCTCTTACTTAATCTCTAGCTTCTTCCACCCTACCTGCATTAGTTTTTTAATTGTTGATGACCTCATAGGAAGCTACTGAAAAGCTGACAGTATTCAACAATGCAGTGAATGCCATTTTCTCTCTCCATGTAGTGAAGATCTGTGCTCATAGATGAGAAAACACCACAAAAAAAGAAACCAAACTGCTGTCTCTGTTTAAAAAGATACAATGTAGACCTAGAATACAAACATGCTGGTTTTGCTTTATCTTTTACTCCGAACTTTGACAGAAGGAAAGACAATATACTTGGCCAAAGCCAGGAGGGAAGTGAGGAGAAGGAAGAAGTAATATGTAGCAGGGAAATGTAAATCTTAACATATAAATAATAATCTAAAATCACAGTAAGCAATTAGAATTGCTTAGGTAATCTTCTTCATAGTCCTTCATGATTTAAATACAGTTCTTTCTTATTATATCAAAAGCCTTTTTTTTTCAGAACAAAGGTTTCCAATCAGTAGCCCTCTTCTACTTTCACTTCACAAAGACACAGTACAGCACAAAAATATTTCACATCATCCTCAATGATGTTATGCAGGCAAATAGAATTACAAACCTAAGCAGTCAGAACAACTGTTAATGTCAAAGATATATATAAAAGCAAATTTTATAAATTAGTATGCAAGTAAGAGAAAGAAGGTTAACCCAAAACTGCATTAAGATAGCACCACGAAAGTCTTTATAAGTTAAGTACAGGAGAGATTATGCATCCCAAAGGACTAGCCTTTGAAAAGAAGTATGCATGAAATACAATATCCATTTCAGCAGATAAAGTGCTTAAATAAAACAAATGGCATCTGGTTACAAACAAACTATTATGATTGCTCTGAGAGGTTTTTTTAAAAGATATATATGAAGATATCTTTGTTATAGCTATGACTTCAGATGAGATAGAAGATGTTGCAAAAGCAAAGGCCAGTCTGTAACAGACTGTCAAGTGAGGTAGCTAAAAAGACACTGTAAAAAGATATCAGAGAATTTGTGACATACAATGATTATGGGACTTTAAGCTTCTCTTGTATGGATAATGGAAGTCCTTTCATTGTCTTACATTTCTCATAATTATTTTAATTAGAACATGCATGATGCAATAAGATACCTGAAAAGAGTAGATCCTTATGGGAATTCGTCTAGTAAATGGTCTCTGTAAAGCTCTGAATTACAGAAGGGTTCAGAACTCAGTCTTACCTTCTTCTCCCATGTAAAAATGGTGGCACAGCAGGGTTTGACACACTGACTGTGTAAATAAGTGATGCTTCTAAATCTAATCTGAAATACAGTCAGAGATCACTTGCTCCCTGACATGCTGGCAAAGTTAATATAAATTAAAGTGCTATGGAACTAGAGCATCTGATTTCTGACTTTGAGTCACCCCAGCCAAAAAAGTCCTGTTTGCTCATCCATGCAGCATTATCTGCTGTCCTCTCAGTGTGTCCTTTAATACATTCTGATAGTATATATTGATCAGTCTGCAGCAATTGATTTGAGTGGAAAATCACATCTTTCTCAGAGGGAAGGTTTAATTCTCTTACTCTAGTTTTTTTCTCAATTCTCTTACTCATAGTTTTCTTCAGTGCTTGGTATTTGCATACTTAGTGCCTTTATCTCCTTTATCTCCAACTACTACATGAAAGGCTTTTATTTTTGAAATTCAGATTCGATGAGCACACATTATATGATAAAACAAATTATAAATAAAAATTAGGATTTTACTTCAATTTTCACCTGTTTTAGTTTCCAAAAGACCCCACTGAGTTCCTTTACATTATTCCTGATTTCTTCCTTGAATAAGAGAAGTATTAGCACCTTAAGATTCTATTATCTACTCACACGCCTGGTTCAGTACAAGCTAGTCAGATAAATCTACCAGCCACAATCATTCTTTAAATGTATTTTAGAAGTTTTTCTGTGATATATTTGATCCACATACGTATTTGAATTTTGGGTTTCCAACTGTCATGAATTCGAACTAGAAGGTCACCAGATCCTACCAGCTGTAAACCCGAGAAATAAAAATTATTTTGGTTTTTTGCCCTGTTTCTCTGATTGTGAGAATATATTCTGCCTTGCTTGAAAGGAAAATACTCTCTGTCTTGTTTCACTGATTCCTGTATTTCTACCATTTCGCAACTGTTTAATCCATCAAGTAGAAACTGCTGGTCTTTGCATAGTGAGCTGCAGTGCTGAGAAATTTAAGATGGAACATGATAGCCTCCTAGTTATTAGCATTATAATCTCTTCCAGTATTTTACTGGTTGCTTAAAAATGCATTTTTGTTACAACATAATAGTGCATTCATGGCCACAATTGTGTACAGGTAGGAGTTACTCTCTTTTCTCAAGTATTTGCAAGAAACATAAACAAAAAACATATGTTTCAAATATTTCACAGAATACCTTTTTCCACTCCTATGTGTATGTTGCAGCCATTTGAGTACTCTGCCTATCATTTACTCTCATGATTCACAACATATTCTTTATTTTCTATATTTTAAATTCTGTTTTGTGCGCTAACCTGAAGATTTTTTTTTCCTCAGCACTGACCCTCGTATCTGCTCTATCTCTGTAATTGTCACAAGAACAATTCCAGCTTTCAAATATGTCATTAAGTGTTTTGTACTATAATCCTTGCTGTTTGTCTGCATTGCTAATCTTTATTAAGTTGGCAAATTTGGGGGTATGCAGTCTGTGCCTTTTGCTTAGAAAAACATACTGTGACTGAGTGGGTGTTCCATCCATGGGGCATCTTCACTATTGTTTTTATATTCAAAACCCTCTTACTAAGAAAGAGAGATTTCTCCAACACTCAAATATCTTGCTGGCTCAACATTGCAGAGTATGCTTTAGCTGTCCTGGCATTTTCATTAATTGCTAGCACAAGAGATGGGCCAAAACCCAAAGACTTCGAATCCAACTCCTCTCCTTTCTCCACACCTCCTCTTGTGGAAACTGTGGAAAGCTGAATCCAGACACAGAGCTGAGTACTGCAAATTGGCCAAACACAAACCCCACCTCCACCTTCAGGGTTTTCCAAATCCTGATGCAAAAAGTACTTCCTAGTCTTATTTTTTATCTCATTTCTTTGTAAGATTCTTAAAATTTGCATATTTTTTCCTTCATTATATTTTGGCAGTTTCATGATTTGTTTTAGGTCCACTCATGATGGTCTATGCCTGATTGTAGAATCTCAGTTTTGATAAGAAGAAAATGGAAATGTAATTGAATCCTATTTGCATTACTAAAAGCCATATAAATAATTACCTATGCTTTACTTCCATAGAAGGGAAAATGACAAGACAAAAGCCTTCTAAATTAGAGATCCAAAGGTGTTGAAAACGCTATGAGGTTGGGGTTTTTTTGTTTGATTTGGGTTTGGTTGCATCAGTGAAGAAACTTATAACTCATACATCCTCAACTAACTTCCAGATACAAAAATATAAGCTCTGCTTCTTCAGTATTCAAAAGCAGTATCATCTGCCCCAAGTGTTGCTGTGTAATCTCTCTAAAATCACAGGCTTGATAGTTTGAATAATGAGACTTCTCATTAATGATGTGTGACCTGTTTGTAGCTTCTGTTGGTATCTGTTTTCTGCTTAATTTTTGCAAACAGCATGCCTAGAAGCTTTCATTAAAAAAAACCTCACATATTGACTTGACATCTGAAGTCAGGCCTATGATTTAAAAACACAACAATGACTATAAAACTGTTAGTGAATTTTTAAGAGTTACTGACACAGAACAAGTCTCTTACTTGCCTGAAGTTCATTGCAAGATCTGGATGTTCTGCAAGGCAACGGAAAAGCTCTGCAATTAATGCCACTTTGTCATACATATTTAAATTAGATTTACTTTCATGTGATTTCCCATGGAACTTAAGATGCATATGGGTCCATATAGCTAAGGCTGCTAGTTTGCAACTTCAGAAATGTTGTACAATTCTGTCCTCTGTTAGTGCCTTCATGTAAAATCATGAGTAAATTACTTTCTTTTCTCACTTAATCTTACTGTACTTACAGTGCCCTGTTTGTAAAACAGAAACTGATTATTTCCTGTGTTTTGTGGGCTGCTTGAAGAGCAAGGCAAATTAAATTTTAGAGCAAGCTGAGATACAGCACTGGCTGGAAGGAAAAAGCCATGGAAATAGTGGAGATAGATAAGGTTTCGTGAAAAAGCTTCTGAAAGTACACTTCAAAAGGGGCATATAGCAGCACAACAGGAGGAAACTGTCTTGTGTGAAGAAATAAGCTTGAGAGAGAAATTATGTTGGAAGAATGATATATAAGTGGTTGTCTTTCTCACCTGGAATTCTCTGTCAAAACAGGAGAAGGAAGTAATTTTGCATCTCCTGTTGCAGAATTTCCCTATTTTGTTGTAGTAATTTAGTTCTCAAGCATGTCAGTTCAAGCTGTTTGGCTCATCTAGTAAACTGCCACACCCTTACAATGAAAAAATGTGAACACCATGTTAAATTGTTGTGAAAAACCCTGCAGGAGTCTATAACCATTTAGGCATTTTGGCAAAATTTTGATTTAGATTTTACTGCTGCTGAAGGTCTAGGTCTATTATTGAAATACAACAGATATCATCATTCATAAAGTAAATGGTAACAAACTAGCAAGATAGGGGGTAGTTCTCGATAGCTCATTACTTCAGTAAGTACAGTTAAATTTCAAGAAAGAAGCAGTCCCCATATAGGAATTCACTCCCAGCTTCTTCCGTAATTCCCATGGAGGGAGCAACCGTTCAGCTTCAATACTGAAAGCTCAAAATGTTTCAGGTGGAAGCATCTCAGGGGTCTGATTTCTGTTCAGCCAAACAAAATGGATTAAGCAATGTTACAAATCATCCCTTTCTTGAGACCTCGCCTCACGTTAGATGTGAGTGTGGAACGCAGAGAGATCCCAGCGCACCTGTTCCAAAGTGACATCATTTCACTCCAGTGCTCACAGCAACCCATTTCTTGTAAAGGGCAAAGACCTGGTGAGTATGAAGGCTGAACTATGTATCTATTTCCCTGCTAGGTGTGAATAAGGAATTTCTTACTACTCAGAGCTGTATTGTTCCTCCTATCATACTGAGAGTTTTATCTGAAGTTGTAGGTCTAGGTAAATGTTTGTATGCATCACACCTTAACCTTTGAGGAAAGAGCTTTCATAATCTCACGTCATGTATATCTAAATGAGCTGTACCTAGACACTCCAGAATATTACAGTCCTTATAACTTTCCTTCTGGTTTCTTTCTTAGCCTTGGAAGGCACACAGAGACACACACATACATGTAAATGCAAATCCTGTCTGTATCTCCTTATAAAGCACTGCCTCCCTCCCACTTCTCATTTTCCATATTTGCACAAGCTTTCAGGTTCCCAGAAATCAGTACAGGCTTATAAGAGAAAAACAAAAATCTAAGAATAACTGCTAACTGAAAAAGTAGAAAAAAATTGAAAAATTCTGGTTGCTACAGACTGTATGGTAAAAAAAACAGAGGTATCAGGAGGAGACAGGTGTCTTCTGAGTGACGATAGTAACATATTCTCACCAGGGAGATCAGCTCCAAAGCTGATTCACTCTTTCCTGCTATAAAGTATATTGATGTTAACAGTTTTCTTCTGCCTGCACATGTGTTTTTCAAATTAAGTGTTGTTAAATCTGTGAAGCTTAAAATACTGCTTCAGACACCCGCCTTGGCTTTTACTTCCATTTCATATAATCTGTAATAGGTAGAGTACAGCATCAATAACTAGCCCTATTTCTCTCAAAGAGATGCAAATGGATTTAGTTTAACACCTGCCAGAGCTGAAGGAAAACAGGAATGAATAAACACTTCAGAAAGTGGAAGGAATAATTTTCAGAACACAGAGTATCATGTATTTGTGCACTCTCCCTTGAGATGGCGAAGGGCATGTATTTGTAAGGTGAAGGTTTTGGAGGCGGCATATTTGCATATGTATACTCAGAAAGTGATACTGAATGCAGTCCTAGATTCACCAATCTCCAGTATCAGTTTTTGCAAATGATTTTGAGTGTCTTAGCATTTCATCTGTAGCACTAAGGTTTTGCTAAAAACAACCTCTATCTTACTGGAGAAACAACAGTGCTGGGCACATCAGGCACCATCCACATTGGCTATTATATCCCTTAAAGTTTCAGCTGTTTTGCTGCAGATAGCAGTCCTCTATTGCTCTGAATTCTTGTATTCACTTGGGGTATATGACAGAGACATGAACAGGGCCTGAGTTTTTGCACTCTTCAGGCAACTTTATTTTGTTTAGAGCATTTTCTCCCTTGTAGTGTAGGCTTTATTTTATATATATATATATTAGAGTTGTGTATCTTCCAATGCAACCTACATTTTTTAAACTAGTACAAGTCAGAA
>JAODKT010001744.1:28964239-28985996 GCA_027576195.1 Cossypha heuglini
CAAAGAAGAAATACCACAGTCCATACTCCCACACTAGTGTTCCATATATAGAATAAAATTTCAGCAAGACAAATAAATTAACTCCATACAAATGCATATATGCAGTATAATGAAGTCCTGGACTAAACAGTAGGATATGGAGATGTTCAAAGCACTTTCAGGTACTTGATGAGTTAAAGTAATTTTTCAGTAAATCTATGCTTAGTTCTAAGTTGTTGGGGATTTTTGGTTTTTTCGGTTTTTTTGGTTTTTTGGGGTTTTTTTGTTGTTTTGTTGGGTTTTTTTTCCTAGTTAGGAATACTTCAAATGAGCCTTTAGGTAGATGCAATACTGCTCTGCAGAAATTGGCAGTTATTGGGCACGACTGCTCATTAAAGCTATATGCAAGAATTTGAGTAGACCTTTCCCTTGGACTTGATTCATGTGAGTTTCCATTCCCTGAATTTCACTTTGATTTTTAAGTTCAACTATGTGCAGAAAACTGAAAGCCAAACTGTTGGAAGAATGTGGTTTTTTATTTATAGTGGTTTTTATTAAGAATATTTATGTGGTTTCATGAAAAAATTACACAGTTTGCATGAGTTCGTTGTGAAAACAAAATTCAAGCTGCATTTTAGACTCTGGTCTAAATTTTAAATGTGCAACAAAGTATCAGTACTGGTGAATTTCATAGATATTGCAATGCTATTATGAATATTGTGCTGCTGTGCTAGTGATTAAACACACATCCTGAATAAACAAAGCTCTTTAAAGCTAAGTCACCTTTTTAACATGTCTGAACATTGCAGACCACATGATTTTGTGGCATTACTGCAAGACATTCAACTCACTACAAGAAAGAAGTTGAAGCTCTGGAGCACATCCAAAAAAGAGCAAGGGAGTTGGTGAAGAGTCTGGAGCACAAGTCCCGTGAGGAGTGGCTGAGGAAGCTGGGGCTGTTTAGCCTGGAGAAAAAGAGACTGAGGATAGACCTTATCACTCTCTACAACTTTGAGTGGGTGATCAGTCACTTCTCCCAAGAAACAAGTGGTAGGAGAAGAAGAAACAACTTCAAGCTGAAACAGCAGATGTTTAGATTGGATATTAGGAACTGAGGTGGGTGTCAGGCTGTCCAGGGAAGTGGTTGAGTCACCATCCCCGGGGGTATTTAAAGATGTGTAGATGTGGTGCTTAAGGTGCTATGATTTATTGGTGGGCTTGTTAAAATAACATTTGGACTTGGTGATCTTAAAGGTTTTATCCAACTTAGTGATTCTATGATTCTATTGTATAATAAACTCCTGTCTCCCACCATCTTTCTTCATGCAACATTCCTATCAGCTGCATTGGAATTCCATGATCAGGACACTGGCAGAATACATTGAACACAAATATAATTCCAAAAATATTACTCCATCTTAGATGATACAGTTGTCTATTGAGCTTCTGTACTGATGAGAAGAATATCCTGTTCTTCCTTTTAAAAAAGCCACATTTGCCAAACTTGAACAATAAATATCCAAAATGAGGCATTCAAAAATGGGTTTATGTAATGTTAGTGTAACATCTCTAGTTTAAAGTCAGACTAAAGAGAAGGAAAGAAAATAAACTACATAACGAAAAACCTCAAACACATGGTTATGAAAACATCTTTGTTAGTTGTTCCATCCATTATAAGTCGTGTAATCATAATTGCAGCAGTTTTGTTTTTTGTTTGTTGTTTTTTTAATAAAGCAGTCATGATTCATCTATTCAGTATTACAAATCTTGCTGTTTACATTTTAAAGATTGTCTTGAGAATTTCATTTACAGGAATTACAGGAATTACTGTAAGTACTTCTCCAATGATATTAGTCTTGTAGAAGAGTATGATATGAAAACATACAACAGTAGGTAGGTGTACAGACATCCTTTTGTGCTGCTCTCAGTGCGTGTGTTGACACTGCTGGTGAAGCAAAAGATACGAAGGCTTTACTTTGGGGGGATAATGGTGTTATTTGTAAAAGGTATGCTGGATTTTTAGCAGATTTATATGTTTCGTTTCCTGAGTTTTCAAGGGCAATAGGAGAAGTCATAATTTCTTCATTGATGTCATCCTATGGTTGCTTCCTTACTTCTGATGGTACAAAGTGGTCCATCCCTCTCCTTTCCTCCTTGAAGAAGTCACTGAAGTTGCTGTAGAGATACATAAAGATGTACTAAAGGAATTTTAGAACCTGTTCCAGACCTTTGCTTATTCTGCTATGTTCAGTCCAGCTAGTGCATTTTCCATCATAGCCCTTCTACTGAGCCTTTGCAATCTTTCTGACTCTGCTTCCTTGCCTGCCAAGTCCAAAGGTACCCAACCAAACGGCTGCTGGGGAGTGAAGGCTGAAATCTGTTTCTCCCACTCTTCCTAATTCCTTTCATTTCTTATTTTAAATTTCTTCTTCAGCCTCATTTCCTAAAGCCCATCTCCATCTAGTTTATATCTTTTCTGTTTTGGTCTTCAGATGTCTTCAGTGTTTATATTTCTGTTCCAAAGTCAGACTCTTCTATTCTCCTATCTGACTTCTCAACATCTGTGACTTTTTTTATTTTTCCACCCAGTTCCTTTCCTTTTAAAAAGTTGGTATCACTCTCCATCTGTTCATCCAGCTTTTCCTCCAGACTGTTTTTAATTTCAACTGATGCACAGTTCTCTTAAATTGTCTGTGGTCTACCCTTGCTCCTTTTTCCTTTCTGTCCCCAGTCAGAAAGCCTTCTGGCCCTTGGCAGAGTTTCCTTTTCCTTTGCTAGGTTCTGACTTCAGTCACTTAAAAGACTTATGGCTAGCATACTATTCTCCATCCCTAACACACAGGTACCTTACTTTTCTCCATTGTTTGAGCTTGCTGATGTACCAGAATCATGACTTTGCTGGGCTTTCTATATGCCCATCTGGACGTGGTGTGCCCTGCAGCACCAAAACTGCAACTGCAAGGCATCCAGCTCAGCCCCACGTGGGAGAATACCTACTGCTTTTAGAAAGTTCTTGGATCCAGTTTGCAATTTCTCCTTCAGAAAACAAAATAAAGAGACAGTAAAAAAAAAAAAAACTTCAAAAAAAATTTTAAAATGTTGGAGAATTCAGGCAATGTGGGAGCATAGGCAGGCAAACTAAATGAACTCTGAACAGAGTGACAGTAGTTACTTGTAACTCCTATCTGTCAAATTAATACTTAAAAGGCAGAGTTCCCACCTTTCCTGAGGTGTGTGAGTCTTTGCCTTTCTGTGCAAAATTCTTCCTCCAGCAATAATCCAGTAATCCAATTTCTTTCCAATTCAGAATAGGTTTTCTTCCTCAAAGAAGAAAAATGTAGTTACAGAAAGACTGTCACTCAGTCCTGTTAAAAACATTTTTGCTTTACAATTTTAAAGTGGAGTCAGACCCCTTTATTGCTGAGCAAACAGCGTGAAAGAGAGCACTTGTCTGTAAAGGATACAAAGCTTTAGCAAACCGTGCATTCTCCCTGGAGGAAGTAAGCATTTTCCGATCGGTGCTTTTCATGGCACACGTTATGTATCGACACAGATTGGGCTTCCCTCCTGTCTGGAACAGTGCACGCTCAGGAGAGCTCCTGCCCGTGAGCAGCTCCTGGCGAGTGCGAAGCGGAGCTCCGGGAGCTGCAGGCAGAGCGCTCCGTTCAGCTCTGCTATTCTCCTCCTCCTCCCCTCCCGCTCTCCTTTTCCTTCCTCTGCCTTTGGCTACTGCGCTTTCCCCAGACCCCTTGGCTTTGTTGCGCTGCACGTCTGACTAGCAGGAGGGGGTTTGGCGAAAGGCCGGCGCGGGGAGCGCTTCCCCGCGGCCCAGGCCCGCCTCCCACCCACGCCGGGGCCGGGAGATGTGAGCGGGGCGCACGGAGGCGGGGAAGCGGGGCTGATGGAGGCGGGGAAGCGGGGCTGATGGAGGCGGGGAAGCGGGGCTGGGGGCTCGCACCAGCGCTGGAGGTGACAGCGGGCAGCCCGGCGCTCGCCGCTCGCTCCCGTCCCACCGCAGCCCGGCACCGGCCCGCCGATGGAGCGCTGCCGCTGGACAGCCGCGGGCACCCTGCTTCTGGCTGCCCTCATCCTGGTAAATGCCGTCTCTTTCCTAAAATATCTGCCGCCTGTACTGATACTGGGTCTGTGTGCACGTATACGGGTGGGTATGTTTTTCATCTCTTAAGATCGCAGTTGGAGAGCGTTTGTTTTGAACAAGTAATTTAAGTGTTAACCTCTCTACAGCACTGCAGACTTGGAGCCTCGGTACTGCGGGCTGCTGCAGGTAGAACCAAGGAGTTGATGTTGGCATCAGCTTTCTAAACTTGGAGAGCGGTGATCTGTGAATGGTGATTTAACTGCTTGGGATTTAGAGAGGAGCTGTTTCTCTGCTCTTTAAATCAAACTATATAACGCTGTAATGCTCCTGGAATTTTCTTCCTTGAAAAAAGAAAATAAAAATATGATTCAGTTTTGTACATGCAGAGAAAACAGGTACAGCATGTACTGAACTTTTTCCTGAAACCAGCTTAAATGAAGCTCTCATTATTTCTGTACCTCATTACAGAGTCAAATTTATACCAACCTTTGAAAGATACCTTCTGTGATATCTGGTATACTTCAGGGCAGTAAACTTAATCATTGCTATACTATTTTCTTGTATACTTCACTTTTATCCTGACAGGATGCTTACAGCTGAGAGATGGACCTATGCTGTTTGATTGACATTATATGTTCCATTTTGCCTCATACTTAATTTTGTGAGTGGTATATTGGCAATCAGAAAACGTGCAGAAAGGATATTAATATACATACGCTTTTGATACCAGAGTCATCTTGGCATCTGTATGTTGCCATTTTCTTAGAATTTGATTGAATGCAGTAGTTCAAATAGCAAAGCATCTTTAAGAACTACATGAATTTTATAGCACCTTCCATCTTCTTATTTATCTGTGTCAACCAATCTATAGTAATCATTGCAAAATAATCCTAACACAATTTTTAGTAGCCACATGGAGACCTAAACATTAGGATAACCCTGTTCAAAATGCTTATTTTAAATGATTGTATTATTAAAAAAATTGAACAGCTTTTTGGATACAGAGTCACTAAATACTATTTGAGCGCTAGAAATAAGAGTGCTGTCTGGACTGATCTGAAAGTCTTATTTTGTTTAAAAGTCTATTTTCCATTTATAATACTGAATTCACACAAAATGGCATAAAGTCAGCATAGATTCTTTTTCATTTATGAAAATGAGATGTTTGTAACCTGATGACTCTAGTCATCAGTCAGTACTGACTGAGACAATCCTGCAGGACTAATTTAAGGAAGATCAACAGGAGATATAACTCAACAAGAATGTGTGAAGACTAGGATTTGGCCCAATGTTAAGCTTGAACTCATAATATTTGTACATCACTCTGCTGCATGTGAATTAAGTTCTCAGTCCCTGATTCATGAAAATAAATAGTGCAATCTGCTGCCAACTATTATGTATTATATTCCACATTATACTCCTTTTTATTTGTATGACTTACCCTGTCTCTAGAGATTTCCCCCCACCTCTCACCATATCCCTTTGTACCTTAAGAATAGTGATGTGAAGCAAGCTTAACTTTCTTCCTTGAATCAGACCATTCTTTTGCTCCTTCCATAGTCAGGAAAATCTCTCACTTGCTTTCAGCAGGAGATTAGGTAAACATTCCAGTATTTGACTTACAGCTTGGCTGGAGATAGGGATAAGTTCTAGGATATCTTGGTATACTTATTCTTACAGGAGTTTATTGCAGCATGGGTTCACCAAAGGCATGGTAGAAAGGTCACAGATGTTTTTTGAGAAAAAACCAAGAAATCATTAAATCAGGCTGTGACCTGTCTGTTAGCATTCTCGAGGTTAGCCTTTAGCCAAGTAGACAGAATGAGTTTGAAATCTCTGACAATCAGCATTTGGATTTGAGTATCACCTTGTATCTCTTCTAAAGGCCCTATCTTTCCCACAACAACCAATACTAGCAGCTTCTTGTCATGAGGCATTCTAGTTACATCACCAAAAGTTCACGGTTGCAGGCACTAACATTACTCAACAAATGCTTACAGGATTGGTCTTAGAATAATTTATCACACTTTCCTAAATTTTCAGTACAACACAGTGGAGCAAGGTACCACCTAAACTCTCCGTTCAGCATGCTGGCCTCAGGAAGGAGCCTGCCCTGCCCGGGATCGTGTACAGCCTGTGTACATGTGATGCTAAGGCAGTCGAGTCCTAGCAGCCTCACAGGCTGTGACAAGTCCACAGGCAGCAGCAGCAATAACCTCTCCTCTTTCTCTCGCTAGCAGCTGCCTGGAGTGGTGTAGCAGTGAGTGCAACTCACTGCTCCATTGGGGTCCTTAACCTTCTTCGGGAGAAATTCATTTTCAGCTGAGAGATGCTTGAGTAGGGTCACTGGGGGTCCCTAGTGTATTTTATTAACTGCCTTAAAATTTGCTCCATACTCAGAGAACCAGTTTCCCTAGCATTTATGTGGACTGTGTATTTTCATGGCTACTCTTGAGAATCTGAGCCATAACACTAGGGTGCTTGTCTTGAAAAAGTAATATGAAGAGTTTCTCTTTCCAGAGAAAGACCAGATATTTGTAGAATTTTGCTTATTGCTCCATGAACTTTTGCATGCTAAGTAAATACTACTTTTAAGAGCAACAAAAGAAAGCAGGCATTTTGTTCCAGAGATTTGCCTTTCTGTTAGTTTAAAAATAAAAGCCTAGAACAAGCAAATCACAGTTGTCTAACTCAAAGGAATGTGGCCAAAACCATAACCAGCCATGAGCTCAGCTGAACTAGAAGTCAAATCACGTCATGTCAGAAGGACATTTAAACACATTTGCATTTGTTATTTGCATCTTTTCAGCAGCTTTTTTGAGCTCTCTTTGTTGCTGTTGTGATACTTACAGAAGTAACACCAGGGACTGTAATAAAGTACATGTGTTTTTCTGCAGGACTTCTTTATTTTGCTGTGCTAATTTGTACATGGAAAATAGTCAAATACAATAGTCCATTCCTTCCAGGCTCTTTGGCATTACACTCCCCTATTATCTAATTGGGTCTGTCTTGGATGGCCACAAAGGCAATTAGCCAGTGAAATGAATATGTTTCTTGTTTACATCTGAATGTATAAAGCTTGACGGTTTTTCCTTTCATGTGTAGATAGATCTGCCTACTGCTGTGTCTGCTCATCTGTCTCTACAATTGTAGGTATATTAAAGGGTTTTTTTCCAATATGAGATCCAAAGAACATATATTTTCATGCAGAATCATATGTATGTATGGATTAGCATTTGCTCACATCAGTCGAGTGAGGATGAACTGAAATGCAGAGTTCAGCTATGCAAAGCTGAGATTTATTCATGTTTAAGTGAAAATATCTCACCATTGTGGTTTGGGACCCATGCTGCCACACTTCAGATATGTCATGTCTATAAAACAAAACCATTTCTTATAGGAAGGACTCAATGTTACTAAGTATGTATGGTTGTAATTTCTTCCTGTATTAGAATTCTGTATTGGAACATATTTACTAACCTATTTCTTCAGATTCTTGAAGTATAAAACTTACTTCTTTTTCCACCAAATGCAGAAGCTTGCATGAGCTAAACTAAGGTGCTAAACTAAGGTTGTGTGATGAAAGTTTTTTTGGTTTTGAATTTTAGTGAAAGGAAGTCAGCACTTAATGTAAGCAGTTAAGCTACTGGTCTGCTTCACCAGTGTCACTAAAGTTTAATGTTCTTTTAATGGCTTTGCTAGATTCATAGGGCTGAAAAAGAATGATGAAAGAAGGTATGACATAGAACACTGTGGAGAGTCTGATGATTGGAATGTGGTCACCTGTAGTCATGGATCTGTCAGCTGGACAACTTTCAATACTCAGAAGGTTCATGAGTCAATGTAAAGTCTGAGAAGGCCACATGACCAGACAAATAATTCTTTAGAAGAGGAGTATCAATCTCTCCAGGACTAAATTTTCACTGAAGCAAATGAAACCTTAATCCATTATAACTGAGCCATTAGGTATCCAAATAAAACCTCATGATTTCTGTTGTATTGTCAGATCTGCAGACAGATGTGTTGCTTCTATTGCTTTTCTGTAGTTATTTTCTTAACCTTGTAAGAAAACTCAGAATTGTATGGGAAACAATTACATGGGAGAAAAATGGGAAATTGCAGTCGGAGGAAGGAAAAGAATGGTAAGATCATCCTTATGGAAACAATTTAAAAGCTAAAGGTATTGGAAAAAAAAAAAAAGAAGTGAAGACATACCAACCACCAGGTGCTATAATAACATGATGGGGAAACAGGAAAAAGAAAAAGAAATTATTTGTCTCAGCCCAGGCCAAGGACAGTTCTAAAATAAGTCTTCTCATCTGGTGGACAACAACTAATCCAAAAATTGGTATGAGGTGTTTATTTCATCAGAGTATCGTACTTGAGTATGAACCATAATTTCTTCCTAACTCTTGTATAGGATTAGCTAGTTTCTGCTGTTGGCTTCTCCAACTTTTTGCATCACCCTATGGACAGCAGGCTTGTCTTAACAGATGGCTGACCAGTTTTGCACACTCAAAGTGTTACAACATGTTCTAACTCTTACATGTAGGTTTAGGCAAATGGGGGAAGTAAGCAAAGGATATATATTCATGGATGAGATCTTCTCTTAGGTCCTTAACCCTGTGTAATGTTGAACACAGACCAATAATAGTCAAAGCTTAGTAAAATCTAATCCCTTAGATGTCCTTCTATCTCAGGGAATGTAAATCATTTCATCATAGGTCTGAGATTTTCTATCATCCATCATTTAAGTACCCTGTTTAGAATTTCATTCCATGTAGGAAAACTTTTTTTTCTTTTTTTTCTGTAATAACTGAAATTTTCCAAACTTGTAAGTGGGAGGGAAAGCAGTGTGTGTATTTGTGACGTTTAACTTTCTTACAAAGCCAGCATATGTAGAAGTCTTAGTAGTTTTGCCGCCTGTGGATTTTTTGGTCACTGCTCATAGGGGCAGTCCTTCTAGCTGTGCAGAGAAATAAGTGGTATGTTCACTGATTCTACTATACATTAATCTTCACGTTGTTTCCGCTTTAGTCTTCACTGCCCTTATGAAATCTCTTCCAAAGCCTCAACCTTAAAAATTTCTGCTTTCCAGGGACTTTTCATAGAGGAAGTTTAGCAGAGAGGGTGTCAGGGTAGAGGGAAGGGTTGTGTGGTAATGTAAGACATCCTGAAATAAATTCCAAGAGTGCGCAAGAAATGAGACAGGAAATTATATACAACTTATAATAAATTCAAACTGTCGCATAAAATAAATACATTCATTTTGTTTCCGTATGAATACACTGTGTGGGTGTCGAATTTCCCCTTCTAGCTTTGTTGGACATAATCTCAGTCTCTGTTTGAAGTTTGCTAGTGTGTTGTTCACATTCTGCACTGTATCAACAGAGCCAGATATGAAAGGAAATAAAGGAAGTAATAAGGTCTCCTACTGTTTTGATACTGGCATCAGATGGGTGAATTTTTTATTTATTTACTTACTTACTGGTTTATCGAAATCCTTTCGATATTTCGAAATTTCTTTCCGTCTGAATTGTTAAAGGCATGAGTTGCTCAGGGTAAACCTAAGGGCCCTTAACAGGACCAAGAGTGTCTTCTTTTATTGTAAATGTCTTTTGAGTATTTTTTGGACAGCATTTTTCATACTTCTTGTAACTTTTTAAAGGACAGAGGATTTTCAAGTTCCTGTGGTATGTCCAATATGTCCCTTAAGGGTCCAGCCATGTTTTAAAAATTAAATATCTGAATTAGCTGAGGGGGAGAGGGAAGTATTGTAACAGAAATATGTGAAAGCTATGGCTTTAATTGTAAAACTCTGGTAGTCCAAACATTGGCAGTCTTGTCATTCTCCAATGAGTTCATCCACCCATCAGTGCTGGTAAGCATTATGTTGAGAGGGAGTGTCTTATCACCTTACTAGAACTGGAGACTGACGTAGAGAGAAATGCATATCCTTTCTGTGTAACAAACTGGTTCAAAATGTGGGTGTGTCAGTTCTGTTATTTGAGTACCGCAGGTGAAAAAATGTTTTGCTCACACGGGGTTAGAGGGCAGCATGAGAGGAGTGGCAGCAGCTTATATCCCAACAAGTGTTTAGCCACTTCCATGTTGGCAGTTCAATGTAAATTCATGGGAAGGGGAAAACAAAACAAAATGAAAAGCAAAACAAACAAACAAAAACAAAAAACAAAAAACAGAGGGTGGGGGGGAACCAAACTTGGTCCTTCCTGTAGTCCTGCCTGCCTTCCTGCCTCCCTTCTTTCTTCTGCCTGCATACCTTCCTGCCTTCCTCCCTCCCTATTTTTTGCATAAATATTTCCCTTTTGGTTTTCATGCCTCCACCAAGGCTTAAAGTTTCAACTCTTTGTAAGGCTCCTTGTTGTTAAAATAAGCACATACATATCTCCATGAGGTAACTGAGGGGGATGGCAGACCATCAGAAGAACAAATTTTGTTTTGAATAAAGCTCGTAGTTGTGGATGTTGTCAGAAATTGCACAAGTCTTTGGAAAGTTCTCTTCCCTTGTCTGAAATGCCTCCTGACCAGTGTCATCTGCCTGTTGCAACCTATGTCACCTTGCCTTAGTGCTGTGATCTGCTCCAGAGGAGGCGAAGTCTGAGTAAAATCTGTGCTGAACAAAATCTGTGCTGATGCAGCAATGTCTCCTAGTTCAAACTTTCAGAACTAGGGCTTCTAAAGCCAGATGACATGGTGTTTTGTGAGGGGGCTCATGTGGTACTTTGTGATCTCCACAGAGGGTTAGGTTAGGAGGGTGAATGTATGAAGATTAAGGTCACTTTACTGAAAAGGAAATTGCCAATTTCTTCAATGTAAATGTCTTTCTCCTTGGGAGACACGGTGGAGCTTTCAGTGTCAGGCGTAAATTAGCCATTTTTTCTTAAAGCTGATGAGCACAGCACAGCCAGCTCATACTTGCATTTCTCATCACTTAGAAAACGCTTGGCATGCAATAGGCCTTATCACAGGTTACAATTACACTTTTTTTCTGCTTTCTGTGTGCCTTGTGTGCTTTTTCCCTGTACACAGTTCTTGCTACATGGAAGAGAAACCCTAAGTCCTAGAGTGCAAGATGCACTTTTGAACCCATTCTGTTGGGTGGGTTCCGAATTCTGAAAAGTGATTTCACCTATCCTGCATGTGAACCAGTCCTAGCCTTAAAAACCCTGAGTCAATAAGGCGACAAGTCTGAGGCTGAGCCAGCTTGGACTTGCTCTGTATTGGATCACCCATGCCTGGTGTTTACAAGAGCACGGCAGGATTTAAATACAGCAAAATGTTGTAACTTCAGTCTGTGAGAGGAAGAAAGAAAGCTCTTGCATTCACATTGCTCTCCTGGTGTGTTTTTACATATGGGTAAGAGGGGTGAGAGATAGGACTGATCTGAGGTTTATAAGGCACTGCTATAAAATGTTACACAGAGCTCAGTGTGCACACGTAGAAGCGATATGGTGTCAGCTCCATCCTCTGCCAGCAGCCCCCTTCCCCGCCCCTCCAGCTGGCTGCTGCCCTTCTGCAAGAAGAAATGAGCTCACATTTGGCACATTTCTCCTGGGATACAGCTTCCAGTCCAGGTTTAGGAATGGCTGTTTAGCTCTTAATGTACTGGGATGGCTGTTAATCGATTCCTCCCGTGTTGCACACTGGAAGCTGTGTCCTGCCATACTCACAGCACAGCTCCATGGTTTGCTTCAGGGCACTAGAAATCCCTTGGGACTATGAGGACAGCACTGGCAATGTTCTTATCCTTCTGAGATGAATTGATGTGTGGAGATATTGATGTAAGAGGGGAGTGTAGCCGTGTACAGCATTGAGACTACAGACACAGTGTTTTCAGGAGATTGGTGTGACACTTCATCCTATTACTTGTGCAATAGCCATATCAGGTCAAGGAAGGGACGTGAGGTTATTGCCCTCTCAATAAAACTTTGCTTTCCTTTTCAAAAGGAAAACACTATATTTTATCTTTTTCTGGCCCCCTTAGTAATGAGTCTGTCTTGTTGTTAAGAATAAAAGAAGACAAAAAGAAACAGAGCACTGAGAGGACTAACACAGCAAATTTTTACTAATGTCCCTGAACTGAGCTAGCTGTATGTGTATCAGGTGTTTTCCCTTAGGGTAAAGAAAAAGCCACCTATTGCTCTTTCCCTTTGTTCACAGCAGCAGAATACGCACCGAGAAACTGCAAGAATATCTTGGTGAGATTTCCTCTTCAGTTCTCATCAAGGTGTCTTCCCTGTTTCTTTTAACTGATGGATGATTTGCGGCAGAGAAGAAAGAGTAAATTAAAAACTATCCAGAAAGAGATTTGGATTTTTTTTTGTTGTTGTTGTTGTTTATTCCTTTTTAAGAGACTTAAAAAATAAATCTTGGCCTGTTTATCTGCACTAGCAAAATCTGAGCAAAATTGCCCGAAGTTCAGAATGCATGCTCACATGCCTGTGCTCCTGTGGCAGTGCCTTCCTTGGGGTTTGGAGACACTCAGATCAAGGGCTCCCTGTGCCAGGGGTTTTCCATAGGAAATACTCTCTTGATCCCCTCTGAAGCCTTTTGCTTTGACTTGCAAGTGAAAAGGAGGCAAAAATTCCTAAGTTAATTTCCAAGACGGTGAAGCCTGGGGCGAGTGTGATGGTACTGCTGAGCTCACAGTTGCATCCCCAGTAGAAGGGAGCTGCTTTTATCCCGAATTCCTCCCACAGAACTGAGGAGACGGTGTTCGAGGAATAGCCACTTTCACCTCAAGATATCTGATACTCATTGCAGCTACTTTTCTTCCCAGGTTGTTTGCCAGGAAGAACAGTGCTGTAGAAGTATTTTGAACAGTTCCATAGGCATCCTTTTGACCTGGCCATTTGGAGCAGCACACAGTTGTTCATGGCAGCAGTGGAACTTGTAGCCACTCGGCACCTCAGGTGCAGTAAACAACTCAGGCAGATTGGGTACAAGGACATTTCCTCTTTTCATCTTTTAACTTCTGTGACAGCAGAACTTCCATTACTTTGGTTGGCATGTCAGGTAGGTGGGATTTTCTGGTTTGTGTGGCCCTTCTGGAGGCTGGCTGGCTAGCAGGTCTGGTGGCAAAAGTCCTTTTTTTGCTTTTACATGGGATACAGACAAGACAATGGGAACACAAGCTATTTACCATACAAGCTAAACAGTGTTCATCTGTCCTGACTCTGAATCTGACCTTTGGGAAAAGAAAATAGGTTGAAGTCATTAATTGCTAAGGCTGACTTGAGGACCTCTGAAATGAAAAGATACCTGCTTGGAACCGAAGAACTGTTGCCATGGGAAATTCTAGTGCTTCATAGAATCATGCTGCTCAGAAGAATGAGGCTTACTTTCATACGCCCTTTTTTCAGTATGGTACAGTCATTCTGGAAGAGTAGATGTGCTTTGGTCATACAGTACCATTTAAAATTATGTTCAACTCTTTGCCTAGATGATTAAACATTTTCTTTTTGTGCATTGCAAACTTGATATGAAATTTTCAAGATATTCACTTTGAAAAGTTTCAACAGTTAGTCAGAAATGTCTTGCATGTTAACTTTTTTTTTTTTATGATGATTACCAATATTAATTCAACTGGCCATGAATTTGTTCTGCCTCACCTTTTTTCAAAAGCTAGAGATTTCCAAACAGTTTCCCATGTGGGCTTTAATCCAGCTGTTAACTTGGATGGAGTGCAATAAAGATACTTAACATTGTGCAAATGAAATCGTATAAACCATACATTTACATTGGTTGAAGCTTTAAAATACATGTTTTTTTAAAGAGTTGAGGTCACTGGCCTTGTCCCCTTCTATTACACACCTAGGGAAGTGCTGATAGCAGTTTCTTCCTGGTTCACTACAGACAGCATTTCAGTACTGTGTGAAATATATATTTAATCTCAGTGACAAACTAACATCAAAGGATGCTAAAGGATTACTCACAGAAGAATGTGTGGCTTGTAAAGGTTTCCTATAGGGATGCATTTAAACTTATCTGAAAAGTCTGGGCAGAAAAACCATTATACAAGAAAAAAATACTAATTTTCTGTCCCTAACATAATTTTTACAGTAGCTAAAGGCAAATTTAGGCAGTGGCCTCAGAGGAGCCTTGTATATTGTCACTGACACTTCATCATACTCTGAAACAGTTGGGATATGATAAGAACCAGATGATACAAATTTATTAACCAAACTCAGTGGTTCATATTATCTGGGAAATAACTCGCCTAAATTCTGTAGAAATGCTGTAGTCCAGCAAGAGTTTAACTGCATTTTTCACTATCTGTATTGCTGTTCAATCTAGGAAACACACTGGGTGCTGGAGAAAAGGATTGCAGCAGCATTTTGCTGAATGAGGAGGAAGACTGGATGCCTCAGAATCAGAGCAGAAATTAAGCCACATGATCTGCTTTTATACACACGCTCTTCTGTGTGACACTGACAAATAGTTGGATTCTGTAGGGATAGCACTGTTCCAAACAAAATTTTAAATTCAATTCCAATATGCGACTAAGATTTATTTTCTTAAGGTTGAACTTCTTTTACAGACTTCAGGACATGAACAGAGGTCTTGCTACTCTCCATTTTTCTCCCTCTATGCACCCACACACATGTGTACACACATATGCTTTTAAAAGAAACGTGGTTCTTATCAGGGATGCAACTCCTTGATGTCCAGGTAGTTGTTGTGATTTAACAATCTGTGACACTTGCATTTCAGATAGTCTAAAGGATTTCTGTGTACTGCAAGTTGAAAGGGTACGAAACACCACTGAATATAACATGAATGCCTGACAACTCTGTAGTAAACTCAGAAATTACTATTAAACACTGAAACTGGATTTCTTGAAGAATTTAGTTTAAAGCTTTTTTTGTCTCTTTTTTTTTTTTTTTTTACTTCTGTAAGCATCTTCACCTGACTACCCTATCTACTGACAGTGATTTCCTTTTTGCTTTCTGGTCCAATAATGCAAGGTGTTTTTCTTGTTTCTCATTAGACAACTCTTTGGGAGTCCTCCTGCACATTCCCACAGAAGCTGAGGTATGGGCTGGTAGATGCAGGACCATCATCAGATTCAGATAATAAGGGATAAGGAAGATCTGGTTTTGATTAGTGCTAGCTGATTTATTTGTTTATATAGGTCATCAATAAGCAAATTTCTTAAGGTTGGCATTTCTGACTTGATGCTTCTGATGTCAGGACATCCTGAGTTTTGACTGGACAAATCAATGGATTTTCCCTGGGAATTTCAGGCTGATGTCCACTTAGAAGGGACAGAAGGGATAAGGAAGGTCTTCTGATACCAGCGACAGGGCATAATGAGCCTTGATGACTGTGTTTTTCTTCTTTGACATACACTTGCATTTTGAGAACCACCAATCTGTGATACTGCTAGCAGAGGTAAAAGTCTTTTTCTGTGATGGAACTGTTACTTAAAGATTTAAGTGGTGCCAGATTTACTCTTTTCAGCTTTAAGGATGTATACTCCCCTCTACTTTTTTTTTTTTTAACCCATTTTTTATTCCTTCTCTTACTCTTTATGACAGGAATTTCAGGGCTTTAAAGAAGTATTGTAGGAGGTCTTGCACCACAGAACTCTTGACTGCTGCTTTAATGTAAGATCTTAAGTTTAGCTCATTTTGTCAAAAGTGGGTAGAAATTAACTATCAGTATAAGCTACTTTTGAAAAATCCATGCTAGACAATGAATTCTTGGCTAGTAATTGTATATATATCCTTTGAAGCTGGAATAAATCTGTAATGGAGAGTTGTCTTCCAATTTGAAATGACTTTTTGGGTATTGTTAGAATTTCAAGCTCAAGCTTAACCACATAGCTCACAGGAAAGAAAACACTCTACTTTCTTTAACATTAAATGTGGATGGCATTGAAATTAATTATGTTTATTCCACTTCTTAAAAGAAAACTTGGAGCCTGTTCCACGTTGAGATCACATGTTTTTTGGGAATATATAGGTCTTAAAGCAAATTTTGGAATGCAAGTAATAGGCTTGTGGATCTCCTTTGGGTGGGATTGCAATTTATGTCAGAAAAACTTGGACCCATAGAATGTCTAGTTGTGCTGATGCTTATGATTTGTGGTGGGGTAAGAGTACTTGGTTCACATGAGTTTACCTTGAAACCCTTTTAAATTGTGTCTTAGGGCTTTCGGCCAAGGGTGAATGATCAGGTCATTCACCCGTCTGCAGTAAGATGTTTGTTTTTCTACAGACTGGAAGCACAAACGCATATTTTAATTTTAAGAGTATAAAACTGCAAATATTCATTTTTATTTCATAAGAATTACTCTTCAAAAAACAGTCAGGTGAAATAACTTCAGTAAGTTGTCTTATCTTCTCCTGTCTCAAATGTAAATCTGGAAACTGAGTCACATGTAGTCATAATCAAAATCTGATAACTTATGAAACTTTAATTTTTACATTTACCTTCGCAATTGCTGTAGTTTTTGGTTTGTTTTTGGTGGGGGTTTTTTGTGTTTTTATAAAGGTAAGATAAAATGAGTGTGTCAAATAATTGTTACACACTCATTAGACAGGTCTCATATTATCTTGCATAGACTGAATTAATTTTCTTTTTTACTCATAAGTAGCAATATTCAAGGCTGATATATTTCACTATATTTCATTACTACTAGTTAGCTTCACTGAAGGTAAAATTATTTGAGTGTTGAGTTATCCCTTTGTCTCAAATAATCCCATAGTGTTGCCAACAACCAGGAGGTCCTGGTTGATGGCACAGCATCACCAGCTGAGCAAAGGAGATTTTCCTGCTCTGCTTTTGCACTGGGGTGGTCTCACCTCGAGTTCTGGGGACAGTTTTTGGGTGCCACAATATGAGAAAGACATTAAGCTATTAAAGAATTTCAAAAGAGGACAGCAAAGATGGTAAAGGGCCTCGAGGGGAAGCTGTGTGAGGAGTGGCTGAGGTCACTTGGTCTGTTCAGCCTGGAGGAGCCCGAGGACAGACCCCACTGCAGGTACAGCTCCTCATGAGGGGAAGAGCAGGGACATGCACTGATCTCTGTGCTGACCAGTGACAGGACCTGAGGGAATGGCCTGAAGCTGTGTCAGGAGGAGGTTTGGGCTGGATATCAGGAAGAGGTTTTCACTGAGAGGATGGTTGAACACTCTTAACAAGTTTCCTAGGGAAGTGGCCACAGCACCAGCCTGACAGAGTTCAAGAAGTGTTTGGGCAGTGCTCTTAGGCACGTGGTGTGACTCTTGGGGTGTCCTGTGCAGAGCCAAGAGTTGGATTTGATGATTCTTTTGGGTACCTTCTAACTCAGTAACTTCTACAATGCTATGAAAGCTAAAGCTGACTGCTGTAACATGGGCCAGCAGTGATGCTTGCCAATGTCTCTCTGTTTAAGGTGTACTTATAAAGTCTCCCTCGTAGCATTGTTTTGCCTTCTCATTAATTTCAAGTGCAGTTAGAACTGCTCTTCACCAGATGATGACCCACAGCACAAGCCAAGCTTTGAAGGAGAGCACTGCCTATCTCCATCAGACACAGGCATTTTTGCTGTAACTTTGCAAGGTTAAGTCAGTTCTTCCAGCAAAACCATGTTGCCCATGGGGGACAATATCTATCTAGATGTTTAAATCATTTGTGTCCTTACAAATCTGTGTTTCTGTGATGCATTTGCATGAATGCAAATGAATGGTGAATACAGGTATGACTGCTTTATTTGAGGCAGGTACTGCTGTATGTTTATGACTTAATCCTCAAAGAGATGAGCATTTCTGAATCCTTCAGTGCTGCTTCTCTATGAAGCTGTTTGAGCACAGCCACTGGCATTAACAATAGCACTGTCTAGGTCTGCACCTGACATTGGTAACTCGTGCTCTTTGGGGAATGTGCATTTTCTTTTTAAAGTTAGCACACAGTAGGGATGAAACAGTTCGGGAAACTTTGTCAGGCAGGTTTCATAGATCTTTAGGCAAGGAAGCAATGATAATTCTTTATGGTAAGTGCATGAAAGTGATTTTATTGAATGCCTTTTTAGCACGTTGATTCACTATGTTGTGTTTCCATTTTTCCTTAGCAGCATTTTGGAAGGCACCTTTCATTATGCCTTTTCATAGCTTCTAACAGAGCAGCAAAACTTCAGAGCACAAAGTCTAATGTCTATAATGCTCCATTTCTTAATCAAAAAGAAAAATCAATCCTTTGTCTGCTGTTCAAAGAGCTCTCTTAGAGCAGTCTTCACTAGCCTCAAACTGAGACAAAGTAGGATATTCAAAAGATCAAAGTTAATTCATACACCATTCACTACTAAGGATCTGGTTGTCAACCAGTAGGCGCGTGCCAGAGAGGAACAGATTTATTCAATTTATTCTGTACTTTCAATAACCAGGATGATATCCAGTAAAAAGAGAGGTTAAACTAGCAACAGCAATTACGAAGCCTAAATGTTTTTATCTGATTTTTTTTTTCCTTCTCCCTCTCCCCAGAGCTCCAGAACAGCCCGCTCAGAGGAGGACCGAGACTCGCTGTGGGATGCCTGGGGCTCTTGGAGCGAATGCTCACGCACCTGTGGAGGAGGGGCCTCGTACTCACTGAGACGCTGCCTGAGCAGCAAGTAGGTGGCTGAATGGTTCTTACTTTGTTGATGGAAAAATTCAACCTACTCGTATGTGTCGGACCATAAGAACTGACCAGTGGAAGTCTTGACCTACATTGACCAAGTCTTGACCGAAATTTCTGTCTTGATGTCAAAAAATTATGTTGGTGGTTGTTTTTTAGTTTGGACAAGCAGCCAACATGCTTGATAAGACAACACCCTTTAAAATATAGCAAGAACCCATGGAGATAAAAAAGTGGTCTGGACAGCTTGAGCTGAAGCTTCTCCTGAAGCTGAAGCTTCCCTCCACTTTCACACTTTAAGCAGTAGGAGTTGTCCTGCACTCATACCAGAATACAGATAATTCACTATATTTTGTACCCCACAGCCTCAGCCACACTGAAAATAAATATATAAAAGCAACATGTTGATCAAATGTGGCATCCTGAGATATATAAGCAAGAGTAACAGCTACAAAGGATATCTCACAAATTAAATTTCAGGTAGGAAGTTCTCAATACCAGCAAGGCCCCTCCCAACAAACAGAAATAAAATGGTCTGGTATAAAGGTGAATTCTGGGTACCCAGTGAGGCGTCTGAGATTTTATTCCTACAGTTGCTAGCTTGCAATGGAAGATGAACAACTCATTTGACATCTTTTCCACTCTGTATTTTATGTAAGTTTTACCTGCAGAGTATTTCTAGCAAATATTATTTCTATCTACTTGAGGAAAAAATTTTCCTGCAGTAAACATGGTATATGTGATAAATACTACGAGATTTCTGATAAAGGATATGAAGGGAAACTCCAGACCCAAACTTTATGGCTTACTGCCATCTCTGATACCTTATATATTGTAGGATAAAAAAAATATAATACAATTTTCCATCCTACATAGTTTCTTTCATATTTTTATTCATGTGCTTGTAAAACTGATGTTACTATAATGAACTGCAGCCATACAGTCCAAACAATTTCCTCTGTCTGACATTTTAATATGTGATGTTGTTTAGTGAAGACCGGAAACAGCATAAAGCATTGAACCATAACACCAGAATAGGATATTGTGTATTTTAGCTTTATCTGTGACCAGTCTCCTAGTAGCCCCATTTATTGAGTTGACTGTGTGCAAAAGACTGCTGGAAGAAAAGACAGGCAAAGGCGTCTTTTGAAATAAGTGGAAAACCAGTACTTTGCTATTCCATTCCCATGGATTAAAGAAAAAAAAATATTTTAGTTTTAAGTGCGAGACGAGATTCTAATACCTTGTTAGATTCATGGCCGGTTGTGATTCCGCATTCACCTCAAAAAATCTGAAGACTGAGAGTCAGGAACTTAATTTTGATCACAGGATATAGTTTTCCATACTTAAAAAAAATAGATGACCTTCAATATGTTGCTTTAATGTAAACATGAACCCAGACATATCAGGAGATCTGGGGAATCTGAGCAATAGGTATATTCTCTCCTCCCTCGTGAGAACTGTCTGTGTGGTTCTAGAGGGTAAATCTTGGAGTTCCAAATAGTGGTAGTAGTTGACATGGTCTTCTCCAATGTGAGAATAAACCATTTCTAGTGGACTCTCTTTGATTCTTGTGCTATTCAGGAAGACTCTGAAGCTGGGGACTAGTGGAACAGGGAATAACCTCATAAATCACATTAAATTATGTTTCATACATTACCTTACTACTGTCCCTTTAGGACACAAGCAATACTTCCTGCCTTAAGAAACCAACCACAAACTATGACCCATGCAGACATGGAAACCTCCAATTTTTGGGATAGAAAATGGGGAGTTAATAAGATGTGTGGCCTTTGGTAGCCAGTAGCAGTAAATCATAAATAGTAATATTTGTCCTGGAATTAGCACTCGATCAAATTTGTGATAGTTTTTCATTTTTCCTGGTCTGTGTGCAATTGTTAATGAAGTAATTATTAGTTTTTCTGCTAAGCAAGCATTTTAAGCTGCTAAGTCAGAGAGGGAGCAGGGTAAAGAAACTCTTCAAAGGTTCCCAAACAAGCCTTTTCACATGAGAACTTCAAAGCTGGCAAGGCTTGATCAAAATGTCCGTCTCTGAGGGACAATTTCTTGGTCAGTACAGTTTATCTCATGTATTTGTTGTGTGTAATTTTACTGCAGCTTGAAGGAAGGTACTAAATTCTTCTGGCAAATGAAAACTGGCAGCACATTTAGAACAAATTGGAACAAATTAATCCTAAATATTTCTCATCCTGGAAGAATGTTTATAATGCCTTGTGTCTTTTAGTTCTGTATGAGGTGACTTTCAGAGCATCACATGAATAGAGAGAACCTAATGCATCTGCTTTGGAGAAATGCAAAGACTAATTGCCCATTCCTAAATGCCATTGATATATATAGCTAAATAAAGGAAACCAGCTTTCTTTCCAGCTTTTATTTGCCAAAGTTATGTTCATGCTTGTGTTGCTTGTTTTGGGAACATGTTTTGTGTTAGGCCTTCACAGCTGTGATGAAAGAATGGAAAGTGTTAGTGAAAAATTCTGTATTCTTGTGTTATACGTAGCAAAAATTTCAGGGTAATGGCTGTTTAACAATACATTTCATTAGAACAACTGTTTCTGATTATGCTAAGGACGTTATGATGGTGATATAGATACATATGCCAGTCAGGGCACATGTAAATATATATAAATACAAGCAGACAGGGGTTGTCAGCCCAAGGCAAATGTATGTCTTGGTATCCCATGCTGACAGCAAGCACTGGATCACTCCAAGGACAGAATAAACCCCAGGAAAATAAAGTTTTATTAATTAAAGTACCAAAACTCAAAGGATTACTCTTTTCATGTTCTTTATACACTTAACTCTTTCTGATAATATAATTTCTGATACTGTTGTTATTTACACAAAAGCACAGACTCCCTTTAAATGTTACTGGGCTTTGTCTCAACTCACTTGAAAGTGAACCTCCGAGGCTAATTATGTATTAGGTGGAGGGGTAAGTATTTTTATCATTTTACCATTTTAGAGTGTTTTGCCCTTCAGATTTCCTATCTTTTTTTTTTTTCTTTTTTTTTTTTTTTTTTTTAAATGAACTGCCAT
>JAODKT010001744.1:28986096-29007793 GCA_027576195.1 Cossypha heuglini
TTTTTTTTTTTTTTTTAATGAACTGCCATGAGCACCCTCATGAAAACCTGTATAGAGGAGGACCACAGACCACTCCTGTTTTTCTTGAGGGCCAAACTGCCAACACTTGAGCTCCTATAGTGAACATAGTTTTATTAGCTATTTGCTACTTTGGATACAGGGGTTATGAAAATACACATAGAGAGGCAATGCAATATGGACTTTGCCTCTTGCTTGGAATCCAACTCATTTGTTGCAATCTGTTGATTGTGCAGCACTGCTGGCATTTGTCATCTAGCATAGTGATTGATAATAACTCAAATACCTTCCATCCAGGTTTTAATACGTGTCCATATTGATTCAAGCAAACTCAAACAAAGTAAAAAAAAAATAGCTGAATTAAATATCTGAAATTCATGTGCATTTATTTCCTGTACTGGGATATATTTTCAAATTGTTAAAGAAATTATAAATTTCTCTATTCATTTGTTCACCCAACCTGATCTAAAAATATTCTATGTTTTCTGGAATTGTTCTTTATGTATTGATGAATACTACAGTGACAGTGATAACGTTTTGCTCTGTCTAGGCTTGGCAAGAAGATAATTGTGATTCTTCTTCCTATCATCTTACAAATTCACTATCACTTTCTTTTAAAGTTAGGCTGCGTGTAGCAGAAAGTAAGCATGTCCCAGAGACTTGCAAATTATTTTTGCTCATAGTAGATATGTAGTCTGTTCTTCAAACTGCTTAGAAATCCTTCATGTTACTCTTGTTTCTGTTTTTGAAAAAACATGAAGCAGAGAATAGTTTGACTGTACAGCAGAGTGCTGAGCTAGTTTTGGGGTCCCATGGTTACCGAATCTGAACTAAAGGGCCAAAATTTTGGATCCTTACCTCTTTTGGATCTTTACCTCTTTTCCTTACCTCTGGGAAATAATGTGAAAAGTTCTGAATAAAGTGGAAGTTTTCCAACATTGAGTGAGGGTTTTATATATAGTAGCAGAAGGAAGTCAACATTAGCATTTTCCTGACAAATTTCCCACAGTATAAAAGTGTCCAAGATTTTAAAAAAGCAAAACAAGACCGAAAAACATCAATAGGGCAAAACAAACAGAAAAGGAAAAGCACACATTAAAATTAAAAAAAAAAAAGAAAAAAAAAAAAGTAACAAATATGAGAGAGTTAATCCCAGCATTGTTCATACGCTTGATACTGTCTGTGATATTGACTGGAAGATACTTTTCTTTCCTTTTGAAATACCTCCCTTTCTTTCTTCACCTGATGGCTGTCTTTTGGTAATGCAAGTGAACCACAAATATGGAATTGCCTTTCTGCTAGCTCAGCCTGCTAAATTAGCTGAAGTGATTCACTTGTTGAGTTGTTCAGCCCATTGCCATTGCATTCTGCAGAGTGAAAACAAATGATCCGCATAAATTACCCTCAGCTTTATTGTCATTTGACTTGGTTCATAAAATAGCAACCAAGACATACCTTTGAAGGTTAGGTTACTAAACTAGCTAAAATAGCTAAAACTGTGTCAACTCTATGATATATGCATTTTTCATAAGACAGAAAGGGCCTAAAAAATTAGATTTTTTTTCATTAAGGAGTAATATTTTCTCATTTTTATCACACATATTATTGATTTACAAATCAAACATCCAATGGTTTCTGTTTGTCAGGTGATGGAATAGATGCACGTTAGTTCGAATTTAAATAAGATAATAAGAAACCATTAGTAGCATTTCTGACTGGCATTGAAAACAAGATACATTAAATACTGGATATTTGAAAAAAATATTAAGTTTCATCTGTATAAAAGTTCTATACCAAAATATTGGCTACTGTTGCTGCTCCACAAATGAATTTAGAATGTAGTCCCAGCAAGCGTCTGTGACCCTTCTTTTCAGACTGCATTCAAAATCATCTGTCTCAGGGGCTTTGATTCCCAGAAGTTTTTCATGTCTAAACTGATAAATGATCCTTTAAACTTTCTGAGTGAAAATTACAATGGTGCTGTTATGTAGATTGGGAGTTGCTTCTTTGCCAGATAGAAGCTGACATGTATTGCTGTAATTATTGTGTGATGATATAAATGCAGTCTGCTCTATCCTGGCACTACTAAATAAACCAGATTAAGCTTTTAAACTTTTATGAAATGTTCCTATATTGGTCAAAATAATCAGTTTAGGTACTGTAGGGTTTTATGACCTTGAGAATAAGCCCTTTTCTGGTTTAAGATCTGCAGAATAAAGAGCTAAATATTTGTGCACAAACGCTATTAAAGTTGTTGAATGCATCCCCAAAAATAAATGGCATTCTGTTGAAGTATGCCACATCATTCATAAAGGGTACAGTCAATGTCATAAAATTCTTAGGTGGCGTGAGGTATGAAATTATTTAGGAGGCTGTTTCTTACCTTGTTTAAAACTGTATCTCTATACTAGTGTAGTATATTGCTTCCTTCAAAGACCTTCAGGGTACCTGAATTGCTGGTTTTTTCTGCTTCAATTGATATTTCTAGATCTTTTTATTCTGTAAGGGACATCCTCCATGATATAGTGTATGATTCCAAATAGCTGGAAGAAAATTCTAGTTTCTTTACTTTTTAGGTGCCTCTAGCAAGGTCTGTGCCACCTAGCAGCATTTTAAAAAGGAATTTATTTTTCTCTTTATCTGCGATTAATGAAATCTGTAATTATGAGAAGTTTCAAACCATTTTCTGGTTTCATTTGATGGAGTAACTTTTCCAATTTTTTGAGAGAGGCTACAGCTCTCTTTCTAATGGCAGAAGCAGCAAGCAACATACCTGGGTCAACGTCAGCGGTATAAGAAGCTGCGAATTCCATGCAGCGTAAATCAGCATTGTAATCTGTGGAGTGACTGCTGGTGGTCTTCAGAAAACCAGTCAGACACACTGTGCTGGCTGTCCTAATTTCTAGCTTCAGTGTCTTGCTGAAGTATTTAAAATTACAGAAAATGCTTTCCTAGCACTGTTTTCCTGTGGAATCCCTTGCTAGACCTTGCTAGACACAGAGATGTAATGTATTGATGATTTGGGTGGGAAACTGGTGTGTAGTAGAATGAACAGTACTCAGCATTGTATGTACAGGTGAGTGGTGGATATGGTCTCCATAAGTGCACCTCTCTATTGAGAAGTAGCCTACCAAACAGAAATGTCTATGAAGTCCTCACTCAGGTGATATACTGTTAATATGTCCAGGTTCACTGGAAGAGCTCTCAGCTACTCATAAATCCTTCAATAAATCTGTTCCTTGGCTTAAATTAAAAAGAATTAAATCAGTCAGGCCTTTGCATGATGTAGAGTTTTCGTAAGCCTTAATTCCTGTAAGAAACTGAAGATGTGATTCTCTAAAGACCCGAGCACTAGATGGTACATAAGAAATTTCAGTGGAGGCGAGCTAACAGACATGATTTAGATGTTGGTGCAAACTCTCTCAGAGAACGGAGAACTTGCAATCCTGTTCAGCACGTTTGTTTTATAAAGACCAGCTGCAAGACCTGGATCCTGCTCTAATTTCCAGAATGTTCATATTTGGGGTGTTGGTACTTTTGGGCCTGCATTATATTTGTGATACAGCACAACAAGTGAGATTTTATACTGTAATTCTTTCCACTTGGATTGTGAATAGACATCTCATCCTTGTTTTGCTGAAAGGATTTTTTAATTATTATTTTTGCTTTTATGCCTTTCTTGCATAGTGAAAAACATTCACACTGTAATTGCTTTCTGTATATCTGCAACACGTTATATGTGCAAATCCAAAGTTGAATACACTTTTAAAATATTCTCATATAAAAAATACACTGCAGTGATGAAAACATATGTGAAACTAACTGCTGAAAATAAACAGCATCCTAAAAGCACTCTGACAGGTTTTATTTTGTATTTTCCATTTTTTTCTTAAATTGGATCTTTATTATTTTAAGTGAACTAGTCAGTCATATTTTTCTGAATTTAGGGAGTGTTATTTAATGCCAGATGTTACTTAGAAAACAACCATCAGTGACTTGGAATGAGACAAATAAAAACTTAGAAATAAAAATTTACCAGAAGGATACTGTGCAAACTGTAAAAAATCTTTTTTAAATTCTAATAAAAATACGCCTACTAATCAATGAGATCGCTGGCCTTGATATATAAGGAAATTTAGTTCAACATGACTTTCCTCTTGTGAACCCATCTGTAACCTTCATATTCCCAGTTTTTCTTCCTAGGAGAGGTGTTTCACGCCACTAATTATTTTTGTGACCTGAATCAGCTCGCACAGCTCAGGTTCTGTCTGTTGCTGGGGGCACAGATCTGAACACGACACTCCAAACGGGTCTCATCAGAATTATTGATTGCCTAATACCAAGGTTGTGAAAAACATTATTTATTAAAAGGTTGGCCTTTCGTGGCCCCAGATCAGTACATGTTTTTATTTGCCTTGCTGGTTTTCTGCATGTAGTGACTGAAGTTAGTATTTTGCCTCCTGGTTGTTTATTTTTTTGACTGCAGAAGAAAGAATATTCATATGATCTGTAACTAAACTTGCCAGGGAAATTTGGCTTGTGCATCCATGCCCACTTTTCTTGTCTCAAAGTTAACTATTTATGTATCTCTTCTGGTGTTTCACATTTCAACAACATTCAGGAACTTGTAGGAGACAGTCTTCAAAACATAGAGAATAAAAGATTTCTACAGATGCATGGCAAAGCATACCAGTGGATCTCAACAACCCACAGTGGCAGGCAAAGTGCTTATGAACAAAAGGGCGTGGAAAAATATTTAAAAATCTTTGCAAATTATTGTTGTTTTAATGATTTAGACGTGAGTTTAGCAGACCCTACCAAATAGTTACAAAAGGTGAACTCCTTAAAGTCAATGCAGATCTGATGCGTCTCTCTTGTTCGTAACAATTTGGTGTTCAGGGCCTTCTTTCTAATTTCCTTTACAGGAGAAGGAAAAAGTAAAAGAGACTGACTATTCCTCAGAGAAGCACAAACATAGAAATTGTATTGAGGATGACAGGGGATCACAACAATGTGCCACATTTGGAAAAGAGGTGACAGCAACAGTGTGAAGAGAGGGAGATGCAGGGTAGTGTTTTCCCTGCATGTATAGCCTGACTTCATGCCACAGCCTGCCTAAGATCTCATGGGAAAAGACAGACCCACGGCATTCCTATCTCACAAGTACAATGCATAAACCAGCATCTGTCCCAGAAAAGTGGCTATCAAGGGGTGTGAAAATAAGATAGTGGAGATTATTCAGCGCTGCATCAACTTCCAAACACTGTAGTGAACAGCTGCATCAAAATTCATATAACAAAAATAACCCACCCATGGCTCATAGTTGCTTATTTATGTGCAGACTTGTCTCTTAAGAAAAGCAATTCAAATTCTGATGACTGCTGAGAGTGGCAGGAGTTGATGAGGTCCTCCTCTGAAAATCTCTTTGATAGTCCTTGGTAATTACAGATAAAGGCAACTTTGGCAGGGGGCTGCTATTCTTTCTGGCATGGATTTTTGCAAGGCTTCTAACTCTAGCTGAGCACAAATACACATCTACTTGAGATCTTTGAGGGGGGGGAATAGAACTAAGTCTAAGTCTCTCCATAAACTGGAGCCTGGAGAAATAAATACCAGGGGTTTGGGTTGTTTACATTAAGAGAAGTGAATATTTTAATATATTAGAAGTTGTTAACCTCTTTCAGAAACTTTACTGGAAACAAGTGACTAAGTTTAAGGAATGAAACATGATTCCCAGCAGCTTGCTTTTCTTTCATATTCACATGATAATAATTCCCTGTCAAGCCAAACCCTTGGCTACCTTTTTCCACTGAAAAATCCCCTGCAGTGTAGATAACAGAGAAGGCTAGAAGTACTGCTTACTTCTCCCACTCTTTCTGTGCTCTTCAAGATGAACTTGGCATTTTGGTTGACTTCTGAGTTTTCCTACTGGCTGTGTGTACTCCTTGTTGGTAGGAGATGTCATTTATGTCCTGCAGAGATCAGAGGATAAGTAATGACTGTATCTCACAACATGGGCTCAGTAATCTGCCATGATCCTTCCTTGCATGTTAAAGGCTCAGTGCTGTGGAATTCTGCAAAGTGTCCATGCTGAGATATGCGTGTAAATCCCGTGAGTCTGAATTCCAAAATAGTTGCTTGTGCTTAAGAGATGCTGGAATGCTGTTCTGAGGTAGGGTAGATCTGAAACACAAACTACTATGCAAATCTATTGTGAAAATATATCATCTAAGGTGGAAAGCTGTTTACCTGCTTTTAGCTGATGGGTGATAACTAGGAAATAAGTGAGTTTAAATAGCCGAACTCCAAAGTATGGTCTTGTTGAAGAAACAAGGGGAATTTTGCAAGAGTGTTTCCTAGTCTTCATTAATCATAAGAGCACTAGCTCCATCCAGAACTGCACATTTTATCTGAACATCCCTGGCCATTGGCCACGAGAAGAAAAATGGAAAAAAAGAATGGAATAGTTGTTTTGCCATATGTCTCATGAAAGAACCTGTTCTTTCGCCTAATGTAGAGAATAAATGAAAAGTAAGTGGTTTTTTTTAATTTCAAAAAAAAGATAATATGAAGAAACCATGAAAAGGAGAAGAAACTGAGAGACAGCTGATGGAAGGGATGGTAAAGTTTTCCTGGAAGTTCAGTGGTTCTAAGATTTATCAGTTACAGTATTTAAAATTGTGCTAATAGCGAGTCTGTGTGAAGCAAAGTAATGTTTGAGAGGTTGTGTGGCATTTCTAAGGGACACATGGGGTAGGTATCAAGCTTGATGAACAAGATATTCAAGTGTGGTAAATGAGGCCTGAACTAAGGCTGCCCACATTCTGTATAATATACTTTTTTATTTGCTATTTTATCTGCCATTAGCAAGGTACCTTTATTAAATGCAATATGAACAGGTTTCCACACTATTTTTCCAAGTTTGCCTATATTGATTTGAATTACTGGAATAGTGTGTGGGGGAGGGGGTGTTGCTTGGGCATTTTGTTGTTACTGGGTTTTTTAGGTGGTTTTTTAAAGTTCATAGTCTATTATGAATGTAATTTTTATTATTGTATTGCCAAAAGCAACTTTTTTCTAGTGCTAGATACTCTGTGCATATTTTCACTTCTGTGCAAGGTTGTAAAGATCAGAAAACGCTGGAATTAAATAGATAATGCTACAAAATCATTGAATTACTGGTAGTGATAGTGATTAGGGATATTTCTGTTATGCTTTTAATATCATTTTTATATGCCAAATGCTACACAACTGAATGTATTATCTTTCCACTTAGATTTATTCTGAAAATGTGATGAGGTTTATTTACATGCATGTCTCCTCTTGTGTTCATTTAAACAACTGTGGTTTGTAAATGACTACTGGATAAATTTCACAATGAAGTCTTATGGATAATGAAGACAGAGAGGATGAGTTCAATAACTTAAAGGAAACTTCTTCCATTTATTTTAGCGTTAACCCAGTATGGGAAAAGTTTCTCTGCTTTAAAAAAAAAAAAAAGAAAGAAAGTAAAAAAAAAATCAATGCAGATTCTGCTGTCCTTTCCCTTGGACAGTTTGAAATGGTTTGGATTTTAAAAATCAGGCTTGGCAGGCATTTATTCCTGAAGGAATGTGTGCTTGTTAAATCCTGGCCGAAAAAAAGAAGGGGGGAGGGGAGAAAGTTGTGAAATTAAGAAATTAAAAAGGTTAGGAATTCTGTTCTTTTGAGGGATATATTTTAAAAGCCAAACCCTGCATTCTGATTTGCATGAGGGCCTTGGCAGAGTATACTGTCTGAACTCATAAAACACGTGGAACTTCACCTCAGGTCAAAGGCTCAGAGTACGTGCTGCTGAGTGCTAGAGAGGTATCTGGCTGCTGACCTCTCTTTTGGGAGCCCTGCCAGTGTCCGGGCTGGTACGGGTCTGCTGTGGGACAAAGGGAGGAGAGCCATGGAGAGCACACGCCAGGCTGTGTGCTCTCCTGGCCCTCGCTGGGCCCAGTGCCCTTGGAATGCTGCTCTGCACCAGCAGAGCCCCCAGACTGAGGGGAAGCTTTATGCTCTCCTTCTTCCCTCATATCAGATTGGGAAAAAGCTATGCCATGCTAGCCTGGAAGAGGGTAAATATAAACTGAAGGAGAGTAGGTTTAAGTAAAATATTATGATGAAATTTTTTACTGTGAGGGTGGTGAGGCACTGAAACAAGTTGTCAGGAGAAGCTTTGGATGTGTCATCCCCTAAAGTGTTCCAGGCCAGGCTGAATGGGGCTCTGAGCAGTCTGGTCTAACTGAAAGGTGTCCCGTCAATGGCACTGGGTTTGGAAGTAGATGGTCTCTTCCAACCCAGACTATACTATGAATTCATGCTGCTTCAGGCATAGTTCCTTCATCCCAGTGCCCATTTCTTCCCCAGAAAACAAAGCCTGCCTGTGCCGACTGTGCCAGTGCTAGAGTGTGTGCCCAGGTAGACACAGAGCTGTGCCCTTGTGAAATCATTAGGAATTGCTTGGAGACATGAGACATTATTCATGTCATTCAGATATTATTTTCTAGTTAAGTTCTGTATTCTCTCTTCTAATCTCATTTACAAGCTGATGCTACCTTCTAGAAAGTAATTTTTAAAGCAAAGGTAGGAAGCTGAGGAGTTGTAGATTTCATACCTCAGTAGGGACACGTAACCCTTTACTTTGGGGAAGAGGGTTGGTGGGGGACTAGGTGGGTAGAGATACATATGGGGAAGTTAATGACACAGTAAGCATTATGTGTTGGCTTTTTATATTCAGCTATTAACGTTTTTGGGTTTGTTTTTGATTTTTGGACACAGGGCCTGTGAAGGGCGAAACATACGGTACAGGACATGCAGCAACGTGGTAAGTGAAGTACAGCTTCGCTGTGATACAAATCATCACATATGATAACCATGGCCAAATTACTGCAAATAGTTTGGTAAAGTGATAGTGAGAATATTGTAGCTATCCAAACTACTTTCGTACCACAGGACCACAGAACTGCAGGCAAGCCTTTGTCAGTTTCATGAAAAGTGGAGAGATTACAGCATAGCCATGCTAAAACTGTCTGGAAGGAATTGCAGTCACAGCCACCGTGAATAGAGAGTCAGTGAAACTTCAGAGTTGTTCTTTACAACCTCCCTTGCAGAATCACGACGTACTTTTTTCCCAGAAGTACTTTGATAACCAGCTGGTTCATGTTGGGTAGTCTGTCAGGCTGGAGGATTAAGCTGTTAAGAATTGAAGACAAGTTAGTAGAAAATACATGATTCTATATATTTCTGTTCATTTGTGCCCTCACAGCATTTTAATTCTGTTGTGTGACCCAGCTGTACCAGTGTTTTGGCATTTCCAAAGGCTCTTGCTGGGTTTTTTGGTTTTTGGTTTTGTTTTTTTTTTGTATGTGGCAAATAGAGTTTTCAATACAATAAACTAAGAAACTTCAACTTCTGTCTCAACAAAGTGAAAGTGTGTTTTCACTGGTGAAAATTGAAATAGAGGCTTTCATATGGAAAGTTTTATTGGGTGCCAAGAATAGTAAAGGCTCTCAAGTTACATGGAGAAATGTCAGTTTTACCAGTAAAGATGGAAAATAAAATCAAACGTACACCAGGCCAAGCTTTCTCATGCCTGATAGGGACATATTCAGGAGCCTTTCAATACATGCTTTGTTTAAAAAGTTTAAAAGCTTAACTTTAAAGAAAGGAATATATTTGCTCATATTTAGCTTATCTTTTCTTCCATAGAGCACAGTTCATAATGAAAGAAACTGCTTCTGGGTTGTAATCTGCAATACAGTAAGATTTCTCTCAGTTCTTTAGGAGTTGGGCTTTGATAATCCCTGTGCGCCCCTTCCCATTCAGAATATTCTGTAATTCTGTGATTCCTCTGAAATTTGTTCTGATTGTGTTGTTTGAATTCCTGACATCTCACCAGTCTAGCCTTCACTTTCCCTAGCTGACAGCTACCGGTATAGTTAATAAATAGATTTGCTGGCAGGTTAGCAGTCCAGTTTTCCTCTGAGGAACTTAGGCTGCACCACATCTGTGTAAGGAATGGGAAGTTTGATTTGTGCTGGTCAAGTTGCAAGCCATAGCTCTGCTATACGACACAAAAACTAAAAATCTGGAAAAAAAAAAGAGAAAGAAACAAAGAGATGCTGTTAAAGACTAATTGGACTACAATTAAACACATTTGTTTTGTTTTGGTTGGGTACAGCGTGTATGTTGTGACAGTCCCTTTCTGTTCCTGATCTGCCCTTGTATATATTAAGAGCAGAGTACATCCTACTCTGCAGCCACTGGATGTTCCTGGATCACTGTGATGGAAGGCTGGGGCTTTAGCTGGGTTGCAACCCTTATTTTGGAATCACTGAGTTTCCAGGATAAGGAATATTTCTTTAGATGTTATTTTTAGCTTAGGTTCTGCCTTGCAAATGTCCACCTGAACAGTTTCCTTTCAAAACAAAACCTTACATCGTTTTGCAGGCAATTCCTTTACATATCTTATATTTAACAATACCAGCTCCAGCAGTGAGGCATACAGCTGCAGAATTCAATTATTTCTTACCAAATAACCCAAAATGAAGCCTTCAAGCTTTCAGCTTTACTATGATGAAATCAGTGATAGTTTTTCCACTGAAATATGAAGACCCAGATTGCTTTTATGATTTATAACGATTTGGGGGGGGGGGGACTATAAAGAATGACTTGTGAGTGTAAATTGAAAGCTATTTAGGAACCCCAGACTTGCATCTCTAAAATCCATTCTGTTACAGAATTGTGCAGCTGTAACACTGAAATACTCTTTGTCTCTTTCAGAATAGTAAAAGAAAAAAAAAATAAAAACAAAACCAACCAAATTAAATCAAGTACTTTCTTGTTAATGAAGTCTACTCTTTTGTCTTCACAATCCAAGCCTGCATATGCACAGATTGGATCTTGGAAACAACTCATTAAGCTCATAGTGTGTTGTGAAATTCTGCACTAGAAGAGGTCCACAATATTGTGTGTACTTTTGTTAACTCAGATTTTGCCTTTAAAGATTTTATCCAAAAATTACTCTGAAAATCCAGAGAGTGGAAATTCCAGGCTTATGAGACCTATGTTTTCATTTGTTACCTGACAGCCTTTAAAGGCAAAAAAGTTCAAATCCCCCTTTCCAAGCTTTCGTTGCCATTATCTTGTGCATAGCATTGAGGAAAGATGTTCATAAAATAACCAGTGGGTTGTTTGGGTTTTTTGCAAGCTTTCTGTGAACTGATGTGTTTTTTTAATGACCATCCTCTTGCAGGAAAGGATGGGTAGTCACATATACTAAAAGCAAATTATTTGAAATGTGAAATTGGAGAATTGGAAGAATAGTTTTGGAGTCTGGCAATGAACACGTTTTATAGGCACTATCATTTGCAAGATTTTGCTACAGCTGGTTTTAATTCATCCTGAAATTAAATTACGGAAGGGGGAAAAATGAGATAAAGAAAAAGAGAGGCAAGGGGAAAGAGTGGCATGCCTGTTTTCCCAGTGACCTGTATTAATTATTCCAGAGATGCTGAATAATTATGCATAATAAAGACTGCAGGAAAGACTGATACTGCTGTCCATAAAGCTTCAGAACAGTTCTTAAAATAATAAATCCAGTCTAGTACATTTGCCACTTGCATTGTCTGTTGTTGATCAGAAACTGGAAAGATTATGGGTATGAGGCCACATGTGTAAATAGTAAAAGAAGGAATGAGAGAATCTGAAGATGATTTAGGGTTGAATTGCGTCTGCTTTTTTTCTTCTTACTATTCACATTGACTTTAGCATATTTCCAGCCATTTTAGAATATAATCATGGGAGAGAGAGAGAGAGTAATTTGTTTATCTTTAGAAAATCAGTCTGAATGCAATGAAAACATGTTTTTGCAACTATCTGGGTTGTTATACTGAACATTTTACAAAATAAACAAATATAATTCCAAACTCTGAGTAGGATTTTTTTACATGTTCTCTTCCCTTTTTTTTTTTTTTTTATTTTTCCAAGCTAGCACACTCTTTTTTATTTCTTCTACGTGTATTCTTGGTTGCCAGGTGCTTTCCAGCTTTTGTACCAGGCTGTCATGCACCTCATATGCCCTTTCTCTTTTTCAGTCCTTCTGCCACTCCTCTATCTTTTGCTTTCTCTTGACTTCATTTACATGAAAATCACTCTGAAGGTTGTTTGTTGGAATATGTACTGTCTTTATGCTTTTCTTCTCAATTATCAAAATTCTTCTTTTTTTCCCCCCTGAATTTTATTTTCCCTGATATTTTTCCTTTCATTGCACTGCTTTCTGAATCAGGAAAAAAAAAGAGAGGAAGAAAAAGAAAAAAACATGAGATTACACTAAAGCTGCACAACATTACTAACTCTTTCAACAAGGTTCCTGTTAAGCCTAAGATAAAATTTGTAGATTGTAGATCCCATTAATCAGGCAACCAAAGCTTCTAAACACCACCTGCAACTCTTTTTATGTATACCTCACTTTCTTCACTTGGCTGAAGTACCAGCTGTAATGTCATCCCCCATTTTTGGCTTGCATTCAGACAAGCTGCTTCCATTCCTGTTTCTTATCAGCTCATGCTGCATTTTGTATACACCAGCACCAATGTTGTTCATCTTACTTTCTGCAAAATAACACTATCTTCTTTCCATGCTCTAAACTCCAGCCTGGAAAGTGTCAAACCAAAACCTCCATATAAGTACATAATTCTCAGAAGCACTGGCCTATGTGTATGAGAAGTATCATCACTAAATAGATATTATCAGACCTACAAGAATGATTAGCAGTTTAAGTTTTCTACCCAGTGGTGATTAGAAATGCCATTTTGCAATTAAACCTGCCAGTTTACATTTTGCAGTGAAATATTTTTTTAAATTAAGTAAATTATAAGTGCTACACGTATCTCCTTACTAACATACAATATATTTAATGTCAATTTACTTTTTCAATTGACATTGAAATTCTTCCAAACTCAGATAATTAATTGTGACTATGGTCTGTCCTTCAAACTACTGGATTTTAATGACTTCCATCTTATTTTCGATTGGCTGCATTTTAAAACCTCAGTGTGTCATGTAGAAATTATGTCTTCATACTTGGCAACAAGTGCTTTTATTATCTAGCAAATTATAGGAGCTTGGACTTTCAGATTTGCAATCTTCTCAGCAAGCAGAACTGTGAATCTGTGACAAATAAAAAACAGAACAAAAAACCCCCACATTATGTCCAGTTAATGTAAATGTATAAAGAAACTTTGTAGCCCAAATAACCTGAATTGCTTCACTTACGGTTATTTTTCATGACTTGTCTGGTCTCTGGGTAAATCACAGTCTTAAATTCAGTACTTCTGAAAATGATTTTTCTAAAATTTGAACAGCTCATTTTTGAGCTGTTGGATAATACAGCACCCTCAATGCCTTTAGAAAAGTATGCTTTAATATTATGTACTTATATTATTTTTGTCTGAAGTTTTTGGAAGTTTTCATGCTGAAACTTACTGTATCTAATTTAAACACTTGCTTTAATATTTAAAAGAGATGGACAAAAAAGAAAAAGAAATGAAAATTACGTGGAAGGCTGCATATTGAGCTATTTGCCAAAAGGGGAACATACGTCCAAAAAAAGGCATTTTTGGGTGAAAAAATCTTTTTATAAATATTTAAAATTATATACATGAATGGAAGTTTGCAATTATAGTTGACTGACAATTTTAGCTCTCATCTCCATGCCGTGTTTATTTCACACAGAGAACATTTGCTGATATTTCCCCATTTTCTCTGTTCCTATTATTTGTCTCAAGCTTCTCTCTGTCAGATATTGCAATGTTTTGGGGTTCTTAGAGGGAGCTTTAGTATGAGCCCCTCTCAATCTAAGCAACTAAGTATGATCCTAAGTTATTTCTAAGTTTGTGGGAATAGCCTATTGAAAAATCTGGCTGCAAGAAAGGTGGTTTGAGCAGGGCACTCAACAAGGCTTCAAGGCTGAGTGAAGTTTCTGTTAAATCCCTAGATCTCCTAAGTCTCTGTGTTTTTATCTAAAGTTCTTTTTTGGTCTTAGAAAGCCCCTCCTTCAGGACCTCAGGTTTTCTTTCTCAGTGGGGAAATTGATGTAGCTGAAACACCGTAAGTACTTCATGGAACTGGTTCAATAAGCTGTTCCATCAGATGCTGCACAGAGTAGTCCAGTTGTTAGGCATTTTTTGCACAGAGGAAGAGCTCCAGGTATAGTAAATCATTCTTGGCCTCTGCAAATATACAAGCACATATATTGTAAACTGTTTTAAAGTTCCTCAACTGTTTCCACCTATCACTGCTCAGATAGGATCTTCTACATTTCACCCACTAAGTAAACTTTAAAAAGGCTGACCCTCTTTTGTCCCGTGAAATCTGATCTACCTATCACCATCAAGGGACATCTGGGATTCATCTTATCTTTTCCACTGGATTGTTGATTAATGGAAATTGTTTTGAATGGGATTCAAACATGGCAAAACTCCATGGACCTTATGAATTACAATAGGGTAAAATAGGAGGTCAAGTTAAAAAAAAAAAAAAAAAGAAAATGGATGTGAGATAGAAAATGAAGCCATAATAATATGGGCCACATTTCATGCTACTCCTGCATATATTTTAGAATGGGGTTTCTGATCACCTTTAAAATTATATGTATTTTCATTGCAGTACAGGAAATCTTGACCTGTCACGATGAATAGAGATTATAGGTATCCGGCACAGGCTCAGTGTTTCAGTAATATCTCATAAGCCTTCGTGAGCTAAAGGACCTATTTAGGACTCACAGAGTTAAAGGGGACGAACAGTTGTTTCCTGTTCTCTGGAAATTTTTGTCCCTAAAAAGCCTTAATGAATAGGAAGTTTGAAGATAAATGGACTTACATGGAACTTTCAAGTTTATTAGTTCTTTCTAATTCTTCAAGGAGTGCAATGGCAGCAGTTCCTCATATCTACAGGGGCCCATAGATAATTTACAAAGGAAAACAAAACTGTTAAGACTTGACTGTAGTACTAAAATTGGAATAACCTGGAGCAGCACTGTAGTAGTTTTGTGGCCAGATACCAGGACTGCCACATGCTCCAAGCCAAATACAAGCCATACAGATGTGGTTAGCAAAATTCCACACAGAGCTGCACAGCCCATGCAGAGATGCACTGCCTTGAATGCACTACTCCACTGACTTGGCCCATGACTTCTGGCTGTCTCAAGGTGTCTGTCAATCTGTTGCTGTGCAGGTAGACAAGCTGCTTACTGTTACACAGCTCCCAGAATCAGACCCTCAGCTGGAGGAACACATAACTTCACTCAGGCCAATGGAGCAGTGCTAGCTGGCAGCCATAGGGATCCCCTTCCCCTAAACAACCGTGCAAGTACTAAAGCAGGTTGATTTTTTTTCAAGAAAACTTTTTGGATTTAGTCTATAGTTTCTCTTGTCCAGGAGCCAGCACTGCAGGCATAAGGCACAGCAAGACTGCCTCAAAACAGTGGCCTTATCTAAAGGTATGCAAAGTATTTAGAAGAAAATAGCAATTTACTGCTTAAAAATATATGTAAAAAACACTGGTTTTGCCTTATCTTCTGTTTCAGCAACTAGAATACTTATTTGTACGCTGAGATCTTATATGTGGCTTTGGTCATATGTTTGCACAAATGTCAGCAGGAAGAGGCTCTGATCCACACTGACATAATACGAACAAAAAACAACAAATTTAAAATGAAAAAAATTAGATGTGCAAAGTTTTGTACAGTTCCTATATTCTTGGTCTCCGTGACCTGCTTCTAAAAATGAGTAATATTCAGAATTGAGACCACAAATTTTCTCAACACTGTCACAAAAAAATACACAGTTTTGAAGGTGTTACATATGTACATGCAAGTACTTGTGCTTTCTTAACCAGAGGGGAAGATCCTTCCTGAGACAAAGGCATCTCCAACACCTTCAGGTAAATTTAGGATTCAGGATTTCAGCAGGAGAAAAGTTACTGTACCGGCTTGTGACCCTTTTAACATCTGTGTGCCAAGATAAGTATGTGTTTCTCTGTTTCTGACTGCTTGCCTGTACTCTTAGTCGCTTCAAGTTTCACATGAAAACTTCTTTAAACACAAGCTCTGCTGTTTAAATCCATTGTTTTATTTTGACCACAATATCAAAGACTGGAAATATTTAACATCAGTGCTGGTCACCTGCCGCGTCCTGAAGGCTTGTTATGTTGAAGAACGTTTTTATTTCTTTGATTTAGAAGTAAAATCCAACACAACAAACATAGTATTGAGTTCTGTACAAAGCAGGATTATGAATTCTGTGTGTCGTGTGCTTTATTGGGCCTTTTTCTCTTTGTAAAAATAAAGCTGTTACAAGCCAGGAAGTTCTGAAGGTAGAGCCAAGCTTGAACCAAACAAGAGAGTTGGCTTCAATTTCTGCAACCGAGCCTTGGCTTGGGTATCTGCCAAGCCAATAGACCTGACTGTATTCATTTACAGACAGAAAAATTCAGAGAAGGGTAGGCACCAGAAGATTTTGTGGTAGGAAATAAGGCCACTGTGTTCTTCTTTTCTTGTTTGAAAATAGAACTAAACCAGATCATGGGTCAAGCAGTAACTGTCTTGTTCATTCTTTGTATAAGAGCAGAACATAAAGACCACTTTTTCTCTAATTACAGAGCTGTAGAGGAATAATGAATTTCCCACATATTTTTCTGCTCGCTTCAGTGTCCAAACTTTGTCCTGTATCAGAAGTTTGCCCAGATCATAAAAAGAGACTGAATGCTCCTCAGTTTTTGTTTCTATTTTAAATCTAACTGAAATACTTGGAGAATTTTACTTTTTTTTTTAAATCTTCTGTAATATATTGATAGAAAAACTGTCTTCTGAGTTCTCCAGCAGTAAAATAGCCCTTACAGGTTTGGACTTTCAACCTCCACCTTAAAAAAGGAAGAATGACCTCTGGGTTATTGCTCTTTGCTACATATTTTTCTAGAGCTGTATTTAACCCACATCCTTTTTTGCTCTTACGCCTTAATCCATTGAACCTTTTCTATCAGGAAGACAGTTGCCTTCTACTTAGATCACAGAACTTTTGACTGGAGTTTGACCCTTTGCTTTTGGGGTGCATCAAACTTGAATACAAAGTGAATTAATCAAAGATTTGCTCACATGGTACAAAGAAAATTAGATGAAAATCTGTGGCTAAGGCCACAGCATGTATATGTATGTAGTTCACAACAAGAAAGGTGGAGAGTGTTGTGATCCAAGATTATTCAACATTCAATCAAAATAGCCATAATAGCATTCCAACAGTGAATGAGAGGCCAGAATGGCTAACCTAGATTTGAGCCAAGGGCTTACAAATGACAAATTCATAGCCAAGATTGTGCTATGTTTCTTTGAAAGGCGATTTGAAAGCTTAGTTTTTAACACAGATTTGATTTTAGATTTTAATAATGAGAAATTATCCATTAATGTCACAAAGTGACATGCAGCCTCCATGTCTTTCATATCCAAAGCTGTGATAATTTGCCCTTTTGAAAAAATGCAGAAAACTGTTAGTGAATGAAGGGGTAAAAAAGGTCTGAGAAGCATAGGTGATTGTTTAAATCTAAGAAGGTATATTTTTCCTCAACAGTAATAAGACTTTCCTGGCTGGGAGCATAAGGAATCTGTGAATAAGGCTATCATTAATGATTCTCTAATAGGACAGAGTAGTTTGAGGGCAAACAGAGAATACGAATATCCTATAAATATATTGTCTAGTTATGTGGTTATGTGTACATAAAAAACCTTTCCTACAAAGTCTATAATCAACGTTTAGGATTGTCTGTGATTTAGGATTAACAAAATCTTATAGTCCCCATGCAGAGGGTGTAACAACTGTTCCATTTCATCTGGTATTTTACCAGATGTCCTCCAGGAGCATATCTCCTTATGGCAGTAAGGTGGAGGACTCTGCAATCTTAATAATCTGAGGCAGTCATGTTGCCAGCATTTGCTTTTTTTCTGTCTCAGCTCTTATGATGTTTAATGTTTTTCATAAAGCTTAGCTCCTATATTCCTGTAATTATGTGAGAAATTCAAGTTACTTCTAAGAAGACCCTAGTGAGTCCCTAGTCTTTGTGGTTGCTTGCACAAGAAGACTTGAAATATCATTGTTCAAGGATCAAATACTGAAAAGGAAATGAAAAGAACTCATGTTTATTTTGCCTGAAGACCCATGATTTTAAAGCTCTTCTTGCTCTCTTGAGAACCTGTCTAATGTTCTTCGGTGCTAAGTGGCAGCAAGAAAGTGTATGTGGGTAAGAAAAGCCTAAAATTCTTGTCAACAAGGTACTTTGTGCAGTATGAGTGGTCTTTGGTTTTTATATCAGCTGGACTGAGTTAAGACTTAGATTTGTGTGTCTCACAAATCTCCTGAGGAATTAGAAAAGGTGTTTTTTAAAGGTCTTCTCAGTTGCAACTCTCTAATTATGCGAGTTACGAAATCTTAGGTGAAAGAAATGCAAATATAAAAATAAAATTAAAAAATCAAATGCTTTTGATTCTTGTTGCCACAGTAAGCGATTTATGTGACCAAGGGGACAAAAAAAACAGTAAAAAAGCTAGTGGCAAGAGCTTAAATAAAGAAACAATTAAATCACATAGTTCTTTTTTCTTTCTCCTCAAACAAAGGGAAAAATCTATCTGAAAGAGTGGCTGTGCACACACACTTCTCCACATGCGTGCACAAGTAGAATGAGATCCAGCAAGAGCATTGTGACCCTCCTTTGCTTAACCACAAGGCTGTGGTTAAGACATGTACAGTGCATTTCTTTTTTCCCATTTACATATGGTGTTGGTGTTCTTTCAATACTTTCATGGAAAGAAGAAAGAAAGGTATAATTATCTGTTGAATTATGTGTAGCTGCAGCTATTTCAATCACTCTTTTTTGTCTAAACAGAAACTCTCTCCATCTGGCAGCTGTGGAACACAGCCAGCTGCGTGATACTGTGACTGGCTGTCCTGAGTAGACCTGCTGATCTTCTCCTCTTCCTTTTCTGCAGGACTGCCCACCAGAAGCAGGTGATTTTCGTGCCCAGCAGTGCTCTGCTCACAACGATGTTAAGTACCAGGGGCAGTTGTATGAGTGGCTCCCCGTCTCCAACGACCCCGACAACCCGTGCTCGCTGAAGTGCCAGGCCAGAGGAACGGCTCTGGTTGTGGAGCTTGCACCTAAAGTTCTGGATGGGACACGGTGCTACACTGAATCCCTGGACATGTGCATCAGTGGCTTGTGCCAAGTAAGGAGAGAAGCCCTGTCTCAACCCCTCTCCTCATGACTCGTCTCCTCAGATCTCTCCCACGTGCTCACTCCCTCTCCTCCCTCATACTTGTATCATTTTAGGGTCTTTTTTTAAATCATCTGTTTCCATTCATTTAAATTCAATCCTTTTGCTTTTATTTTTTTTTTTTTTGGGTGGGAGGTGATGAACGTATAGTCTCAAAGATTATTTTCTCGCTTTATGCTGCTTCCTTAGAGTTCTTTTGAAGTATTTTATTATCTGTTTTTGAACTGTTCTCTATAGTTAGCTGCAGGAACATACCTAATTTGAAGTACCAGTATAAAATAATGTTGTAGCTTTTCATTAAATCAAAGTTTTCCAGGTCTATCAAATTACATTATCTTTGAGGATTATTGCTCCCTGTAAATCAGAAACTCTTGTGGCAGTCGATGAGGCACTAAAATGAAAAAACTGCCATTCCTTCTGTAGGACTAAGCAAGTTGCTACATCTCCTTGGACTTTAGCATCCGTATTTGTTACCAGTGAGAAATGTGGACTTTTTCACCCTTCACTTCACAGTATGTGGAGATCTCTTGGTCATTCATCAATTTATTTGCATCCTAATCTGCTTTTTTATTACCTTAGTGCTTTTATTTATACACTGGTGCCCTATCATTGTTACTGTTAAATTACTTTATCTACATCAGACTTTATTCTTCTCAACTACATGTAGGCTAGTGATTGATGAATGGAAGGATTTTTTCACCATCTCTGCTAGGTTCTGAGCACACCTAAGTCTCAAAAACCGTTGAGTGTAGATTCATGTTTCATTGCGTGGTGACCCTAAAATATGTGTAGACTTGAGGTGTTGTTGGCTTTCTAGTGTATTTGAACCACTTTTTTGTTGTAGTTGTTGGAAGCTTTCCTGCCTGTTTCTTTTCTCTTTGATTTTCTGCTCTGAGCCAGAAACAGTCCTGAAGTAAATGAAATAATTAAGATGGTTCCTGGGCTAATCTCATTTGTGATCTGAAGAAGGCATTCATCTGGACCTCTTCACCTAAACCAAGGGCATACATCTCAAAATTCTAGATTGCCTAATGATACTAACTATTTTTAGTCTTGTTTTCTGTTTTCAGATCTTTTAACAACTTAACTGAAAGCACAAAAATCTGGATGGGAAAAAGAATTCATTTGCGTTCTCGTGACAGTTCTTACTTGGAAGTCTGAAAGTAGCTGCACTGCTGAAACTATAAAGACTGATGTTAGTTCTCTGTGGCTTGAGAATAGATAAATATACTAGCACTGAGTAATGTTCCTGAGTAATTTTAGTTAAATTAACTCTTTTCTTATATACCCTAAAATGGTAAAATAATTTTTAATGCAAAAATTACATTATATTTCCCATGTTATTCAGCATTCAGTTTATTCAACAATTTTTCCATATAGTTACAACTACTGCATTTTTGAGGATGACCAAAAAAAATTAAAATATAAATGCTCATGCTGTATTGCTTACAGTGAAAAATTGGAGTGTCAAATTTAAAGCAACTCGAAGTCTTATTGTCTCAGTGTATCCCTGCTAGCCAGTCATATCTTTGTGACAGTAGAGGTACTGCATTGAAAAATCCATAACTAAATTTACCCTAACAATATGCTATAGGAGAGCAGTTGCCTTACTTTCTATCACAGCAGTAGCTAGTTCTATGTAAGTAATCTAGAATAGTAAGAGTATGGAATTTGCTATAATAAATTATAAGCTCTCTTTAAAATCAATGATCTTCCATTGCTTCTATAAAAGTTATTTTAAAAGATTGGGAAACCATAGTGTTATAGAACAACAAGTGGAACATTCTTTCTCTGTAACATGTGTGTGAATAAAGTTATTTCTGTAAGTATAGGGAATGCATGTAAACTTCAGAGAAGATAAAATATAATTTTAGAAATTATTTCTATTCATATGCAGCAGGAGCTGCAGGCTACCACTTCCCTAAATTGGTTGACACACTGTAAACATAATAATTATGGGTCTCAGTAGTTTGTAAGAGTTCATAATGATCCTGGAAGAAAAGCAACATTTTTATGAGATGTCTCTGGTACTGCATGATTTGGGGCAGTGCAGCAGACAACTGTAATAATATACATATGGTTTGTCACAACTGCAAAAAATAAAGACTCCTAAGATGCATATTCTGTATAAGGTCCTGAAGATTAAAAAGTGGAATATGTTCCTTATGTGATTTAACAGCAGCAAGAGCCAGATTCTGCACCTGGTACAGGGCAACCGTGGTATTGTAGCAGATTGGAGAATGAGATGCTGCAGAAAGGGACCTGGGGGTCCTGGTTGATGGCAAGCTGAACCTGAGTCAGCAGTGCCCTGGAGCCAGGAGGGCCAACCCTGTC
>JAODKT010001744.1:29011737-29024062 GCA_027576195.1 Cossypha heuglini
TCCTTCCTTCCTTCCTTCCCTCCTTCCCTCCTTCCCTCCTTCCCTCCTTCCTTCCATCCCTTTTAGTAATGTAGACAAAATCTCCTCTGTGTTATTGGGTTTCCCTGTCACAATCTCTTAGTCTTTCTGCTGCAGGGGAGATAGTCCACTTTAATTTTTGGGTTTTTTTGGTTTTCCTCACCCCTTTGACTTCTTCTTGTACTCATAGTCTTCATACTTAATTCTCTCTCAACATAATTTTTGCCTTCTGCTTGTATGAATTCTGAAAAATTTTCTTTTTTTTTAACTCTGGCAAGGAAGAACAAGAAATTCTTTGCTTCCTCAAGTGGGTGATCAAGGATTATTCAAGGCTTCTTCTATCTCCAGTACGGGTGTCAGAATCTGTGTGTTGTTTTACAGCGCCAGATCAGGGTTTTTAAAAAAATAATTTTTATGGTTTTCATTAAATATGTGGCCAAATAGTAGATTTTTGTGTAGTTTCCCAAAAGCACATCCCATCAATATCATAGGCAAATCCTCACCTCATGTAAATGAGCATTGCTTCCCTGAAGTCACAATCATAAACAAGATGCTTCCAGTTTGGGCAGTCTCTTTTACTTACACAACCAGAGTGACCTTTGTCGTCTTCTATCCTTTCAGTCATTCCAGCCCAGGGATCCCAGGGGACCACACATCATACAAGCTGCTGTGAAGTGTATGATTTGTGGGTTTGCTTTAAACATTTCAGCCATAGCTCAGGACAGCAGCAGTCCTTCTCTGTGAGAAATCATGACAGCTGCACCATTTTCATATTGAAAGGTTAAACACTGAATGTGTCCATAACTAACCTATCGGCTGAAAGGATGAAACAATGTTAGGCTTCCAATCAAAGGCAAAAAGTGTAGCCATGGTCTACGAAAACCAGAGTAGACTCTAGCAGAAAATATTTTTTAAAAAAATGATGCTTCAACTAGCAGCACCATTTGGCTGAAAAGTCAGAAGTCGTACTAGTCCAAGAAATTGATGAGAAATGTATTTGAGAAGAGTTATATACAAACTGACTTCTGTACATGTAGAAGTATAAGACCTATTGATTCCTTAAATTTCACTGAAGAAGCAAGATAAAAGAGTTTTACTTTTGCTTTCTGCTTCCTACACAAAACTTGAAAAGCTATTCTTCTGTTGATACTCTAAATTGTATGAGTGTTTTCATTATTATTATTATGATTATTATTATTATTATTATTATTACTGCTATTGTTGGGATTTTTATTAAAGACCATAAAATTACTTCATCTATATGATAGAATTGTGCAATGAATCATACTATAGCTCTAAATTGTAGGACCAGATACAATGATTATAAAACTGGGAATTTTAAAGAAGGCTGTTAACTAAATTTGTTACTACAAAAGTTGTTTAGGACCAAAAGCACCCTTTTTTTTCTTCTCACAAAACTGCCCAACTTTCTTCTTTACATACTCTTAATTTTACAGGTTATTTGTTAAAGAAAGCTGCATCCCAGAAGTGCCTATACTAATGTCTACTATTTACAGAGTATTAAATTTCTCTTTAAAGACCTACTTTCACATAATACTGGAGATAGTTTTTAAAAAATTCTGATTTATTGATTCCTCGGCCTGTTTTTTTTTTTTTTTTAATTGGTTTTTTTGTTGTTTTTTTTTTTTGTTTTGCTAAGCTGCACAGTGAATTCAAGTCAGCTAACAAGCTTAGTTATCTTTATCTAACTCAAGTTACCTGTAGCTGATCAGAAGTCAGACTTGGTGATCTTAGACATCTTTTTTAGATTCTGTGTCCAGCCCATGGGTGGGGGGTTGACCTAGATGACCATTAGAGGTCCCTTACAGCCCAAACTAGTCCATGGCTCTATTTTGTGGTTCTATATACACCAATACTTAAAATACCTCTGTGTGTGTCTGTGTGTCTCTGTCTGTGTCTGTCTTGCATGCTTTTAATTTTTTTCATCAGGGCCAGAGGCTATAAAAACTGGTGCATCATTTCAGAAGAGTGGGAAAATCTGCTCTACTTTAAATAGGTGACTGTGCTGTATTCCCTGTGTATCACGACTTCAGGATGGAGCATTTCTCCTTCTCTCTTCCATGTACAAAGTGTTGCTGCACACATCCTCTCCTTTTTGTGGTTCAGCCCAAAATACAGAGCTGATCAGGATAAAAGTGTCACATGTTTGGAGTTTGGTGCATGGATATTTTATTCATTGGCAGAGGAAACCTACATGAGACAGGTAAAAATAAGATTGGATGGTCACCTCAGCAGGCTCTCAAAGGCTTACAAACCTGCCTTGGGCCTGGACTGTCCATGTGGGATACACTTGGGGCATAGCTGCAGGAATTTCAGCTGGCCCCATGGCTGCTTCTAGCCATTCCTTAGCTTTGGATCTGATTTCTTTGCATGCCCTCCTTTCAAGTCAACTCCAGTTCTGGGGAATGAGAACACCAGGAGTCCATCCTGCCACATGTTAACCCCTGACCTGCATTTTTCCACCCTGCAACGTTAATTGGTCTAATATTAGAGACTGTTCTCATCCTCCTTTACCACTGGTAATAAGGAGGGTCGTGTGCTGATTTTCACAGGATCCCTTCTTTCTACACTTTACTTAGATGTGTTACCTAACTGAAAACTCTGAGACAGTAACTTCTAGAAGGAGATTCTCACTGTGTTTCTGTCTTTCACAAGAGGACTGAAAGCGCTGTTATTTGCCTGTTTGATGTCAAGATAGAGAAATTAATGGTCTTTGTTTTATTAATTCTCTACAAACAAGCATCATTTGTGCTTCCACCAACCTGTATTATTTTAGAAGTATTTTGTCCCCCATGACAGCTTCTACTAATAATCTTTTTGTTCTGCCAAGACTAGGACAGAAATCAGGTCAGAAAAAAGGAAATTATTTGGGGAAAAATATGTCAAGGTATTCACACAGTGCTGGGATTTCAGTCTTGTGTAGTTCAGCTATTTCTGCCTCCTGATTGTAATCTTTCTTTTTTTTATATAGTCCATTGAAACCTAGATGTCTTCTGCAGAGATAACATTTCAGAAAGTACTGAATTCTTGATTTCTGTTGGTTGTATGTTTAAGAACCTGTGACAGGCTGAACAACTGAATTGCTTTTTGAATATTTTGTCTTACGTTGTCCTCACCTATCTCATGTTCTACAGGTAGCAAGTCATAATTTTGTTCTCTTGGTGAATTTCAGGTTTTTTGAGACAAAAGAAGTAGCTTTTCCCCCAGCATGACATCTTTTCAGCACGCAGAAGGGAGTGGGGTGGAGAACCATGATTCATAAGAGGAATAGCCAAATGCTTAAATTGCTATAATCATGCCAGGTCGCAACATTTTTGCGGTGGAGAGTGGAAGGGAAATGGGATTATTTTGTGTGTGTGAAAGAATCTTCAGTTTTATTATAATAACTCCCCTGCCCTGAATTATCAGTGTTTTATTTTTTGGACGAACAGGGGTTAGCACCTCTGCAAAGATAGCTTGTTCTAGTCTTTTAGCAGAAGCAATACATGGTGCCCTCCAGTGATTTAGCCTGCAGTGCTCAGAGCAGCTCCCTTTGCTGGTGGCAGAGGGAGGGAGGAACATTGTAATTTGGAGGCTTAGCAATTATAAGAAACTTGAAAGAGCAGCGTGGAGACTTCTTACTTCCGTTACCAGGAGGTAATCTCTGTTCATGCATTTCCTTAGCACACCCAAAAGCCTGGGCTGTGTAGAGTGGTGCAGTGGCTTTACTGATGTATGAGGATGGCAAGATGCCTGCAATGGCTGGGCAGTTTTGAGAGTCCTCAGCAAAACAGATGTTTGGTTCTCATTGAACACCTTGGCAAGTGGTCCAGTTACTGTGAAGACCCAGGAGAGGTGTTTTGCAGGCATTTCAGATAGTTTCCTCTGTTTTCCTAAATGTCTCCTCCTGGGGCCTGCATTCACTCCTCTCACACACTGAGCAGCAGGCTGGAATGCCATATAGACTAGCTAAGCTGTTTCAGCAGTAGCCTGGGGACATGTAGCCTCTCTCAAGTATTTGAACTGTGAGAGATGTCTGTTCCTTGATAACACAGATTATGTGACTGCCCCAAGCACCAGAAAATCTTTGCTGGCACTGGTATAACAAAGCTCTGCAGCTGGATCCCCATTGATCCAGCCGACAGAGGACCAACTCCTGCCAACAAAAGAAGCCTGTACACCCATCAGAAGAGAGCTCTGAATAGCAATTTCAAGCATGTCATGAAGTCACCAGAGCTTACAAAGAATTGCAGTCAAATGTAATGTGTCACAAGTGTCAATTAAATGCTTTTACAATTAGCATTTCATGTTCTAGGATAAAAGAATAGGTCCAGCAGGCAGAATTTACTCTTGGTTTCTCAAGCACATTGCTATCAGGAAGCTGAGGGAAAGCTGCCTTGATGAGTTTTGTCTTAGAAAGGCCTTTGCAATCACTTTCTGATGCAGTTTTTAATATTCTTCAAACACTGACAAATCTTTCCTGTGAAACTGCTAAGATATACAGATGATAGATGTGATTCTTCTAGAGGAAAGCAAGTATTTCAGTAATGATCTGCTAAAGAGCTCTAGCTAAAAAAAAAGTTAGGTTTTTTCTTTCTCCTTTGTCAAGAAATGCACAAGCGTATAAGGACAAAGGAGAAACTAATTTTTACTCTAACTCAATATAGATGTGTAAATGCAGTGAAAACCAAAGAGAAGTGTGAGTGAAATGGTAAGTGAATATGAATAATCACAGAAGCTTTTTTTTTCCTATTGTTGTGCATTCGTAAACTCTTGGAAGTTAGTTCTGTTTAAATGTTGCCTCTTACACTGTAGCAGCCTCTGCATTTCTGTATAATCCAAGGATGAACTAGAGAGAGCTTTGTTCATACATCTTTGGACTCTCCTGTGATGGCCCACACAACAAATTGGTTGGTTATAAACGAGTAAATATGAAAAATTCAATCTTTTTTTAATCTTGGAAGAGTCCTCCTAATTTAATTTGCATGTAAGGCATTACTTTCTCCCCACATCCAAGATTTTAGTGTGCCTGTAATCCTCATTTAGAAGTGTCAGCTTTAAAGTTAGTTGAATTGCTATTTGTTAAATCAAGGGTAGCATCTGAATGAGTTTACTTTTTTTTTTCCCCCTGAGAGAAAATTAGGAAACAGAAATCTCTTCTCAGTTCCTTGCACCGCTGGGTGTTTGCTGTTTGCTTCTAGATCTTTGGCTGAACCATTGATTCCCAATGTGCTGTATCTGCTGTGCTGTTGAGTGAAGCTACATAAGGATCTTTGTTTAAATATATTAATGGCAGAGAGCTCTGGCTAGCTGAGAATGATGGGACAGATACCAGGCAGGATCTGCAGATTGGTTGCAGTGTGTTAGTGGTAGACAAGGCAACCAGCAGCAACAGATCAACAAGCTGGCCAGGCATGTTTCCATGTGTTGGAAGGTGTATCTCAGCCACTTCAGTGGCTGGAGTTAACAACTGGGGTACTCATTAGTAACTGAAGTTTGTTTCACACTGCCTGAACAGTTGCAAGATAAATTTCTCTAAAAAACCAAGCAAGTACACTGATCGCACATGGAGCCTGATGTTACCAGCATAGTTACAAATTGCCTTGCCATTGTGAAAATCGTCATATGGTCTTCAATTATAGTTGGACTGTGGTGTACCTCCACCTGAATTCCTGGGGAAGTCCTGCCTAGTGCCTGGTGCTGCTCAAGATGACCTGTGATGGGATAATGTCATGAGGCTGTGCCAGAAAAGTGTTGGGCTGTAAAATGTCGTCTCAAACACGTCAGTGCACTGAAGGGCAGACACCACCTCAGCAGGAGCTGCAAGTCCCCGTTTCACAGGCACCGACTCAGATCCTGTTTGCTGTACAAGCTCAAGCTTGTTCTCTCCCCAACAATTTGAAGGATAGAGCAGCTCTTAATGCTGATTCTGTAAAACAGGATTTTGAATCCAATTGAAATGATGGCTCTGATCCAAAACATTTTTCAGCTGAGCAGTGACAATACACACAAGTCCCACATTGAGCCCCACATTAGTATCTATGTGAAGGGCAACTTTGTTTTTTTCAGATTCTCAGAACTTCTTGCATTTGAGCTACAGACATGCCCTTTGAAAAACAGAGATTTATTTATAATTGGCTAAATTTGCAAGCTTGCTTTATTACATTATTTCCTGCCCAGGATTTCTTAATACTGAATTGAAATTATTATGAAAACTTCTTACTTCAGGGCATTTCCAGACTAGCAGGGCTGGAGCAGAACCTGTCATTGCTGGTCCAGTTTTATTTCTGGAAAAATCTGCTAAGCTGAGCCAGAGTTCAAGTCCACAAGGGGAACACATGCATTAAAACACTCATGCACGCACTCAATGAGTTAGTTCCAACTCCTGTTGTGGGACTTTTAGTCTGATGCCTTTAAACTACACACAGGCAGTTGATCTGTTAACTTGATAGCCATCTCTTTTCTTGCAGCATCCCGTAAATATTATTTTGCAATGTGTCTCTGAGTCAGGAATATCCTTATTTTTCTGTTTTGTCAACCCATGGGCTGTCAAGTGAAGTAAGGGGAGGTTTGGGGCACAGAGGGTGGGGGGGGCGGGTAGAGGGGAAAAGAGTCAAACGCAGCATGAAGTCTGGGACTTCAGCCTAAAATTTAATATGGAATCTTTACCTCTGAGTAGAGCTGTGGTACCTTATGCCAGAAAACAATACAGGCTTGGCCAGCTAGGGATTAGCTGTTATTATTCTGGCTTTTTGTTGCTAGACTTTCTATGCTAAACCCATAAGGAGAATAAAAAAATCAGCTCTCTTTAGAGGTGGTGAAGAAGATCTGGGCAGGCAGTTGGTACTCAACCTGTGATTTCCTCACTCTGGTACCACATAGCTGACATTTTCCATATACTGAGAGATCTCCAGAGCCCTACAAAATCTGCCTTTACTGCTTTAAGGGCATTTAACCACAATAGTAATGAGCTCCATAGAAACACCTTTAGAAATGCACAAGAGCTTCATCCAAAACTTATCAAACTTATCATTACATGTTCTCGATTTTCATGGAGTTTGGATTAGGTTGTCAGGGAACTTAATGGAGATGCTTCTGACATTTTGTGCAGTAACAATGGGCAGTTCAAGCTTCTGACCACGCTTCAGCAACTTGAAACTCAAAAGATTTCAGTATGGAAAGTCTATGCTTCATTACCCTGCTTTAAGGGGAGGAAGCTCAACATGTAATAGAGATGAGTATGAAAATGCTTACTGCAGAACATTTCCAGGCACAATTTGTTTTAGTAATCCATTTTCCTTCCTAGTGGGTTCTTCCTTCCCAGACCTTTGTGAATTGAAAAAGACTTCATCTCCCTAAACAGCCCAGAATATTACGATCAGAAGTAGAATGCATTGGAAAGGGAAGTTTCTATCTCACAGAAACTTCAGAATTTCAACATTGGATCCAGCTTCAAAGCAAGATAAGGAGTTGACATTCCAAAGCTTTTCAGGGAGTGAAATATTCCCTAGACTTCTGATTCAAAAAAGTCATTGTTTTATTTCAAACTATGTCCCCCAAACCATTACTCTGAGCTGTATATCAGAGGTACAGTATCCTCATTGTATCCTTTGCTTACCATGCTGATGAAGCCGTCCATGGTGCTTATTTTCATGAGGAGGTCCTCAACCCCCTCTGTCAGGTGAGTATGCCCATAGATCAGTGTCTTAGCAGACTTTTCTAGTTCTGCAGACCAAGTGAGTCTATTTTCTTGATAGTTGGCCTCTTCTAATGTCTTGCATCTTCAACATCTCTGATAACAGCCAGTTTAAAACCTTCCCTCTGTGTTTTGTTCATGTATGGGTGGATGCTGAAAGAAACAATTCTGCCTTCCTATTCCTTGTAAACCCTTTGCACATTTCTGGGGGAGTGGTGACATATTTCCACCTATTCCATAATCTTTTTCAATGAGTACTCTGCAGCCTTGATGGGCAGTGAAAATAATGTTACGGAAATGACATGTTCTCAACTCAGCCAAACTTCTGTTTCTTCTGCTCAGAGACAAAAAATATTGTTCTCATGAATTGTGTGTTTTTTCAGGAGCACTTTAATATTTCCTTGTCTGATTTTTTTTTGTTCTTGTAAGAGTCCAGCCTGCAAAATGTTTTCATGTAAGAGGTAATAAAAACTAATATCTGGTGTAGTGTTTTTCATTTTAAAGCATCAGTTTACTCCACTCCATTTAAAACACTAGCAACCTTTTTAGTGTGTGTAATTACCTTCAAAAGATGGAGGAGTTTCACTAGGTAGTAAAAGAAGGCAAGGCAAGGCAAGGCAAGGCAAGGCAAGGAAGTTAACTTAGGAACATTTTTATTTCTGGCCTTAGTTAATCACTCATAAGTTCTTTTAATGAAAATTTCATACATATTCCCAGAGCTCTGATATCTATTTAGACAGATAATCTAACAGTAAAGAAAAAATCTCTGCAGAGGCCTTGGGGAAAAATAGGAAATCCATTTATTTTCATCAAAACTTTTAATTGCATAAAATTATCTGAGACACTGCCAAATACGGTAAGGTTAATATATATTTTGTGCATACCACAGAAATGTTAATAATCACAAAGGTCTCCATACTTCCACTTTGCTCGCACTTCCATTTGAAATACAGCATTTCAACGGAGGAAATATTTTTATGCTGTACACTGGTAATGGCTGTCCAACTAAAAAAAAAAAAAGAAACAATCCACAATATAACTTCCTTTCACACCAGAGATTTTCCCGGTGGTTTCCTCCACAAGTTGTGACCTAGCTCCAAATTGCTCAGTTTATAAATTAACTTTAATCAGGGTATTGCCTATGGCAACATGTGAGTTGATGATTCATAAAGTTAAAAATGCTTTAAAGTAGTAAATGCTGTTTTTTGAAATTGGTTACCTCATACCTGGATTTAAGATCCAGCCTATTTCTTATCCAAGCAGTTCACATATTCATTTCAAAGTAGGCAAAGGCATAAGTATTTATGTACCACTCTAAACTGAATTAATGAGCAGATATGAAAGAGAATTCTGTTCTTTCTTCTGTTATCTGGGCTCCCCAGCAGGACCCTTCTCACTGTGGGTGCTAGTGATCTCTACTACACTAGAAGGAAAATCTGATTTGTAGACATTGTCATGTCAGTTTTCAGACCATGCAAGTGATTATTTTTACCATCTTGTCTACACAGTGGCATTCATGAAAGTTAAAGCATAGCAGTCTGTGTGTATCAAAGGTGGTTCAGCTCCTGTAGGGATATTCTTATTCAGAAAGAAAAAAAAAAAAAGAAAAAAAAAACATAAATCTTACTCAGTACTGTGGATACAGTTTGTATACCTGTACTTCCAAGTTTTGTATGCAGTAGTTGCAGTCAAGATACAAGCTTATCTTTGCTCCAGTTTTCTAACCATTATTTGTTGTGGTGTTTCTAATGTATTAAAATGTCTCTTGCAGTCTTAATACAACTAGCTTTTCAAGGAAATGTATCATTTTTGTGACTGTTATTTCTTTAGGCTTCATTAATTCCATTAGAGGGATCATAATATAATGTGTAAGCATAGGAAGCTTGATCTGGTTCTGACCTGGAAGGAGTAGGTAAATTTAAAAAAAATTTATTATAGCTTTCATCAAGCTTGAATCTATAATGATTTAAATTAAGTATATTGCCAATATGACAGATAATCAAGGAAACAGCTATTCTGCAGCTAGTAAAATAATGATGTTAGAAATGGGGATTTAATTGCTGGAAGAAAATACTGGTTATTAAAGCCCGCATTTTCATAGACAGATGAAGAGAAAGTGTCAAACCGAGAAGTATATCTCACCCTAGCAGAGATGTGTAATTCTGCACACTCAGATTTGCAAAAATAGGAAATACTAGTCTGAATGTTTAAGTGGGCAAGTTACACACACACCTTTTATGAGTCTTGATGGTAAGCGCCCTATTTGTTCTCATCATTTTCTAGGACCTAATTCTATGATTTAACTAAAACTCAGAAATGTGGGAAAATGTAAAGCTGAAAAAACACTTTATTTAAAGTTCCCTGTGTTTATATACACAGTCTCTATTTGGCTAAGAGCCTTAGCACAAACTCATTAGAAGTTATAGACAAATATTTGTTCATCACTCTGTGTGCCAGAATGCTGGAAGGCTTTTCATTTTCTAGTACTTACAAAGGTAATTATAACACTGTAAGGACTTTCTTAATTTCTTGGATTTCAATTATTTATGTGCAAAATTCATAACTTGGATGCAGAATTTAATGTTCAAACAAAAGGCTTACATTAATTCTGTGTTAAACAAATAATCCATTAATTAATTTTAAATGGGCTTAATTATAAATCACTGTTTGATTCTCCTCAGAATAGCAGAGGTTTTGCAAACTAAGAAACCTAGTTTATCTATTTAACTCCTAAAATTTTGAACCAAACAATTTGCATGGAGGAATAAAGCCAATTTCAGAGCAGGTAATTGCGTTTATGCAATGACTCTCAATTCTTTTGTTGCAATCATTCCAGCCCTCTTTATCAGATCTTTTACAATGTCTGAACACAGGCATTGACAGTGTGGAATGGGATTATTGTCAAACATAACTTAAACCACATGGCTTCCCCAGCTGCATAGCAGGTAAAATTTCAGAGCCATGTTACTATTGATCCATGCTGCTCTTTAATTTTATCTATCTGTCTGCTTCCTATCTGTCTTTTTATGTGTTTCAGGCATTTTTCTTTGTGAAACCCTAAGAAGTGAAATTTCTGATAGGACTCTGACCAAGAAATGCTCACAATGCCCTAAAATAACAACCTCCAACAATACTCTTTTCTTCCTCTGGACTGCAAAAGCCATTGGGTACTAACCTGTTCACTATCTCTCGCCTGACTTCAGTGTGCACTCCCAGACAGATTTGCTCAGCCTCTTTCATTGCTAAGGTACTTTACGGCCCTCTAGAGATTCTAAGACAGAAATTTAGACTCATTAGTTGCAGAGATGGGTTGAGCAGTCAGTTGATTCGTGCTCACGTTGAACTGCACGTCTTTCTTTCTTGCCAGATTGTTGGCTGTGACCACCAGCTGGGAAGTGCTGTCAAGGAAGATAACTGTGGGGTCTGCAATGGAGATGGGTCCACCTGCCGGCTGGTTCGAGGCCAGTATAAGTCCCAGCTCTCTGCAAGTAAACGTAAGCTGTTCCTTCTGGTCAAGTGCCACCTTCCCCTTCTAGTCGCGTTTTCATTTCTAGCAAGCTAGTTTCACCCCACTCTTTCTCAGGTTCATGCATAATTGTGGTCAGCTTAGCTGTCCCCACAGGTGCATGCCTCTTGGGTTAAAGCAGCCTGGCTCAGACTGTTGGTCAGGTTGTGGGAATGGACAGAGGCATGTGGAAAGGTGTCATCAACATTCCCCATCTCAGCTAGCTAGTTGCTGGTGAAGAGCAGGAGAGCAAGGGGAAGTGGCTCTTCATCACTGCTGTGGCTGTATTAGCTGGCTGTGCATGGGACTTAATGCACTGCTCTGAGCAGAATGGTCTGTGCTGCTCTTGATCAGAGGGGAGCCTGGCAGAGTGCTCTCTCCAAGGCCTGTTCAGCATCATGTGTGCCTGCATGCTCAGCATTGTCACCCAGTTCTATGGGCAACTGAGGAACCCAAGTTGTCAGAAAGTGCCTACACAAGCAGGAGAGATCTCTACAGAAAAATGTGGCCTTTCCTGCATGCTGACCCAGCCTTAACCCAGAGTGGTAAATTGGCATTAGTGTGTCCCAGTGAGGGGGTTAATTTATCCTGAACCCCAGACAGGCTTTTTCAATTAGTTTACAGCACCACAGATGGAGCTTTAAAACTTTTAGGGTGAGAGATAGGGTGTTTCTGGTCAGTTTCGAAGGAAGGATCAAAAGGTGGGGGTATATATGCCTGTGTAGACACACCTATGGAATCACCTGTGCTAGCCTGAAAACCTGCCCCCAGCCTTAGCGTCTGATCAGACCAACTCTACTGTTCTGGAGCAACTTTGCAACTGCTGAATAGCACGTAACTTTAAAGATTCAAATAGCAGTGTAGTATCTGTTGAAGACTGTGTGTGTATACTTGTGGGTTCTATAGCAGGGAGAGCTGCTTTTTACAAAAGCTTCTCTCTGTCAAAGACTAATTGTATTGGTATGGAGCATGTCACACAGAGCAGCTGATAGCACAGTGCAGCTGTGGCTCCGTGTTTGCTGAGAGGGAGAGTAGGAGATAAGAAGGGGAGAGGGAGGGGAAGTTTCAGGGAAGGGAAGTTTCAGGGAAGGGAAGGGAAGTTTCAG
>JAODKT010001744.1:29025519-29042247 GCA_027576195.1 Cossypha heuglini
AGGGAAGGGAAGGGAAGGGAAGGGAAGGGAAGTTTCAGGGAAGGGAAGGGAAGGGCAGCTATTTTGTGTGAAGGAAAGAAAGGAATAATCCTCATAGAGTTCCATTGCTGAAGCAAAATTGTACATTAGAGGACAGAGGAAATAATTGACAAAGATTTAGGAATGGAATTTCACCTCATTGTTAAGTTTTCTGCAATAGGCAGGAACAGTTTTGGAAGTCTCTAGGCCACTTGAGACATAATAGTGTTTGTGAACTTTTTTGGCAAATGTCTTTTCCTGTAGGAGCAATTAATTGTTTTTTAGTTGCTTTGTGGTAAAAAGGTGCTCATCTCTTCTCTACTGAGGATAAAGGCACTAATTTATTATGCACAGTACTAAAATGTTAGTAAAACACAGTACCTACTCCCAATGGTTTCCTCTTAAATATAAAGAATGTTATATAGGTAGTAGAGCAGATGGCAGAGAGCACAATCTTAGACTGAGACAAATGTGAAAAAAATGTTAGAGAATGGATTTTTCAGACACATTTGTCTGTGTATAATTGTTATGCAGCGCTAAGAAAATCACATATTTTGTGTGCAGTCTCTATAAACCCTCTAGCATTATTCCCTTCCCTGCTGTGAGCTCACATGATTTTATGCAACACTGTGAACTTTGAATCAATGAAAAGTAAGTATTTTTTTAATTAGGTTTTTTCAAATCTTAAAGACATGGTTATGAATCCCCTTCACATGTGTGAATTAATACAAATTCTTTTTGAGGTTGACTTCAAAATTATTTATGTAAATGTTGTGAAAATTTGAGATTTTAAATGTTGAAATTCTTTCCAAAATCTATTGTGTTCATTTTCTGCATTTATCTTTCCCAGCACTGTTGGCACGTCATCTGTCTCAGCATCTTGCTTATTTGTCACTATAAACATAAATACACAAGCAAATCTGGGATCAGGGCCTGATTAATTTTATTTAGCCAGTCATTTAAATAACTGGATTCACTAGTTGATAGCTACATGTCAAGTTATCTTTATAAAATAGTCCTGTTTTTCTAGAATTATGGCTACTTTATCTGTGGTCAGAACAAAGGATTAAAAACCAGACTGCCATGCAGCATTAGAAAAATCAGAGGGGAAATATACATCAGTGACTAGGTGTCAGCAGAGGTGTTCTTTGGCCTTGCACAGGATTTTTGTTTCTCTAAGAACAGTATTCAATCTGGAAGACTGTTCTAGGGGTTGCACAGTTGACCTTTACTCCAGAGTGTCCTAATAGTTTCTGAAACTGTTTATATCTCAAAACCATTCCAAACACAGTCTTGAACTCATCATAGTAAAGTAATTGTCTCTTGGTGCTCACATCCAGGTCCATTCAAAGGCTTAAGAGAACAAAATAAAGCTTTTAAACACTTAGCATTTCCTACAGAAACAGCTTCTTCACTATTTATAGGGATAGTATACATGTCCCAGTTGGCCTCAGAGACAGAAACATAGTAGGGCAGGATTTAGTGTGATGCTGAATTCTCACCATTTTTATGAAAAAAAAAGCACCTGTGTCTATACTTTTGTAAGACAGATAATAAAAAGGCTACAAAAATCTTTACTGAGTCCAGAAATATTATTTTTTCTTAGGTGGCTTGGGTGATTCTTCAGAAGTCTGCAGCAAGTCTGTTTTTATTTAATATTTTGTTTAGGGAACTGTGCACATCCTTCCTATAAGCTGCATTTAAGCAAGCGTCTTTGTATTCACCAAGAAGCTAGAAAGTTAGTCCCATAAGCTGTGAGTGCATTCTGCTGATCATCTAGTGCAAAGCTGGTATTTCTCTGAAACAGGATTGGCATCTACTAGCAAAGCAGATTAGTTTTAAAAGAGGCTTGTAGAAATTATAATGCTGTCTAGATACTCACCTAATTACTTTTGCTGTGGCTGTCAAAAATAGATGTGATTCCAGATTTCCACTGAATATCAGTAGTAATCGGGAGATAGAAAGAACTCCATTTTCCATGAGAACTGAGAAACCATTTGGACAAAATACAAATTAAAAATCCAAAACTAGAAGAAACTTCTCTCTCATGGGAATCTGATGTATGCACATGACATTCAACTTTTGCCTGAAACCTTGCACTTTCTTCTCAGCCCTAAGCCACTGTCCTTTCAGTTACCTGGGACCTTCCTTTGCTTCCCTATGCATGGTCTCCAGAGAAAACCAACCACCTGTTAAAGCATTTTGTGTCTTTTCCACACAGCTGTCTCCCTGCTTATTGTTGGAGAGAGATGTGACTAAATGTTAGCCTGCTTACTTTCACATCTCTTCACAGGAGATGTCTCCTCCTTATCACTGTTAACCTCAGGAAATTATCCTTCAGTCCCCACTACTTCTGCTCTGTGAAAGCAGGAAGCACTGTGATAAGAATAAATCCCTCTGAGCTTTGCATTTCATATAAAGTGTGCTAGGATTTCAAATGGAAAACAACTACAAGATCAGGTGAAATATAGTCCTAGCAATACCCTGGGGCAGAAGATGCATGCTGTGGATATAAGCTCACACGGTCTTTAAAAAAATCTTGGTTTTCTGAGACATGTCAGTGAATTGTTAACTTTGCAGCACAAAGCTTGTAACTGAGAGACAGTCAGATATAATACTGGCATGGGACTGTCTTTAAATAAGACTTGTAAAAAGGCCATTAATACTGGGTTTTATTAAATTGAAGTTAAACTAATTCAAAAAAATTTTATATATATACAGCAAAATTATACATCATACTTATGTATTTTGTTCCAGACAATAGATAAAATAGTTTAACCTACTGGGTATCTTGAATCTGAATACCAATAAAGCAGTATTAGAATATTTAGAAATTGAATTAGAATTAGAATTCTTGAATTAGAATTTTTGTAAATTGAATGTGTGTCTTTCCAAATAGAAAATTTGAATTATGTATTGATATGAAAGATTCCTAGCTTTACTAATCAATGTGGTATCAGAGATGTGTATGAGCAAAATATGTGTTGAGTTTAAGCCCAGTATTACAAAAGACTTAGGCACTAAAATTTTGGATAGTTTGAGAAAATATATCAAATCAGAACTTGAAAATGGGACACGGATCAGAAGCGCCTGAAAATTTGTCTTTATGAAATCTTTATGTCCACACAACTTTTGTGGCACTTAGACTGCTTATATTTTCACCTCACTTCTGGGATAGTAAGAGGCAACAAAAGTATGAGTATTTCATCTCATAAAGCACTGAAATATAAGAGTGTCAATAATTCCTATGATGCATTAGAGAATTTAAAATATAAAAGGGTTCCAGTTAACAGTTTTTGAGGTATTATGGGTTTGGATGCATGAATGTATTGGATGAATGAATGTATTGCTTAAAAGTTCCTGTTTCTGTTAGTGTTTCCTCTCTCTGTCAGCGTCTCACCTTTGATATAAAATAACATCAACAACTATTTTGCTAATAAGTGAGAATCCTGATTTAGCTGGGTTCCAACAGTTTTCCCAGTTTGGTCTGGAAGGTGTAAGACCCCAACTCATATGTTTGAATGAAAGATAAAATGCTTTTATTGTCTGAGTTAGCCTCACCTGACAAAGCAAAACATTGTTTTGCTGTAGCTCCTGCTAGAAGACATTTCATGACATAGTTGTGAGCAGGTCTAATGAATAAATAGTGAAAGAGACTTTGTTGCTCTCACGTCTACCACCTTCTCGCTCCTCAGAAAAAAATCCTTTCAGGCATGCGTACTTTTTCTTTCCCAACTTCTAGTTATATGGGAAGAAGGCAGAAAGGACAGGGAAAGGTGAATGAAATGTGCTGGTTAGTGCAAGTCAGCATTCTCTGGGCATGCCACTTCATAACCCAGGTATTGCATTTTATATCGTTTTTCTGTGTCCTTCTGTCTCCCTTCAGGACATTACTGAGGTTGCTGCCTCTTTAGAAATGCTGACCTAACTAACTTTCACAGCTGCATGTGACCTACATGTTAATTCACACCTCGGTTTAAATGTGGTTGGCAAAGCTCCCAAGGTTTCATAGGTGCAAGATCCTGCTTTAATACCTATTTATATGACAGTCTAATGGGTTTCTGCATTTCCAGGGGCTTTCTGCTAGCAGTGTAGAAAGGGAAGCAGAATTATAGCACTTATGGTCATTAAAATAAGAGGTGTGAAAGGGATGACATACCTGAGAGCAGCAGGAGACCATCACATAGCATGGACAGGATCTTGGAGAAGTTGTGGGGTTTAAGTGGGAAGAAGTCAAGTGAAAAATGGGAAAGCTGTTCTGGTTAAACGTCAGAATAAGCGTCTGCTTCTCTACTTCACCACAAACACTGATTCAAAATACCAAAATACTTGAGAGTTTTAAGTGGAGTTGTGATGAAATAGAAACTTATTAGTTACTCGTGAAAACTATAAATAGTTGTGAAGGAGTTGGGGATAAATAAAATCAACAGGTTTGGATTCTTCTAAGCAGAAGGTTCTTACTACATTTCACAAGTTCCTTTTCCAGATTTTTAATAATCATTCTTGTTGTTTTTAATTGGTCCTAAGACTTTTCTTTTGACTGCCTTGTAAACACTTATTTCAATGCTTATTTGAAAACAGATGGGAATTTCCTTGCTTATTTACTCCATGCGTTTTTGCATTCCCACAGTGAATGATACAGTGGTTGCTATTCCCTATGGAAGCAGGCAAGTTCGCCTCGTGCTGAAGGGACCCGATCATTTATGTAAGTAGAAGAAGTTGGTGTAAACTTGACTAAGAGAGCCTTGGTAACCCGCAGTGCTCTGTTTACACCCTGGTGTCTGGTTTCCCTCTCTCAGATCACTGATTTCAACACACGGATGAGTGCTGCTCTAGAAGTTTTCCTCAGACCCAGTCACCTCAGTGGTACACTCTTTTCAAAGCAGACCTTGGCCAACAGTGCAGAGCTCTTTGCCCCTCCATAATTTTTCAATCATTTCTGTTTGCTTATCCTTTGGCTGGCTCACTTGGTGTCAAGTGCTTTTTGTTTAAAATTAATGAAATGCATACCACTGAGTGAAATATTGAGAACAGTAAAGTGTAAGCTTCCCTGCAGCTCAGCTCAGCTCAGCCATCAAGCTGCTCATGGCTTTTGCACGTCTCTGTTATGATCTTCTCTCTCCCGTAGATACACATATACACTCCCACCATGTGTGTGTGCATGCACACACACACTAAATCACACTCTGGAGATCTGAAACCGCATGCAAAAATGAAACCTTGTTCTTTAGAAGCAATACTGCTTCAAGGAGTGAAGACCACTGGGTTCTGCTAGTCCATAGCAGAATTCATAGCCACTTACAGTGGCTATAACACTTTCCTGCTTCATCTGTGTATCCCAGCAGCTGTATATCCCTCTTTTCTGGGAGGAATCTCAGGATTTGAGAATACTCTGCTAGAGCTGAAGGCAAATCCATTTATTTCATGAATAGAAGTTCCTTGCAACCCTCTCCTCATCTTCCGGTGCAGTAGCTGCTCACGAGCTGCTTCCTTTCTCGTCAGCAGCAAATGACTATTAGAAATTAGAAAATAAATTTACTGTCGGAATAAAACCCAAAACTGTACTGCTTCACCTCTCAATAGCAAAAATTATTGTAAGATAAGCTGGGCTACTCTTCTCCTTTTCCAGAAGTCTTTAGGAATTTTCTGCGGCACAGACTATTTATGTCTTCTGTGTTTGTCAGTGTAGATACAAACATACGTGTCAGCAAAGATGTGAAACACCAAATCATTTCACTGTCTTCATATTTTCTTTCACCCAAAAATTTCATACAGGTATCCAAATAAGGGATGGCTTACTAGTCCTGTACTGTAACTCCTTACTTGTGTTGAGAAAGAAGTGGGTTCTTCAGATTTAAAGCTGTGGGAAAAGACCAGCAAATTATAGGTTATAAACCAAGAAAAAATATGCTATGTTTTTGCTAAAAGTTCAAATGCGGGCAGTACCTCAGTTTTAGGTGGCCCTTTGGGTATTCCTGAGCTGCTCCAGTATGGCTGATATTACTTTCCCAGTACACGACATGCCGTCTACCTTTCTCTCCTATCTTCTTTTCCAATACAGATGTTCTCTTCCAAGGTAGAAAATTTTGTACTTTTGTTATTGTTTCAGTGAAATTGAGCTATAAGACAGCTCAGAGAGAAATGAGATTTTAGCTGAAGAGATGGATCTAAAGCTTCACTCAGGCCATATATTTCATGACAAAAATATTTGAATCAGCAAGGTCTGCCTCAGTCACTGGTTGAGATTTAGATTAACTGCACTGTGTAAACATGAATAAGTCCAAATATATCTCTTTCTTGTTTCAGATGTCTCCATGAATCTTTCTGTTCACCCATCAAAGGATTTTATATATGTATGAGCTACAGTCAGTTGCAGGGGGAGGAAGTATTTTGCCCTGAGAGCTTTGGCTGTGGGAGAAGTCAACATGAGGCTGATTATATACACAAGTCTTAAAACCATCTTTATTCCTGATGCATGCAGCCTTGTCCAAACACAAATAGATGGCCAAGTGCATCACAAAGGAAGAGACTGGTCTCACTGAAATCCAAGGAGTTCATCACTACAGTGCAAATTCTTAGTGTACTGTCTCGGCAACTTCATTCACTAATTAATTCCCTTAATCCATCCTGAAAAGCAGTCTAATTACTGAAATTACATTTTTTGTCCCCTAATTAGCAACTTAATATATGCAAATAAAAACATTTTTTTCTTTTTGTTGTCTTTGAAATATATCTCCATCATAGATGGATAGTATGCCTTATCTGCCTCACTATGTTGGAGGTTTTGTGTCTATATTCATAAATATATGTGAAAGGTTTGCAGCTTTGCAATCTTTAGTTATGAAATGCTCTGTCATTTTTAAATAACTACCAGAGAACAGTTTGCTGGTGAATGTGCTGTAAAGCGTAATGTGGAGTTGGTAGGGATGCTAGCTGAATGATGAGACAGACCTACTTTCTGACTGTTGATTTCTATTTAAGAAATTATCATTACTTTTAATATGAGAATCAGAAGTAGCTACTGCAAAACAGGATCTGAATTAATGCCCACTTTTGGGGAGCTGTGAATAGACAGAGCCAGATGGAGAGCTCGGAAAGGTTCAGCACCCACCTTCCCCTTCTACTCCACTGGGATGGGTCAGACTGCTTCTGGAGAGGAAATGGGATTGCTGTGATACTGATCTTTCTTTCCTGGATATCCTGCTTTTAGTTAATTGCCTTCCACAACAACATGTGGTTAGTGACCCACCTTTGAACTGAAAGAAGGTACGGCAGCTTAGCAGTGCTCATGGGCCAAGGTCTGAGTCACGCTCCACATAGGAGCGTGACTTACTGAGGGTGAGTTAAACAACAGCAAATATGCCTAGCAAGGAATGGATTAGTATGTCTGGAAGAGAGTAAAAACATGACCTATGGGTGAGGAGGGGAATGTGAGCTAAAAATCTAAGGGTTGAACAAAGACGAAAAGCAGATGGAAGAGAAAAAGTAAAAGGAAAGTGTGCAAATGGGAATAACTATGGGAAAAGAGGTGCAATATTACTAATTTGTGCTGGTTTTTTTTTCTTCTCTCACTTCAAATTGCAATGCTTTGGTTTCCTGACAATTTTTTTCTGTTTGTCAGATTTGGAAACTAAGACTCTCCAAGGTGTGAAGAGTGAAAACAGCCTCAGCACCACTGGCTCCTTTCTTGTAGAAAATTCTAGCATTGACTTCCAGAAGTTTCCTGACAAGGAGATCTTAAGAATATCTGGACCTCTCACTGCAGACTTTACTATCAAGGTGAGGGTCATTGGTCATTGACATCTTAGAGCAGCATAAAGTAAGGCAAGATGTACTAGGAAGATGAAAGAGATTTTTCTAGATCTTAATTTTCTAGCAGATGTTTATCACAAAGCCTAATACAGGCTATTGCTTGTACTCTTCATGTAATTCTTTATGGCTGTGTATTTGATGAAAACCTCACTGGAAACTCCTCAGGAGAGAGAGATTGCATTTATGTCAAGGAAGGCGTAGCCAATATGTGCCATAAAAAGAAAATATTAACTCATTTCAAGAAAAGACAGATTACTTTCTATATGCACTACTGAGATACTTATAAATCAATGACATCCATCCAGTTTTGTCTGTGATAAGTAAAAAAATATATCTTTGGCCCATAGTGTTTTTGACATATGCAAGCGTAGTTGCACAGAAGACTGTAAGAGAGTGAAGAGTCAAGTCCCCAAGCTCTGAAATAAATGGGATAATTTTGCTTGAGAAGTCATGGCATCATTTTGAAGTTCTGCTTTTTGTTGCGCTGGCAATAAGAGGAAAATTGTTTCTTCCCATTAGAGCATTTCTATTCTTCCAGGTAATATAAAACATATTGCTGGAAGCAATGCACACATTCTGTGGGAAAACAAACATATGAAAAACAACATTTGGGAGTTGCAATAAAACTAATTCTTTTCCAGTAGATCCAAGGAACCTGAAGGATCTCAGCTGTAAAACTGCAAAACCTGTATCATGTCCAGGACTATGTAAATTTTTCACTATGAGCCCCAGAGGCAGATGACATTTGTTTTAACCCTGAGCTAATGGCAGCTAGAGGTTTGAACAGTGAACTGGAAAATGTCCTGAGTGATTGTCCTGGGTTAAGCAGAGCTGGGCTGGAATGGGTTAGCTTGGGAAGAAGCACAGTCCTGTAGACTGTCCCCTGCCTATCGTGGTATGTTAGCAGCTCAAAAAGCAAATTGCAATTTTCAGAACTCGTTCACAAGGAGAAGCCTGAACTAAGGAGTATGTTCCTTCCTCTTTGAATGTCAGAACAAAAATGCCTTACTAAAATAGATACTGTTCAATTCGAAATATCTGAAGCTCATTTACCTCTTTTACAGATGACAGAGTTGGTGTACATCAGTGCAATGCCAACAGTATTTCTCTCTTTGTTTTATTTCTGCTGTCTGTGAATTTCTGAAACTAGTTACAGTGTATTTGTGGGTAAACAGCTAATCATGTAGACCAGTTGTCCTTAAAGGGTAATGGGAGGGTTGTACTCTTTTCCTTATATTTCTACTGTTGTCTTTTATGACAGGGAAAATACCTTTATCCCTTAGTTCTTGCATTTCCTTCTCTATCAAAGCAAGTTAAGAAGTGCTGGTTAAATCAAAGGAGAACCCTGTTTAAATGATGACAATCTGAGCAGTATGAGTGTGCAAGTTGGCTAGGCATGGGCAGAATAGACACTGCTGAATTGAGATGAAACTATTTTGAGTTCTCCTCTGGGTTTGCACCTTTGAAAGTCAAAGTAACATGACTTATTAGGTGTTAAATCTCTTGTCTTTTGTGGATGTAGAAAAATACACCAAAAATTCCCAATCAACTGTTCATGGTTGTAGGATCTTTTCTAGGGTTAGAATTAAATTTTGCATTTGTTTAGGCACTAAAAAATTCTCTTCTCTTGAATCACAGTTACTTTTTTTTAATCAACAGCTATAGAAGATACTTTAGATATTACTTCAGGCAACACAGATATTATTCTGCACTGTTAAATTATTTTTCTAGCAGGTTTTTCTTTCTTCTGTATATTTATTTTGTTAGATTTTATCAGATATGAGCATACACAGTTGCATGTACAGATGCATGTAATCCAAGATGCTACCTCTCAGTTGTGTCAGGCTTGGAATGCTTTTCATACTTGCTTTATCTATGATGATTTTGCTTTCAGGTTTTGAAGTTAAAGTACTTCTCTGTAAAAAATCAGACTAAGTATTTCTCTGTGGTGTTAGTAAGCTTTCCTTATGAAATGGGATCTCTTTGAATGTAAAGATTTACTTTCCTGGGCCAAGGCAGATTTTTATGCAAACAGATCTAAATGAATTTGTAGATGTAACAGAACTCTAGTTTTAGAATCATTGTCTCCAGAATTATTCTTGTAATCCTTTTCACTTGACCTTGAATGCTTTTATTCAGACAGGTCAAGTTAGACACGTGGATATAATTCAGAAGTAGAAACTCAGTGTGAGACTTGACACTTAACTTTCTTTATTGGTAACATAGAGTGCTTTAAAATTGCAAGAAGAAACCTCATGCTGTTCCTGGAAGAGCTGAGTTGTATAATTACTGGTTTCTTTACTATATAATAGTTAATGGTACATTGCTCATATGCAAAAACTCCTGGCAATCTTTTCACAAGATGTGTTAACAGTAAAAATAATTCAGTAAAACAGCTGTATTCAAAAGAAAAAGGTGTTGTCACAAAAATTGGAGAGGGAGCAAAGTTTTTCATTCTCTTTTTTTTTATATTAATCATTTGAGAATTGTAAGTGTCCACTGTAAACTTTAATTTTTGGAAGGCAAAAGATCTGGAAAAAGTGCCAGTAAACTTAAATCCTGCTAGAACTACTTTTCTGTAAGAAAATTTTGTCATGTTTGATATAGTCCTGAAGAAATGAAGGTCCATTTCCGCTTGGAAATCAGTCTGTTTCTGTGGCCTAGAGATAAAAGTAGTAATATCACACAGGGGGACACTCCCTGGGCAGCAGAGCTGCCCTGATCTGCTCTGCTGCCGGTGTCATGATTGTTCACTTGTCTATGCTAAAACATCTCCTCTGTTGATAGCAATGTCTGTACATTTCAGACCCTAAACAGAGACTCTTGGGGTGCCCAGTTCATCTCACACATCTGCTCTCCTTTGAGCAGGACGAAGCAGTTCTGTCAGATAGAGTCTAGAGATGACCCTATAATGAGAACAGTCATCACCAGATGACTGTAAATATGAACCACATTAGTGGCAGGCGTAGGGGAACCACCGTAGGGACCGCCAGTGAAGAGTGAGGCTGGCAAGGCACAGCCAGTTCGGGTCTGCTGCACAGGCTGATTGCACAGCTAGGGCCCCAGCCCTGCGGCTGAGGTGTGAGCCAGCAAAGACCAGTGGGTTTAAAACAGTGAAAGGTATTATCTAGGCTTGGGTTTATTTTGGAGGAGAAACAATTGTAGGCCTAGATCTAGGCTAGGCTATGTTTGTGTTGGTTTTAAATCCCTGGTATTGATGAGGGTTCATTCATAGCGCCCGCCCAGACCAAGCCCTTGGCATGGGGGATACATAAAGTTGGATTGCACAAATGTTCATCTGGAGGCTTTTAGAGGTATTTGGATTTGGATTAGGATTGCATTGTATTGATGTTGTCTTTTCGTAGTGCTAGGAGCGACAAGCTTTGGCTAAGGGCTGCTGCCAGGAGAAACTGTCTGGTGCTTTTATTTTTGTGCTGGTGGCTGAGGTGTGCCTGCTGGCTGATTTAGAAATAGTGTGAACTGGGTTCACTTGGGCCGAGTTACTGCTGAAATTAGGGTTTTGGCCACCAATTGTCAAAAAAAGTCATAAAATGCAACTCAAAAGTGGATGCTGAATTACACAGATCTCTAGAGCTAGCCAGACAACTGCTGGCTCAGCTGCAATCTAGCACTGGCAGAAGGTGCTCATGAGATAAATGTATTTGAAAGCAGTCCAGGTTAGCAAAAGAAAATAAGGCTGGGACTTAGTCTACGCTTCCTGGGACTTGCAAGGGCATGCAGGAGATAATGCATGTACAGGCAGCCAGCTGGCAGAGAGGCTGATGGGCCTTGTCAGTCTAGGGCCAGGGTTGGCTTAAATATTACTTTGAACAAGGAGCACACAGTGATGTAGTTTGTGGCATGAAATAAATTATTTAAGCACTTGCTTTAAGGCAGAGGCCAAATGATGCAAAAAAAAATTTGCTCTAGCAGCAGAGAGCTACTGTTTACATATTGCTGGATATTTGAGGTATTATCATATTAGGACTGGGAGGGAAGACAGTAAGAGTCTTCAGTGCTATTAAGTTCTGATGCTGGCAGAGGTTTCCAGAAGGGATTATACCACGCATTTGGGAGAAGGCTTCCTATCAGGTGGAAAGTGGGGGAAAATCTTGAAAGCCCTGACAGCTTGGGGTTAAGATGGTGCTCCTGGAAGTAGATAAGATAGAATTAAGGCTGAGTGCACAGAAATAGTAATAGTTAACATTTAGTGTGACTGATTCAGCTTTTGTGAAAGCAAGGTCAACTCGCTGAAACACTTTGCTTCATCTAGAAGAGATCGATGGAATATTGTCAATCTGTTCTAAAGCAAAAGTATCTCTTGAGATATATGTCTTCCTGAGGTCGTTTTGGCACACTGCAGATTGAATGTAGCTGGAAGATGTCTGTATCAATGGCTTTTATCAACCTTTGTTTGCCTTCAATTCTTCTTTTCCTAGTAATAGTCATAAAAATCACCCAATCTGATTTCCTGATGTCCAAAAAATATACAATTTTTGTAATAATTTATAGGACAAACTCACAATGACCAGCCTGAAAAGAGACACAATCGTTAATTGTCTTGACTAGATCTTGTGACAAGTTCAAGAAAATTATTTTTTCTCCTATTTTGACAAATGAGGTGAAGTGTATGGAAAACCTTGAACTAGACCTTTTCAAAACAATGTACAGTTTTTATTTCATATCAGCCTCTTTTTTTTGTTCAATATAAATTATTTCAATTAATAGTATGTAGAACATGATCATTTCCCTAATCAATATATTTGACCTTTAGGCCATGCTATGATTTCCATAATGAATGATACACTGTGTAAAATAAGGAGTACATCTCACTGTTCAAACCTTGGTGCAATACTTTCACTGATTCCTTCTGGTTTTCCCACTCCAAGAAACAGGAAATTATTACTACTGTTTAGTTCCCTTCTCCTTTACTTCTGTATTTGATATCTCTGTCATCATCATTTGACTCTTTCCTAGTGTCTGCGTAGAGTCATGGGATGGTTTGGGTTGTAAGAAGCCTCAAGGATTCTCTAGTTCCAACTCCACTGCCATAGTCAGGAACACTTCTACTAGATTAACTTGCTCAAAGCTACATCTAGCCCAGTCTTCAACATTTCCAAGGATAAAGCATCCGCAATTTCTGTGCGCAACATTTTACAGTCCAGCCATGCTCACATGAATTTCTTCCTAATACCTAAACTAAATCTACCCTCTTCCAGTTTAATAACTGTTTAATTGTTTTAAACAATTTTCCTTCATCCTGTCTCTACATGTCCTTGTCAAAAGCCTCTCTCCAGCTCTCTTGTAGCCCCCTTAAGTATTGAATGGCTGCCGTAGGGTGTACTTGGTACAAATGCCCCTGGCTGAACTAGCCCATTAATTGGGGTTTCCCGTGACTTTTTTTTTTTTTACTGAACTCGAATTTTAGTCAGTTAAAACTTTGAGTGCTTTCATAGATGGTTTTCATTTTAGGGATCATTCATAAGTTTTTTCCTTAGCCAGCTTGGCAAGCTCAAGGTTGATCCTTTATCCTGCTCATCTGGACATTTGGCTAACTACTCATGCTGTGGTATGTATCCCTGAGGGATTCCACAGTCCTTCATCCTTTGCAAGAGCAGGTTACTGGACCATTATTTGTTACCCAGTCATCAGTTCATGTGAGGATCTTCTAGGTGGACCTGTCCAGGACCTTTGGTGAGGGACCTAGAAAAAAAATAGAGCAATAAACTCCGTTTATTTTTTTTTGCAAAGCAAACCAGAATGCTCAGGAAAAAATTATCTTTGTCAGGTACTCTTGAAGTTCTGTTCTCTTTTTATATTCTATCTATTCACCCAATAATTGAGCTAGAAGATATTAGACTGAAGTTTTGCTCGTTAGTCATGAAGCACCTTCTGAAAACTGTTACAAATTTCTATCTATATTTATGTATTTTTAACTGTAGTTTATGCATTTAAGTTTACTGAATATGATCATACGGGATTTGGATTTGCTCATCCAGTACATAATTTGAAACTACTGGGTGGATGCTGTTTGCATCTGAAGATGTGTTACCATTAATTTTACATACTTCTTTAAAATACTGCCGATCTGAAATGTACTGTCAGGTTTTAAGGCAGTAGAGAGACCTTCTTAGACATGTAATTTTCTATTTCTCTGATAAAATGCTTTTTGTATTTTTTTCTTTTCTTATTCTGTAATTTTTGTTTACATATATCTCTCAAAAATCAGTCATTTTTTAGTGCTATGAAGGCTTAGTGCCAACCTTGTTCAGATTTTAATAGTTTGTGTGTGTGTGGCATAAAGTGCCCTTTCAATTTGTTATTTTTATACAATATCTATCACAATAGGATCCTCTTTTTATCTTGATTTATTAGATATTGCCATTAAAAAATAAGGTTAATAAATATTCCGCAGTGACAATTAAGGTGGTTTGTTTGAAGGTGAATTCTCTTACCCTGGGAGCATGTTAATGGTGGTAAAATGGTCTTTCCACAATGTCTGGGGTATTGGTATCACAGCAGAGATGCAGCATATCTGGTTTTGGTGTATTTGGGGTTGCCTTTGGTTCCATGGAATGATTTTGGTCTTCTCATTTGAGAAACATTCATATTGATTGCACTTACTAGTGGATTCTCTACAGGTGGTTAATTGCTAATAGCTGCTACTCCAGGTTCCATTACTACCAGCTATCCTAGCCAATCCACTACAGTGATTTTCTCTTTTTTTCTTCTTTTGGGCAGAATAATGGAACTGGTAAAAGATTTGAACCTTCTAGTTTTCTATTTTGGCTTTGTGAGAGAATTAATCTAAAGGCTTTTTAACACACTTATCACCTAAAGAAATACTGTTTAATCCAAGATTTGGGGCAGGGTGAGCAAGTTCAATTCAGAGATACTTTGTAAAATATGTAAATCAGTGATAAGAATTTCAGAGGGATTTCTCTGGCTGATTTAGAGGCTTAAATTGACAAGCAACAGATGGAGCTGGCTTTCATAAGAGAGACAACACTAAAACCAGGCTGATCCAGCAAAGGACTACCACAATCAGGGGATGTGAATGCAGAAGTGGGCAGTGGACATGTTCCCTGGACCTCGAGGGCAGAGATCCTTTCAGCATTCCAGGGGAATGACAAGGCAAACTCAGAGTCATTACGGTGTGGAGGACTAAAAACTGTCTTAAAACGTATGCTTGAAAGCCTTCAGCATCTCTCATTATTTAAATTTTATGTACTTCAATGTTATTTTAAACAGACTAGTAAACTTATTTTCCCATGACAACGTCTGGCTCCTATTTCCTTCATGAACAAATTATTAACAGCAAGAGATCCCTTGTATGTCCTACTTTATCTTTCAGTGCAAGATATCACTACATACAACCAGCAATACTGTAGCACTTGAAGTAGAATATTTTTTATACTGACATGAGAAGCGCAAAATTACATTTGTCAGATTTCTCATTAGTTACTTTTATTAGTATCAATCTGATGATTTGGTATTTGGAACTGCAGAAAGCATTCAGAATCAGAATCAGAATAATAATACGGGAGAATCCATTAGAAGTTTTCTAGTAAGCATGGTGACATGGAGCTAGTTCATAGTAGACCAGATCAAATTGTGTAAGACAAAATTTTCTGGAGCACTTTCAGAGGGGTGGACAACAAAGAGAGTAAATCCTATGCGGAATGGCTGAGGGAGCTGGGGTTTATTAGCCTGGAGAGCAGGAGGTTCAGGGGTGACATTGTCACTCTCTACAGCTGCCTGGAAGGAGCGTGCAGCCAGGTGGGGATCAGTCTGTTCTCACAGGCAACCACTGACAGGACAAGAGGACACAGGCTTAAGTTGCACCAGAGGAGGTCCAGGTTGAACATCAGGAAGACTTCACTAGAAAGATGGTCAAGCATTACAATCATCTGCCCAGGTTGGTGGTGGACTCACCAACCCTGAAAATATTCCAGAAACAATTGGACATGGTTCTTAGTGCTATGGCATAGTTGATATGGTGGTGTTTGGTCAAAGGTTGCACTCCATGACCTGGGAAACCTTTCCAGCCTTCATGATTCTATGATTATGAGGCACAAAATAATAATTCCCTTTCTCTCTCTCCATTTTGAAGCACACACACACACAAGAAAGAAACTGTGTCTTTCCTCCACTCCTCCCACCAATTGCATAAAATGAGAACATTTTATTGAATATACTTTTCATGGCTTAGCTGTACAAGTAACATTAATAATTACTTGGCTATGACTGCTGATTATAAAGTGCTGATTAAATTTTGAAACTGTCCAGGTAAACTACTGCAGTTTTGTAGATCAGGCTGTATGCTCTTCAGTGAACAAAGAGAAGTGGTTCAGGCTTACACTGCTAAAATCAAGCAAGAAATCATTGGCCTTTCAGGAACTTAACTTGTTTGGTTTTATGTGAACTAATAAAATTTTGGAGCTATAGGAAAAACCAACAAAGTGCAAAGGTGAAGTCAGATGTTGCAGTCTCTCGTTCATAGAGCAGATCAGAATATCTCAAAAAGATAACACCCTTTTTGTGTTCAAATTTTTATTTTATTGTTTTCATTTGACTTTCTGTGGCATCTTCCAAACCAAATCTGCATTTAATCAACACCAAACTTCACCCAAGCAACAGTTTGTGCTTCTCTTGCATCATCCTAGGCAAGCATTAATAAAATCGGTGTGAAAACAGTCTAAAAGAGATTATTTTTTTCCAAGGTCTTTCAACAGAGAAAAATGGTATTTCTGTTGATAGTGACTGTAGGCTAGACAGTGGGTACGCTGAGGACTTTTGTTTTAACCAGTTTCTTAGATGACTGGTGTTATTCTTTCGAGTCGACAGCAGCTGAACATGAGCCAGCAGTGTGCCCTGGTGGCCAAGGAGGCCAATGGC
>JAODKT010001744.1:29042518-29058964 GCA_027576195.1 Cossypha heuglini
GTGAGGGGCTTGGAACACAAACCCTGTGAGGAACGGCTGAGGGAGCTGGGGTTGCCTGAAAGGAGAGTGTAGCCAGGTGGGAGTTGGTCTCTTCTCCCAGGCAAATAGTGACAGAAAGAGAGGGCACAGTCTTGAGCTGCGCCAGGGAAAGTTTAGGCTAGACATTAGGAAAAAATTCTTCAGTAGAAGAGTGATTGTACACTGGAATTGTCTGCCTGGGGAGGTAGTGGAGTTACTGTCTGTGGAGATATTTAAAAAAAGACTGGACATGGCACTGAGTGCCATGGTTTAGTTGATGAGGAGGTGTTAGGTCATAGGTTGGACTTGATGAACTCAAAGGTCTTTTCCAACCTAGTTGATTCTGTGATTCTCTGATTTTGTGAAAGTGGTAAGGGCTGCTCTAATGTTAGGGGTCCTTCAAATTCCACCAAAAGCAAGTCAAGGATGATATCTGGGGAGTAACCATGCACAAATGCAGGGATGAATGCTCTGCAAGATCTGAGTACTTCTGACTTAAGCTATTAATAAATTTAGATAGGATTTTATTTGCAGATATAATGATGAATTGCCATTTTTTCAGTTACCTAAGTGTGCAAAACTCATTGTTAGTTAAAGGAATAGCTTGAGATTCTCAGGTGATGGCCATCTGTATTTGGATCTTTGGCATTTCTCATAGCTGCAAGGGTGTTGTTAATACTGCAAGGGTAAAAAATTTCATCATATTACAGAACTGAGTATTTCAGTGTGTGGGAGTTGGCCCTGTGCAGTCAAAGCACAACATTTCTTACAGCATCTAGCTATCAAGTCTCACCCTGAGTTTTTCAGGACTCAGGTAGCCAGTAATATTTTTTCCTGGATAAATATCTTAGCTTTAACAAACAGTCAGATAAAACAAAAAAGAAGTTTTTGCTATGTGGAATCACCATTTGTTGTTCCTCTTCTGCTTACAATACTCCTTAAAAATATACAATACTGTGTATGCTTCTTTTATTTGCTTGTTTTGTATAATTTGAGCTTATGACTGTGGCTCATTGTAGATCTTTCCCACCTATGTTGTTACCATTGGCTGTATGAGTGACTTCCACATTAAGCTACAAAAGATGGTACATCTGTCTTTTCTCTGTGTTGAAACAGTTAACTCCAGACATGCAGGAATAGTCTGCAGAGAGACAGGAACTTCTCTTTCTTCCTCATTTTTTTTTCAATGTAAACTCTTTTTTCCTCCTTTTTCTTTTATAGTAGCCCACGTGTGAGCTCTTGACCTGTTCGTCATGATTCACTGCAGACTGTACTGCTGAGTAGATCTGAGTTTAGGAATCACTGATGATCTTTAAGAAACAAAGAGTAAAAGCAGAATTCCCCCCCGAGAATGCCTTTCCTGCACATTGAGATCAGAGACCTCCCCAGATGGCTTCCAGCACAACAGAACATTATTCCCAGGAGTGCCTGAGGCTTTCATGAGCCCAGAAAGACCCTTCTGAAGTGTGTAATTAATGCACCATCCCCGCACAAGGAATCAGGTATCCAGTTTCTGACACACACATTCAAACAATATTGATCTGTACAAAAGGCCTCCCAATTGCTGAAGCAGTTGTATTGCTACAGCTGGTTTGGGTTTTTTTCCTTTTGAGAATTGACATCACTGTTTAATTAGAAAAGGGCAGCCTTATTCTCAGTGGACCAGACCTCATGCGTGCATCAATATTCTTGCACTCCTGCTGCTCTTCAATATATATCTTGATTTGTGATCACGTTGCTGTCCATCTACAGGGGAGAACAAAACAAACAACCCAAGTTACAAAGTTCATCTCAATTTGTCATGTTTTTGCTTCTGTTTCACAGACCATTCTTTGACAGTGTCTCTTAGTGTTTGGAAAGAGAGAAGAGTAAGGGGAAAATGGTGTTTCCAAAACTAGGAGACTCATTTGAAACATGAGAGAAAAAAAAGGAAAAGAAGGCAGTGGTTAAACCGTTTAAGCTGTCTGAAAAAAAGGGGGAAGGATTGCTCCTGACAGCAGCAGTACTGTCTTGGAGAATAGTCCATATTTTCTAGCTGTGATTTGGCAGTTTTCTCTGCTGTGATAGCATCATGCCACTGATGCAGACACTCAAGCAGCACTGAAACACTGGGTCCTAGGATAAATAATCAGACAGGAGAGGATTTTAGTAGCCGATTTTTGTTCATCCCTTGCCAGCTGTTCATGCAGAGGCATAGAGGTAGGGACAAGGGATAACCTGCTGAGATTTTGAAGCCCTCATAATTGGATTAATCAGCATAGATATCAAACAGGAAGGTTTTTTACTGGGCCAGGTGCAAGTGGTGCTGCTTTACCAGTGTGAAGGTCTCTTGTTTTGCAGTCCTTGCACTACAAACTCTTGTTTATGTGGGACATCCATTCAGGACACCTAGCACTGAAAGCATGCCAGCTTTTAAGCTCAGGTATCTTGGAGGCTCTAAAGAGAGTTTTGCTGACGTGCACTTAGCCCCAGCCAGGATTCCATGCCTATGAGAGAAGCATTTTTGCAAGAAAAATAAAGTCAGCAGAAGAACAAACTTCATAATAATGACAGTGCTACAAAGAAGAATGAAATAAAGACCTCACCTCAGGAATAAAAAGGGTGAATTAAAGTTTTTTTGTACTGTTTATTATTTTTCACAATGTAGCTTCCCATATTTTACTCTATACTATCAAGTGTGTTATAACTGGTCAGAGAATGTTTTTCGGGAAACATTAAAGATCTGAAATCTATGTCCTTTTGTCAGGGACAGTAGGTAGAGGAAGGTGATTTTCTGATTCATTGAACGTCAGTCCCTATCCTGTGTCCCTAAAAGATTATTCAATAGCACTAATCATACATTTGCCATGCACTCATTTTTTTCAGAATATGGTCTCCAAATGGTTACTGGTTATGCCTAGAAATTTATTTGACTGTGTTTTGAACCCAAGATTTTCTCACTGATCCATGCTTTGTTTTTGTGTTTAGTTTTCATATTGCAAAGTATATCTGGTATTTCAGGAGGGTGTCTCCAGCCTGCAAGGTGCTTGTTGCAAGGTTCTTCCCAGCATTTGTGCTAGGCTGACTCTTTGATATAACCTCTTTTTCAGATCCATTATGCTGGTGCTGCTGACAGTTCAGTCCAGTTCATCTTCTACCAGCCTATCATTCACAGATGGAGGGAAACTGATTTTTTCCCCTGTTCAGCATCCTGTGGTGGAGGTAATGAATTACCACTGTATTTCAGAAGCTGTCATCTGCATACATGACCTGTCCCAAGTTCTGCCCTGAGTTTTGGACCTTAAAAATAGGCAAAATCTAAAAGTTTAAATAGTTTCAACTAAATGAAGGGAGGGATTTAGCAATATGGTAGTAGCCTGTAGATTGTCATCATTGTGCCAGATTCTGTAGATAAAGTATATCTTGATAGCCACATATCTGCATTTAATGCTACAACTGTCAGACATAAGGCATGATTGGATTTGGGCCTGGTTTTGGTAAAACAAGATATGTCCATTTGTCCCTGTTCCTACCAGCTGGTTTATTCTCTATGCTGAAACTGATGGCACAATTCTTGATGACTAAGAACCCTCAGCCTTTTTTTTTCCTTGTTTTTTCTAGACTTACGAATTTTTGTTTGACCATACTGGTTATCTTGTGTTTCTTACTGCATGTGATTTACATTGCTGTTTTCAATCTGAAAATTATCAATCTAAAACAATAGCTGTTATGTCCAAAAGCACTGAAGCGAGATGAAATTAGTTTTCTTTTCCAAACCAGAACTTAGATACATTTCAGAGCCAGACAGGAAGAACATCACATCTCATATTATTTATTCCTCTGTGTATCCCAGGTTATCAACTGACATCTGCTGAGTGCTTTGATCTGAGAAGCAATCGGGTAGTAGCAGATCAATACTGTCACTATTATCCTGAAAATATCAAGCCAAAGCCAAAACTTCAAGAGTGTAATCTGGATCCTTGTCCTGCAAGGTCAGTTGGCTTTAATTTTAAAGGAGACTGAGCTTTAAAGGAGTAAAATAAAATAGGAAAATATTCTGTTGCTATTACTCACAGTGTCATTTATCCTACATAATTCAACCTCTCATTCTTAAAATGCACTGTGTAAAACACCTCTATTTAGCACCTTTACATTGCAAAGGCTGATTTGAAATGGTTGTTTCTTCCCCTCAGAATGTATTTTGCCTCGTTAATTGGTACCAAGTATGAGAAAACAAATTGTTCATGCTACCATCCCCATGATCAATACACATATCTTAAGTGTTAGTGAGATGGAAAAAAATATTTTTGCATTTAAATTATTGTCATCACAGTGAGCTGAACTATTTTTATGGGATTTTTCTTTTAGTTTTCTCCTTGATAAAAAGCCTATTTGCATTTATGGCAGCTTTCAATATGTAATGAGTGATTTTGTTCTAGTTAACAATATCCTTTGGCCGTGCATGAAATTCTTATCTGTGCTGCCCCTCAGAATCACAGAATGGGTAAGGTTGTAAAGGACCACAGGGGGTCACCTGGTCCAACCTCCCTGCTCAGGCAGGGTCATCCCAGAGCATGTGGCACAGAACCACACTCAGATGATTCTTGAATATCCCCAGTGAGAGAGACTCCCCAACCTCCCTGGGCAATCTGTGCCACTTCACTGGCCCTGCACAGTAAAGACGTTCTTCCCCGTAGTAAGCGAGAACTTCCTGTGCATTCTTCCTCAGAAGATTAATAGTAAAAATAGCAAAATCAGATAGTCAGATTTTTCATGTATAAAAAAAGAAAGAAACTAAACAAAAAAGACCAATCCTTTGTTGCACTTACTGTCCTGAACTTCAGTGGGAGTCCACCTGTAGCCACTCAATAAGTAGCAAGCATTTATTTGTGCAGTCTAAATCTTTTGGTTCTCTTGTGTGGCTCTGCTGGAAGATGGTTAAACATAGTCCAGCAGGCATGACAAGGATGCCCTAAAACCATTTTATCACCGCCTTCTTTCCCTCTAGGCTAGTTTCTTACCAAGTTTGATAAAGTGAGTCCAAGCAAGTGTCACCTAAAAAGTTGCTGTGTCACTTCAGATTGCTAGAGGTGGTCAAAGAAAAAAGATGTCCTAATGAGAAAAAGGGCACTTAAGACAGCTGTGAGGCTATGTATCCACATGACTGAGGGTGGTTGCTGCCCAAACCAGGTGTATCAGCTTTAGAGCTTAGAAGTGTCCAGCTTTAGCTACGCATTATCAAAGCAGAACAAATCACATGAAGGCAAAGATAGATTTTACTTCTTAGAGAAAGTTTTCACTGACCTTTTCTGGAGTTAACACTCAGATTTCTTTGTCGTTGAAGACACATTTATCCAGAGTGCATCACAGTTTATATGCCTTTGTTCCCTTAAGCACATTTTGTTAGAGACAGATGCCAGCAGAAGCCAGGTATGACCAGATGAAAGGCTAAAACATGAATATTTCAGGAAAAGGATTGTTGAAAAATATGAATCAATATGGAACCTATTTTGAGTGGAACCTGTCTTCTAGAGTCACCTATTACAGTCTCAATGAAAAAGTAATTTTATGTAGTTGCCTCTTTTTTTTTTTTTTTACTTCTAAGATGCTATTTTTTAAACATACTGTTCTGGGTCAAATATGTAATTTGCCTCTGGAATTTGTGTGGTGGGTATTTTCCATACTTTTCTCAATGGTTTTAAATGACATATTCTCAAATGGTGATGCAGATGACTGTGTGGTACATGGGAGGAAAAAGAAAAAAGAGTAACAGCTGGGCAGATGTTCCTGGGCGGAAAGCAATTTTGTTTTATATAAGACATAACAAGGCAAAGTTGTGGATATAAAGACCCTGAGGGGAGGGAGAGTCACTTAGAAATACAATTATGCCATCCCACAGGAGCTGGCATTTTGGAAACATCTTCACAGTATGCCAAATTTCAAATTGCTATTTTCATAAGTGCCTTTGTAAAGAATTCAAGAATCAACAAGCCCGAGGAAAAAAAACAGAAGAAATTTGTGCTAACTTCTGCATTCCTGATGTTTTCTTACAGTCAAGCAGAGGGTAGGTGGAGCAGAAACACAGGGTCAGAAGCATGGACAAGGAGGGTATCTTGGCTCTGCAGTGTCTTTGCTGTGTGAGAGTTGCTCTGCTCCACCAGTATAAAACTAAGAATTTAATTTTTCCTGGCAAACCCGTTTCCAGTGAGGCATAGCTGATTAGCGGTTGCTGACTGTTCCTGTGGTGTGTTAACAAGTGCCACAGAAAATAATCATTGAAGACCATAGTGGTCTGAATCAAGGAACTGAGAGTGGTTGCTGTAGGAGAGCTTACAGTAAAATTTTTAGCAAAGGGTAAGCTGAAAGAAAAGTTTAAATGAATACCACACGTATTGTGTGCGCCGGCAATAAGTTGCCTCCTTAGGTTTAGTGCATAGAAATGTTTTACTTTATTTGGCTGACTATGGCAATAATTAGCTGTATTGCTGGCATCATGAACAGCAAAAAAGATTAGTCTCTATAAACATGGGAAAGTATGTGGAGGGTTATTTATCAAACAGATGTAATTTATACATAATCATTTTCCAGGTTAAGCAGAGGCAGCCACATATAGTGTTCATCCAAGTCAGACCAGTAATTCGTGTCTCACAGAATGCATGATACACAATGACACTTGAGTGCCTTTTAATCCCTACATATCAATGCTCAATTCAGCCTCTCTTACCAAACCTGCTTTGGATCCATCTCATGCCTCACAAAGTAAAAAGGAGCAATTTGTTCATTTACAACCCATTATGATTTTACAGCAGTCTTCCTTTGACTGGCAGCAAGTCGTCTGTATGCGTGTTATCTACTGGTGCAAACAGCAGCCAGTTCAATCTAGTCCACTCCCCTTCTATGTGGCAAAATCCAGCATTAGTATTTCACTTCCTTAATTAAGTGAAAATCTTTTTATTACCCAAAAGTTCATAGTCTGGAAGGTATTTTTAACTTTCATCTTTATCCTCCCTTCTGGCATATTTTAATAAAAAAGAAATGGAATTTTTTGTCCTGCTTAGACAAAAGGTTTGTTCTGGTTTATTAGGTTTATTATTATTTATCAAAAGGTTTATTATAAGCTTCTTTAGGATAAATCTAAGGTGCTATAAGCAGAAGATACAATTGCTTTATAATTCCAAGGCTTCCCCCCAAAAAGCAATTTTGACCAATGTGAAAAAGGCTGCTGCCCCACTCATCATTCACTTGCTCACCAGGATACTCTCAGTATTATTTCTAGATTTCATCATTTCATCTTCTGCTTCTAGGTGGCATTCCCAGCCATGCCATTCTTCATTATTACCAATCTCCCATATTTTTTGCCTATTGCTGCTACATGTTAATGTGGGAGTTTCTGAGTCAAAAAAGCTCTGTTTGTGTTTTGACCAGGAGATTTCAATGTTGTATAAAGATTTCTAAAAGTAACTTCAGCAAAGATGCTAAATTCATAAAGACACTGTCTAAAAAGTTTCATATTAGCAAGCCTCTAATGTAAAGTGTTCTTTTTAACACATCAGTTCCTGGAGGTTGCCTCGAGTTTTACCTGTAAGCCTGACATAGAAATAATGTTAATATCTGTGGAAAGTCTGGGGGAAAATCTCTCATTCCAGCAAGGTTTTCAGTGTCCAGAGACCTGAAGGAACTCTCAGATATATACTATTTCTGGAGTCCTCCAGCAAAATGGCAAACTCTTCCTCCTGCTTGTCAAAGGTTTTTCTTTTAGCATTCTCATTTAGATACCCATACTGAGTAGTGACAGAGGTAGGAATTACCAGAAGCAAATGTAAAATTAAATTTAAATTTTAGTAACATTGTAGTTTTTAATTAATAATTTTCAGCTAACCTGACAAAAGCACTGAAGTACAAATAAAGGCATACAGAGGACTCCAGGATGTTGTGACCATTCAGAGTGATTCTAAGTAGTGAGAGGTCCATAATATACTTGGCAATGTGAAAGTGGAGTTGAAGATGGAAAAGGAGCTGGTAGCAAGGCAATGTTTTGGTAGTAATAATCAGGGTCACCTGAGTTCAAGAGCAGGATAAAGATGAGCAGCAGATAATTCTAATGCCCGAAGAGGTAGATCTCTTCTCAAGACAAGTAGCTGAAACCTTGAATTTTTGGGCCAGGCCAAAAGTATTATAAATTAATCTGGAAAATAAATTTGTCAGAATAAGCAGGGGAGTGAGCCAGGAAGCACTTCTCAAGCACTTAAAAGATGTAAATAGCAGAGCAAATTCAGCTATGAGAGGAAAATATATATTAATGAAACATGGAAAGAAAGGCAGAAAGGAGTTGCCCGGATGCTTCCAATAACAAGCTGTAAGGTGGGAAAATATATCATGTACTGCTATGAGTATCAAATATAGGTATCTGAATGCCCAATATGAAGTTACAGGAAAATTAGTCTGTTTTGAGTCCTGGAAGACACCAAAATTGCAGCAAGTAAATGGTCATTTGCAGAAATTTTCACTGAATATTCAGTTGTTAACATTTAGTAGTGTTAACCACTTACCAGCTCATTCCCTCTTTTTATCAAACACTGCTTATCCAAACCACCATAAAATGCTGAAGTGAATAAAAAATGGAGATGTTGAGAAGCCTTACAGTCATGCTACTGGAAGGAATTACTTTTTCTGCTTTTGACTGGAAGCACTTCTTTCAAGCACTGTGAACAGATCGGGTTTTAGCAGTCTGTGACAATAACAATTAAATCACGTGTTGCTTAGAATTTAAAATCTCTGTGCCATAAACAAGACATTTTTGTAAAGGTGAGGTACTGTAATGCCAAACAGACATTCTGTTTAAAGCAAGAGGTTTTTTTTGGAGGCTGACACAAAAGGATGGCTTTCTCAATAGAGTTTTTCATTCATAAGTAGGTTTTGAAAGTATCCACTGACATGCCATTTTTAAGTGTTTAAGCAGCAGACATTGGCTTTTGCAAATCTGTAAAGTATTAAGAGCATATAAAAGGACATATAAATACAATTTTTATGGTAGTTCTTCAAGATTCACATTGCTAGCATCCAGAAGCCAGAAAGGTAATTGATACTGGTAGCATAACTGAGAATTACCATTTCGCTCCCTGCAAATGTGGGCACTGAAACCAATGTTGCCTGTGCCTATGGTGTTACTGTCATCAACCCCAGCTCTGAAGAGAAAAAGTGATGGATTCAGAGAATAATACACAGGAGGCATTAACAGATACCATCTCTTTGTGGGCCTCATTAACTGTTTCTCAATACAGAGAAGGTTTCTTGTTGCAAAAGGAGACAATGTCACAGTGTGGCATCTTGAGAGATCACTGAAGTGCGGTATCACACACCAGCTTAGTGTCAGGATTTGAGGTGTTGAAGTGCAGTCTTTTGGACAAGTTTGTTGTCTGTCCAGTGATAATCATGGCTTTGACAGAGTTGCTGGCTTGGATGCTAAACTATTTTATTTTGTGGTGAGCACTTTCATGTCTTCCAGCACAGCCAACCCAAGCTACTTTATTATTATTTATTATTTATTAATTTTATTATTTTATTATTATTTTTATATATGTATATATTTATTATTATTATTTATTTTTATTTTACAAAGCCCTCAGCTCTGTCAGGAGAAAGGCACTTGAGCTTGTCATCTGTGCAAAAACGGGTTAAGGGGGAAAAAGAGCAACTGGGGATGAGTTGATGAAACATATCTTCCAAGGAATGCAGCTGTGAAACTCATCCCAGGGGAAGGCTGAATGTTTGCAGAGATGGCAGATCTGATTGCAGCACTCTCACCTCTGTCATGTGCAGCTCCCATTCTAACGATACATGTGCCTTGGAAGAGCAACTGTGTTGAGACTGCCAGCGCTCAGGAGGGAAAAAAAAATAATGTGCAGAATATATGACAGGATTTGCTTAAAGGCATGGGAGATTGCAGACATAGGAGACAGAACAGCTCTGCAAAATAATTTTCTTTGTGCTCCTGCTCCTGCCAAATCTCTTGATGTTTTGTGAATGAGTCCTGTTAGCTACTCGCGCATATTTCAGTGAAAGAATTATTATTTCCTCTGCTCATTTAGCACACCATGCCCTTTGCATTGTCTGGGTAATGTGCAGTAAATAAACCCCATAAAGTAGATCTCTCCCATCTTGTTTATAGGAGTATAATGGACTGATAGATTCATGGAATTTAAACCACTTTGTCCCATCAAAAAGTAAGAATACACCAAAGTAATCTCTTAAGATTTTTTTGAAGTGTTACCTTGGTCTTAGGGGTTTTTAATGGAACACATACAAAAAACTTAATGCAAGACTAACTAGAAAAGTGCAGATGTCATTAATGATAGGATGATCATCTGTTCTTTTGTTTTATCTTTAAGAAAATTCTTTTTAAAGTCATAAATTAAACCATTGTGTATTATTGTGGGGGCCTTCTCCCTTGCTGTGACTTTATGGCTGTGATTCATTGTCTTGTAGTTACAGAGTGAGAGCCTTTGGCAGCCCCTCACATATGCACAAAGAGAGCATCAATAAATCTGTGGAGCTCAATTTTTGCATGCAAAATTTTTTGAGGGTGAAACCTTTCCAATTACAATATTAACCTAGTGCTTTGTAAATGTTACTTAGTATTCCTAACAGTGTTCCATGGTGGTTCACTTATTTCTATCTGAACAATATTGGAAGTAATGCAATTCAGTAATGGATTATGCATAGACACAGTGTTTATTAGAAAGAAAATACTTTTCACTGCAATGAAATGTTTTGATACCTGCTTTTTTCTTAGACAGTAGATGTTTTTACAGTGTAATTATTTCATTTTTTAACTCATTATGGTAGCCTTTTGCTCCAACCACTTCTCAGCAAGCTTGAAAGTGCAAATAGCTTCAGAGTAGAACTTCAATAGCAGTTGTAGAAGAGTCAGGAAAACAGCAAATTTCCAAAAGCAGGGGCAAAAAACCCTCACAAAGAGTTCCCTTCCATCTTCTTAGAGTACTAGTACACAATTCCTCCACATTCTCCAGATGTCTACCCATCAATCTAAGTGTGAAAAGACTTGTTCATTGACCATTCTCTAAATGACCCATTTGTCTTTTCTAAAGTTTCCCAGTGCCAGAACAACCTCTCCTAGATTTTTAGATTTTTAGATTTTTGTGGGGATACGCAGCCCTTCAAAGAGTCAAATATGTGCACTCATGCAGAGAGTTCCTGTGGCTGCAGTGGCTGCTGGTCTTAGAGGGAACTCTCTGGTCCCTCTCACACACTTCCAGGGCTCCATCTGCTTCCCGCACTTCCACTGGAAAATTCCAGCACACTGACCTGGTGCTGACTCCTTGCTGTGGAAACACAATGGAATCCATTCTTCTATCCTGGACAAGTTATGCACATAAAACCCCTGTTGACTAAAAGGAGAATAGACCCCTTTAGGCCTGGCCTGACAAGACTCCTTTGAATGCTTACAGCATTTTTCAGTGGCCTGTGTTGAGGATGGAGAATACTTTCTCCCTTCCTCCTCTTTCTCTCCTTCCCCCTTGCAGAAATCCATAGCACCATACCTACCACCTCTCATCTGTAAAAGGCTCCCGAAAACCACCTTTATTCTTGACATTCAGTTTCATCTCTCCATAAATTGGATGGAGACACACTTTTTATTTTAACGCAGTTAGTATTCACTCCTTGATTTTTCTTCCCACTTGCCCCATCCAAATACCCAAGTGGCTTTGATGAAGGTGATAAATGAGGTCCTCTGAGATCATCTGTTTTATGTTAATAGATACGCCTGATAACTGGGAGCCAACAGGGTTAAAGTTACTTTGAGTCAAAATTACAAACTTTTTTTTTTTTGAAAGTGTGGACAAAATACAAAATTTCAGATTAGCAATTCAGTGAGACTCTGTAGTTGCCAATGAGACAAGAGGCATCCATCTCACACATAACTGGCATGATATTTCAGATGATTCCTAGTTTTGATCCATGCTATTGCCTTCTATAAATTTTAGATGCTCCATTGTAACACCACATGAGTAACAGTACAGCAAAACAAGCCAACAAGTTATGACAAACCAAGAAAATCCCACCTGACTTTTTAATCTTTTCTCAGGCTCCTTCTTTATTCCAGGGGAAAAAAAATAAATGCAGGTCTGGACTCCTTTAAGGTGAAGAGACAAGAATTGCAGATTTAAATTCTTGCACTCAGATTTCTAATCCTGTCCCCTGTAAAAGCAGACATTTTATTTGATGGGCAGAAACAACCATATAGTTGTAGAAAGGATTTCTGTAGTTACAGAAAGGATTTTATTTAGAGGTTTCTGAAGCAGATAGAAGTTCCCCAATTGTCCTCAGTGACTTTTGGTTCATGCTCCAAGAAAGTATGAAGTATAGAAACATTCTTTCTGATGCTAGACAATAACAACATAAGTTAATATAATATTTGGGTCTCTTTTACCAGTAGATTGGTTATTTGTCAAACAGTATTATATTTGTAAGGAAAAGGTAGTAACCAGTGATTTATTCTTTGAGTTACTCAGAAAAAGTAGGATGGGAGCGTTATTTTTTTTTTAAATGGGATGACAACTTAGGTAAAATACATTGTTTTGTTGTTGTATAATACTGTAATACATGAAGTTGTGTAATGTAATACAATATTGTCATTCAAAAGTTGTATAATGTAATCATTTAGTGTTTATTTTATTATGTGTACCTTCTACTCAGAGGGTTGGCATTATTGTTCCTAACAGTGATGGATACAAGCAGATCATGCCCTATGACCTCTACCATCCCCTTCCTCGGTATGTAAAACAGTCAACCAGATGCTAGGCTTAACAAATACATTTTCTTTTTCTTTTATTCTTCTCTGTACTTCTGCTTTGCTCTCAGGCTAAATTAACAGATGCTGTTTTTCTCTTGCTCTGGACTCTTACTTGTCATCTTAATGTAGAGATGTTCAAGTGCTAACCTGGTGTAATAAATTCTGTCAATGCAGAACTGAAATAATAGCCTATCTGAAGGAGAAATGCAGATTTATTAAGTGTATGGTTCCTTTCTTTCTCCCATTCCCCAATCCCACTTTCCCTTTTCTCACTCAAACTTCCCTTTTCTTGCCCTTTACTCCTCTCTGAACAGAACTATAATCTGTGGCTTTGTGATGAACCACAAGATTTTCTCTCCCTCAACCCCATTTTGCTGCTTCTTGCATGCCAATAATTTGTGAGATTTTGGATTTTGACAACATTAGTGTTGTTTTCTGATCCTACAAACCCATGCTAATGCCTTCCCCAGGGGCATTAATTCATTTGCTTTTCTAAGAAACAAGTGATCATGGCAGGAATAGGATCAAGCCCTGATTTTTATCATTAGTTAAATCACAATTAAAATGTCTTTAACGTAAGACTCAAGATTCTTATGGAAATAATCAGATGAGTAATTATTCTTAAAGCAGTGAATAAGGCTGTTGATGATAAAAATGTTTGATAGCTGAAGGATATTAACCTCTGGGTTTTTAAATACTTTCTGGACATGCTGAGTTACTGTGCTGTGTGTTCTTCTTCATTAATTCATTGTGTCATGGACTATGAAATCACAGAAAGAACCCTCTAGACAACATGATAGTTTCATCCAGGTGAGGAAACAACCTCCTTCCAACTATATTGAGGCCTGATGCACAGAGCTTTCAGCATCAGTGTGCAAATGCAGTGTGTCCACACTCCAGTCTCCAGCCAAATCATGGACCAACCTCCAACTGAGTAAGACAAGGAGCAGAGCAACTTACTAGCCAGGCACTGTGGCTGCCATTCATGTTCAAACCCTTTAACATCTGTGCCATTAGGACTTTTTAGGATATTCTCTTCCCAAATAAGTGCTTATGTTCATGTGCACAAAGTCATTATCACCAAATACTTGTGAGATACACTTATGAAATATACCTCTGCATCTAATTCCTTGTTTTCTGGAAAACATTTTTCTTTGTTATTTGTTTTAAAAAACATCCATGTGTGTTCCTTCTAGCCTCAAAAGTTAAACCTGTTAGTAAGGAATATAGAAGCTAAAATAAAAATACAGGGTTTAACACTTTATCTTTAAAAAAATGTATTTTATTTCTATTGTGTACAAAGGGCATGAACATTGACAAAGTACAGGGAAAATTTTGTATCAGAAGATAATTCAACAATACTTAATAGTGGAGAAAAGAAAAGAAAAAGGAAAGGAAAAAGGAAAGGAAAAAGGAAAAGAAAGGAAAGGAAGAAAAAATCAAAATAAAATAAACTATTTCTCAAGCTGTTCTGGATTATTGTCTCACCCTGCAACTGTTCTGTTGCATCCACTCTCCCAGCCTCACTACTCTGCTTTAATCTGCCCCTCTATCAATTCTCAGGCTGCAACAGCATCCTGGGGCCTGTGACCCCCTTTTTCTTTCTGCTGTTTTGCTGTTACTTCCCCTTTTTTCTCTCTGCCCTACTCCCACCCGTGCTCCTGTGAACCCAATAACAGGGCTCAACTCTTCCTTCATCACCCTGACAGGGGAGGCACAGCTACATGTGTTTTCTCCAAAACTCAGAGGTAGCTGAAACTGAATACACCATGAGGCTGGCATGAGACAGGGCCAAGTCAGAGAGATAAAAATGCCTTTCCTCCGAAATTGCACAGTTTAAGAAAAATAAACAAACAAAAAAAGCCCCAAAACAACAGCATAATAAAATTAAAAAGTAGAAACACACCAAAAAAACCTAACAAACAATAACCGAGCTGAGCAAAGACACTAAATCCACCCCAAAACAAACAAACAAAACATAAAACAAAACAAAAACCCAAACAAAACAAAACAAAACAAAAAAAAACACCACCAAACCAAAAAGGCCCTGGTTTCATTGCATTACCTGCCTGAGACCAGCATTGAATACCAGGGACAGAAAAGAGTAAATAAATATTCTAGAAGTAGAGAGCAAATCTGTGGAAGCATCTTTGCCAGATTTTCCTACTGCAGCTCTTCAGCCTTTTATCACCAAGATGGAAGTGTATGATATACCTTTTAATGCACCACCAACTCTTTTCCCAAATCCTCAACTAATGTTTATAATCCTTCCTACCTTGAAAGGGGATGTGATGCCTGCTTTAAGACATGTGTAGTAGGGAAACTTCATTTTCCTCTTTCACATTCTTACAAAACCTGAGAACCAAACTATCTACTATATTTAAGCTACTTGAAGTTGCTAAGATTGCCTTATAGCATATGCATCACTAAAAAAAAGATTATTCTCATAAGTATGCACAGCTTTTCAGAACATGCAGATATTGTTCTGAGGATTTTCCATTATATTCTCAAATGGCACTCGTAGACAAAAGATGGTTTCTCAGCTCCTCTCACTGCCATAACTGTAAGGTCCACCTTAGGTAACAAGGTCCACCTAGTTTATCCATCAGAGGACATGCATCTTACTAGTATAGTCACATTTTCTTTCTGGTGATTTCCTCTCATCTTTCTTTCCTTTTTCTCTACGGAGTTGCTTGGAAAAAAACACTGCTCTTTCCCTTTATATTCTGCAAAATGGGCATCAGCCCCACAGCACACTGAGTTTCGTGTAATTTGTGACAAAGATTCCTCAGAATATGAGAAATTATGAAAATATTATAATCCCATCAATTGAAAAAAAGTAAAAAACAGCTAAGTTAAAAGTATTTAGATTTTCTAAGTCAATAGTAATTGAATTAGTGGGATAGAGGACATTTCATATTATTATCTGTGATGTAAAATACACCAGCCATGGGCATGTTTTGCTGCTGTGGACGCCTAAGAAAATAGATACAATAATAATTTTTACTGATGTTACCCAGGTAAAAAGACCAAACCAGGCCAAGCCAAACCAAACTTAACCAAACCAAAACAAAACAAAAAAAACCTCACAACCAAACAAAAACCCCATGCAAACAACCAGCCTTGTAGACAGCTGTTTATGCACTTTGGGGGTGCAGGTGCGGGTGGGAACAGTAAGGGTAATTTTCCTGATGCCTCTTTGTTTTCCCAGATGGGAAAGTACACCCTGGACTGCCTGTTCCTCATCCTGTGGAGGGGGCATTCAAAGCCGCAGCATCTCCTGTGTGGAGGAAGACATCCAAGGGCACATCAGCCCTGTGGAAGAATGGAAATGCATGTATACTCCAAAGATGCTTGTTGTCCAGCCTTGCAATATATTTGACTGTCCAAAGTGGCTTGCTCAAGAATGGTCTCCGGTAACCAACTTAGTTTTGTTGGTTTTGTATTTACCACAGTAGGGAAAATTTCTTAAATTAGTTTAGTGAGTTTTTGGAAGTAGGAGCACTTACTGTTTTCTCTCATTACCAACACCTCTGTTTGAAATTATGTTACTTGTCTAACTGCAAAGTAACCACTCAGGAAAAATATATTAATACGATGAACATGAGCAAGGAGAGCGATGGAAAAATAAATCA